>CP139506.1:46102012-46495002 GCA_021014915.2 Artemisia tridentata subsp. tridentata | reverse complement strand
ACCCTACTTGTGTCGTGTCAGCAACACATAGCCCACTCGTTTATAATTCCTCATTTACATGGAGAGGCGTCCCAATCGATGTAAATCAAGAAATATAAACTCATGGTTATGCATTCCCGACATAACACTACTACTCCTATTTCCAAATTTAAATTTAACTTTTATTATTTTATCATTTTTCTTTTTATTACATTATTTTTACTCTCTTAGACTTGGATCCTTCACATTATCACATTCATCATGGGATACTTTTATATGCCATGGACGTAGGCAAACCCTTGCCCGTGAAGGCAACACTTTTCATCCCGAAGGATCTTTAACATTCATCCCGAAGGATTCTGATGAACTCAAATAAGTACATTTTATTACTATCATTTATCCTATTAATTTGACTTGTTTTATTATATTATATATGAGGATTGATACTTAATCGTTTACTTTTGTAATTCTCAGTAAAAACAAGCATTTGGTGAAACTTGGCGATTTTGGACTAATTTTGGAGCAAAACATGCAAGATGTTAAGAGTCTACTTAAATGCATAAGATCAAGACTATTCTGCTCCAGATGCGCCGCATCTCACTTATGACATGCGCCGCATCACTATCCATATTTCACCAGATACGATCCAAGATACTAGAGGACATGCGCCACATCTATAAATGGAGTTACGCCGCATCTTTTGGCGGTGTAACGAATATTCCTGAATATTATAATCTTGGACCCCACACGCGAAGTTAAGTCAATGCGCCGCATCTACTTACTAGATGCGCCGCATCCTAACCCTCAGACAGAAACTATATAAATACCCCAAGACCAGACGAATTCCGAAGTTTAAAACAGAAGACCGAAGTACAGAAAACCTAGGACGAATTCAGTCAAGGCAGCAGCACAAGACACACCCAAACGAAGATACAAGAGCTGTAAGAAGGTGCTGCATGTGTTTAATTCATTAAGTAGTTTTGTTTTATTGTGTTAGTAAACTTTAATTCATCAAGATTGGTGGCTTGTGTAATGTGACAACGGAAAGATTGCACTCCCTTAAAACTGCTTTCTCATTAATTAAAGTTTATATGTTGATGTCTTTGGTGACTTTTATTAGTGCATTGATAACCTCTGTGTCTAGCTGAGCGTTGATCGGGTCGCCATGGCCTCTGCCCTCGCCTATTTATTAGATCGCCTATGCATTCTATCGTCTGTAGAAAAGTAGGAAGAAAGATAAATAGGATAGTCATAATAATCATTAAGGGTTTACTCGCCGATAAGATTAGAACCAACGAGAAAGGACTTAATCTCGGTGCGTTGCATCGAACTATACACTTCATATAAAACTAGCAATAAAACAAGTGACAAACTACTTATCTATCAGGAAAAGCCCTCTTATTGTCTCAAGTATTTATCTGTGTACGTGTGTGCTACTTGCTGATTCGTGCCTATTGGTTTATTTTATTATTTAATTGCAACCAAATCGTGCCAGTCTCTCAGGCTGAACCCCCTTGCGTTAGATTAGGTTGTATAGCTAACTTAATATATTAAAATACTGATTAGAATAACTAGATAATACGTTCCACTCTTAGTGATCGACACTCTACTTACCATTATATTCATACTGACCGGGTACACTGCTCGTTAAGCGTGTGTGTTATTGATAAGTCGGCTAAATATAAATTTAAAACTTGAGTAGGCATTAATACTGCTAAACCGCAACGACACATCGCACACATCAAGTTTTTGGCGCCGCTGCCGGGGAGTGAATTGTTATTATCTGTTAATTTGATTAGTATTTTAATTAGGTTTTTAATTTTTTTATCTAACCGCTAATTCTGTGTTGTATATTAGATTAATTTGCATTCATTGTATTATTTTGCATATTTTCTGTTTTTGTGTGTTATTTATTTGCTTTTATTTTTGTTTATTTTCGTTCGTGTGTTTTTATTTGTTTTTATTTTTTCGTATTTTTTGTTTTCTGCTATCGTTGTACTGAGCTAAATCGAACGATACAGCGCATCTGATCTCTCAGATACGGCGTATTGCGTTTAATTTTTATAAAATACAACGCGTTTAATTAATTCGATACGACGCATCTTTTCCCCAAGATACGGCGTATCTGTTTTTAAGGAAATTTTTTTTCTAAACTTTAACGCGATACGACGCATCTGCTTTAACAGATACGGCGTATCTATTATTTTAATTAAAAACAGTTTTCGAATTATTAAACAGATACGACGCATCGATCTCTGTCGATACGGCGTATCTTCTGAATCAAAAATCTCGTATTTTTAAACGTAACGAAAATACGGCGCATTAACTTTTGTTAATACGACGCATTTAATTTTAAATAAATATCGATTTTTGATTATTAAAATTGATACGGCGCATTCTAATTTCTAAGCGGCGTATCTATTTTCTGAATAAAGTCTGATTTAATTTTAACGATTATAAGATACGGCGTATCCAACTTTTTGGATACGGCGCATCGTCTGCAGATATCAGTAACTTTAATTTTTCGTATTCCGTTTTCGTTGTTAATTTTCTGATACATTACTTCCTTGAGCATACCCTACTGATATTTTTGTGTTGATTTCAGGAAGTGCATGACCAGGAGTTCTACGAAGAACTTGATTCAACCTTTCGACGATCCTGAACGAGCTTTTCATTCGCTTAAAAGGCTTTTCAACACAAAAAGCTTTGATACTTCAAGTTCATTCGAGCTTGATTATTTTTCTGAAGAGAAAGAGGAAGAAGAAACAGAAACAATGGGCGAAAACACTACTATGGAGGAATACATGAACAAAACCCGTGCTGATCACACTTCAGGAGTTGCTAGACCAAAGTTTGATGATAAGTCAAAATTTGAATTGAAAGGTCAGTTTCTCAAGGAGCTAAGAGAGAATGCTTTCAGTGGATCGGAACACGAGATGCTAATGAGCATGTTGAAAAGGTCCTCGAGATTGCGGATTTGTTTACTTCAGAAGGAGTCACTGACGATCAACTCATGCTAAGAATCTTTCCAATCTCGCTAAAAGGAGCTGCTAACAAGTGGCTAAGGAATGAACCTGCTAGTTCAATCACTACATGGGAAGATTTGAAGAGCAAGTTCCTGAAGAGATATTGTCCACCTGCTAGGACTGCTAAAAAGATGGAGGCTATCAACAGTTTCAAGCAAGAGCCTGATGAAACTCTTTATCAAGCTTGGGAACGATTTAAAGATTTACTGATAAAATGTCATCAACACTATCTAACCCCTATGCAGGAGATAATATTGTTTTATCAAGGATTGGACGTGCCAACTAGACAAATCTTGGACGCTAAGGGAGTTGTGCCTCAAATGAGTGCAACCAATGCTAGGAAAGCAATCCAAGAAGCTGCTGATCATTCTCAAAAATGGCACGATGGGACCTCTACTAGATCTAAGAGCAGCACTAATTTTGACGGGATTGCTGCTATTCAAGCTCAATTGGATAAAAATTAGTAGAGAGATGAAGAAGCGTGATGAAAGAGTGTATGCTGCCCAAGTTGGATGTGAAAAGTGCGAAGGACCTCACTACACTAAGGATTGCCCGAATAAGAATGAAAGTGAGACGTTTAAAGAAGCATATTACACCCAATTTGGACAACCATTCCGACCTTCAGGAAGATTTAGGGAAGCTACCCCGGGATTCTATCAAAAGAACAACTTCAATCCCGCTTATCAAGAAAGGAGGCAGACTTTAGATGACACTCTAAAGCAAATTATGGCCGATGCTGCTAAAAGAACATGAGGAGAATGCTGCTATGATCAAAGAAATCCGAGCTTCAACGGACACTACTACAAGAAATCAAGGAGCTTCGATCAAAGCATTGGAACAACAAATTGGTCAAATGAGCAAAGTTCTTCAAGAAAGGGGATATGGAAGTTTACCTAGCTCAACCGAAACCAACCCAAGAGATCATGTCAAAGCCATAAGCACCACTGAAGAAGTCACTCCTTACTTACCTAGAAGATCGATGAATGGTAATGATGGTGCAAGACCCGAATTTTTCTTTAATTCTTCAATCAGTTTAAGGAGACTACTCAAAGAAAAGACAAAGATTGAAGAGGAGATCAAGGCTACTATGAAAGAAGAGAGCTCTGCAACCGACTTAAATGCCTTGCCTCATAAAGAAAAAGACCCAGGAAGTTTTACTTTGCCTTGTTCAATTAATAATATAAATTTCAATAATGTGTTAGCCGACTTAGGAGCTAGTGTTAGTGTTATGCCTCTTAAGACATTCACTACCCTAGGACTAGAAAAATTAGCACCAACTAAGTTACTTATTGAATTGGCTGATAAAACGGTAAAACGACCTGAAGGGATTGCTAATAATGTGCTAGTTAAGATTGAGAAGTTTATTTTCCCTGTAGACTTTGTTATATTAGATATGCCCGAGGATGTTAAAGTGCCTTTAATATCCTTGGAAGACCTTTCTTGTCTACTGCCCATGCTAAGATTGATGTGTTTAAAAGAAAAATCTCGTTAAGGGTAGGGAATAATAAACTGGTCTATAAGTGCCAAGATCCTGTTAAAAGCATAATTAGAGGTGTCTATGTGCTAGGATTAAGAGAGCGTATGGACCTCGATCTTGAAGCTAGGCTTATGGGGGAAACATTGATTCAAAACAACTCAACTAATCCTAATCATGAGAACTTTGAGGAATTTATTGACCTTAATGTACCTACCGAACTTAGACGCGATGTTGTTAATGATTCTGATGATGAGTGGTATGATTGCGTAGTAATTAACAAACGTAGGAGAATAGTTGAGAAAACTAATTTGAATAATGATGTGTTTATTGAACTACCACCCCACCTTGCTTATTTATGCCTATATGATAATAAGAATTTCCCGTCTATCATTTTTTCATCTCTGCCCGAAAGGGACAGAACTTTGTTTATACAGATATTAAAGAAGAACGGCGTGGAAATTAAGGACGAGCAAGGAGTGTTCAATATTACTGAATTGGCGATGAGGGAGCGCGATGTTTCCGACTCCTTCAATGATCGATATTAAAAGAGCTGAACGTGAGTCTAACTTGAAGACTCTGGAATAAAGACAAGTGCTTACCGGGAGACAACCCGGATTTATCATTTTTATATTCTGTTTTTGTGTCGAGTCAGTCAGGCCGCAGAGGATACGGCGCATCTCAATCATGAGATGCGACGCATCTCCTGCAATGGTCATATCTTATTTTATTTTTTCTGCATTTATTTTTTAATTTTCGAATTTAAAACTTTTTATCAGTTTATTTTAATGCGGCGCATCCCTGGTTAAGGATGCGACGCATCTTCTATTCTGATCCGTAATTATTCCAGGCTCGATACGGCGTATCTTCTTCCATAAGATACGGCGCATCGACTGACCTGATGATTTTCATTTTTAATTTTTATGTTTTATTTTTTCCTAACTACTAATGTATTATGCAAGTTTGAACCTTTCTTATCTTAGGTGTGTTTTAAAGCCTTGGTGGTATTATAGATTCCTGCATTTCCTGTGGATACATCTATTATGAAGCTTAAACGTTCTAATCCACAAGAAAGATGATTTTTGCTCTTATACTAATGGAGGATCATACCGAGCAAATCTCAGGGGAGTTTTTCTGTTCTAATTCTTTTATTTTCCAGTTTTTAAACCTTTTATACAAACAACGAGGACGTTGTTTAACTTAAGTGGGGGGATTGGAGAATTAGAACACTTAACACTTACTTGTCCTAAACTTTTCAAAATATGCTTAAAATGTGCTTAATATATAAAAATTTAAAATTTTTAGCTTGGCAAGTATACACATCTCCCCCACTAAAGCCAAGGAATAACAAGTCTAAAGCGGTAAAAAGGGTTTTGAGGTTTAAGGGTTAATTATTCTTATTCTCTATCGATCTCAGATTCCAGAAAAGGCGACAAAATCACAAATACATGATCGAATCCACGAACACGATATTTGCAATTGCTCAAATCCTTAACTCGAATAGGCTAAAGATAGGTCCAAACTTTACCAATAATATTACATCAAAAAGGGCGACAAAATCATAAATACATAGCCGAATCCACGACTACGATACTTAAGATTGCTCAAATCCCTAATCTCAATAAATCAAAGGTTTGGTTGGATAAAGAATAATATAGGGTATGGATAATATTTGGGATATAAATTGGTGTAAAATGAAAAAAATAAACAAAACAGATAAATCAAAATCCTAAGTGTGGTTAATCACTATCCCAACCATCCCATGAATAAGACTCATATCATAAATATAACTCACGCTTTAACACTTGAAACACACGCTTTAGGTAGACACGAATTATACTCAACAAGATCTCAATCAAAGAATAACCTTAGTTGGCGTTCCCATAACGTCCAACTCCCATTCAATCCATAGATATAATATACAACAACTAGTGGTGATATCGACCACTTAATACAAAACTTTACATAAGTTGGTTAAAACAAACATCCAACTTTTCTTTTTCTTTTTCTTTTCTATTTTTTTCGATTTTTTTTTTTTTTTTTTTTTTTTTTTTTTTTTTTTTTTTTTTTAAACTTGAAACATAAACATAGATGTGTAAAATTTCACCACATCACTATAATGATAACTCTGGATAATTTTTCCATACTTTTCATGACTTCATAAATAACGGTAATAGTGAAAGTAGTAAACACACGAAAAATAAACTCAAAGATATACAATATTTACTTTCACTCCAATTGCATTGTGCAATTTCTCGACCTAACCATAGATAATGAATTACGCACGCGAACACAGGTAATGTAAGGAAACACACTTTGCCTAAAGCAATTAACCAACCACGGATTTTAATCTACAGGGTAGGCTAAGGTGTAAGGGTGTAACGAAACATTATAACAAAGGTGTAAGAAACGAAAGGAATGGCTCTGAGTGTTTTTCTAGGGTATCTTACTCTAAAAGTGAGAGTAACAAAAGGTTTATACGGGGGTTAACTAACCAGTGTAGTTAGCTAATAACACATAACATATAAAGGCTATTTGGGTGTAATCCTAGAAATTTACCAATTTAGACAAGTCATTCCAATTATAAAAATAATACTTATTATGGTGGTCTCGAATAGTATACAAGCCAAGTTCTAAAGTTTACAAGTCACCGGCACACTCATAGATTTGTGAATTTTTGAAAAGTTCACAATTTTTGAAATAATGTCATGTGTGCAGCTATGTAATTTAGACTTTACACAAAAACATGCTAAAATTTTTAATTTTGATATATTAAGCACATTTTAAGCACATTTTGAAAAAGTTTAGGACAAGTAAGTGTTCTAATTCTCCAATCCCCCCACTTAAGTTAAACAACGTCCTCGTTGTTTGTATCAAAGGTTAAAAACTGGAAAATAAAAGAATTAGAACAGAAAAACTCCCCTGAGATTTGCTCGGTATGATCCTCCATTATTTGTATAAGAGCAAAAATCATCTTTCTTGTGGATGAGAACGTTTAAGCTTCATATTTGATGTATCCACATGAATTGCAGGAATCTATAATACCATCAAGACTTTAACACACCTAAGTTAAGAAGGTTCAAACTTGTATAATACATTAGTAGTTAGTAAAAATAAAACTGAAAAATAAAAATGAAAATCATCAGGTCAGTCGATACGCCGTATCTTATGGAAGAAGATGCGCCGTATCGAGCCTGGAATAAATACGAATCAGAATAGAAGATGCGTCGCATCCTTAACCAGGGATGCGCCACATTAAAATAAACTGACAAAAAGTTTTAAAGTCAAAAATAAAAATGCAGAAAATAAAGTAAGATATGACCAGTGCAGGAGATGCGTCGCATCTCAGGATTGAGATGCGCCGTATCTTCTGCGGGCCTGACTGACTCGACACATAACAGAATAGTAAAAAATTTCTCCGGGTTGTCTCCCGGTCAGCACTTGTCTTTATTCCAGAGTCTTCAAGTTAGACTCACGTTCAGCTCTTTAATACCGATCATTGAAGGAGTCGGAAGCATCGTGCTCCCTCATCGCCAGTCCAGTAATATTGAACACTCCTTGCTCGTCCATAATTTCCACGCCGTTCTTCTTTAATATCTGTATAAACAAAGTTCTGTCCCTTTCGGGCAGAGATGACAAAATGATAGATGGGAAATTATTATTATTATATAGGCATAAATAAGCAAGGTGGGGTGGTAGTTCAATAAACACATCATTATTCAAATTCGTATGCTCAACTATTCTCCTATTTTTGTTAATCACTACGCAATCATACCACTCATCATCAGAATCATTAACAATATCGCGCCTAAGTTCGGTAGGTACATTAAGGTCAATAAATTCCTCGAAGTCTTCATGATTAGGATTAGTTGAGTTGTTTTGAATCAATGTTTCTCCCATGAGCCTAGCTTCAAGATCGAGGTCCATACGTTCTCTTAATCCTAGCACATAGACGCCTCTAATTATGCTTTTAACAGGATTTTGGCACTTGTAGACTAGTTTATTATTCCCTACCCTTAATGAGATTTTTCTTTTAAACACATCAATCTTAGCACGGGCGGTAGACAAGAAAGGTCTTCCAAGGATTAAAGGAATCTTAACATCCTCGGGCATATCTAATATAACAAAGTCTACAGGGAAAACAAACTTCTCAATCTTAACTAGCACATTATTAGCAATCCCTTCAGGTTGTTTTACCGTTTTATCAGCCAATTCAATAAGAAACTTAGTTGGTGCTAATTTTCCTAGTCCTAGGGTAGTGAATGTCTTAAGGGGCATTACACTAACACTAGCTCCTAAGTCAGCTAACACATTATTGAAAGATATATCATTAATAGAACATGGTAAAGTAAAACTTCCTGGGTCCTTTTCTTTATGAGGCAAGGCATGTAAGTCGGTTGCAGAGCTCTCTTCTTTCATTGCAGCCTTGATCTCCTTTTCAATCTTTGTCTTCTCTTTTAGTAGTCTCCTTAAACTGATTGAAGAATTAAAGAAAAATTCGGGCTTTGTAGCATCATCACCATTCATCAATCTTCTAGGAAAAGGAATGTAAGGAGTGACTTCTTCAGTGGTGCTTATGGCCTTGACATTATCTCTTGGGTTGGTTTCAGTTGAGCTAGGTAAACTTTTGTATCCCCTTTCTTGAAGAACTTTGCTCATTTGTCCAATTTGTTGTTCCAATGCTTTGATCGAAGCACCTTGATTTCTTGTAATAGTGTCCGTTGAGGCTCGGATTTCCTTGATCATAGCAGTGTTCTCATCATGCCTTTTAGCAGCATCGGCCATAATTTGCTTTAAAGTGTCATCTAAAGTCTGCCTTCTTTCTTGATAAGCGGGATTGAAGTTGTTCTTTTGATAGAATCCCGGAGTAGCTTCCCTAAATCTTCCTGAAGGTCGGAATGGTTGTCCAAATTGTGTGTAGTATGCTTCTTCAAACGTCTCACTTTCATTCTTATTAGGGCAATCCTTAGTGTAGTGAGGTCCTTCACATTTTTCACATCCAACTTGGGCAGCATACACTTTCTCATCACGCTTCTTCATCTCTCTACTAATTTTATCCAATTGAGCTTGAATAGCAGCAAACCCGTCAAAATTAGTGCTGCTCTTAGATCTAGTAGAGGTCCCATCGTGCCATTTTTGAGAATGATCATCAGCTTCTTGGATAGCTTTCCTAGCATTTGTTGCACTCATTTGAGGCACAGCTCCCTTAGCATCCAAGATTTGTCTAGTAGGCACGTCCAATCCTTGATAAAACAATATTATCTCCTGCATTTCACTTAGATAATGTTGAGGGCATTTCATCAATAGGT
Organism: Artemisia tridentata subsp. tridentata; assembly: GCA_021014915.2. Taxonomy (NCBI): domain Eukaryota; kingdom Viridiplantae; phylum Streptophyta; class Magnoliopsida; order Asterales; family Asteraceae; genus Artemisia; species Artemisia tridentata. The sequence continues at coordinate 46,485,214 of CP139506.1, read as the reverse complement.
CTTTGAATCGTTCCCAAGCTTGATAAAGAGTTTCACCAGGCTCTTGCTTGAAACTGTTGATAGCCTCCATCTTTTTAGCGGTTTTAGCAGGTGGACAATATCTCTTCAGGAATTTGCTCTTCAAATCTTCCCATGTAGTGATTGAACTAGCAGGTTCATTCCTTAGCCACTTGTTAGCAGCTCCTTTTAGCGAAATTGGAAAGATTCTTAGCATGAGTTGATCGTCAGAGACTCCTTCTGTAGTAAACAAATCTGCAATCTCGAGGACCTTTTCAACATGCTCATTAGCATCCTCATGTTCCGATCCACTGAAAGCATTTTCTCTTAGCTCCTTGAGAAACTGACCCTTCAACTCAAACTTAGACTTTTCATCAAACTTTGGTCTAGCAACTCCTGAAGTGTAATCAGCACGGGTTTTGTTCATGTATTCCTCCATAGTTGTGTTTTTCCGCCATTGTTTCTGTTTCTACTTCCTCTTTCTCTTCAGAAAAATAATCAAGCTCGAATGAACTTGAGATATCAAAGCTTTTTGTGTTGAAAAGCCTTCTAAGCGAATGAAAGGCTCGTTCAGGATCTTCGAAAGGTTGAATCAAGTTCTTCGTAGAACTCCTGGTTATGCACTTCCTGAAACTATCACAAAAGCATCAGTAGGGTATGTTCAAGAAAGTAATATATCAGAAAATCAACAACGAAAACGGAATATGAAAAATTAAAGTTACTGATATCTGCAGACGATGCGCCGTATCCAAAAAGTTGGATACGCCGTATCTTATAATCGTTAAAATTAAATCAGACTTTTATTCAGAAAATAGATACGCCGCTTAGAATTAGAATGCGCCGTATCAGTTTTAATTATCAAAAATCGATATTTATTTAAAATTAAATGCGTCGTATTAACAAAAGTTAATGCGCCGTATTTTCGTTACGTTTCAAAATACCAGATTTTTGATTCAGTAGATGCACCGTATCGATAAAAATCGATGCGTCGTATCTGTTTAATAATTCGAAAACTGTTTTTAATTAAAATAATAGATACGCCGTATCTACTAAAGCAGATGCGTCGTATGGCGTTATCGTTTAGAAATTTTTTTATCAAAAACAGATACGCCGTATCTTGGGGAAAGATGCGTCGTATCGAATTTATTAAACGCGTTGTATTTTATAAAAATTAAACGCAATACGCCGTATCTGTGAAAACAGATGCGCCGTATCGTTTGAATTAGCTCAGTACAACGATAGCAGAATACAAGAAAATAGAAAAAAGAAAAACAAAAATAAAAACAAACGAAAAAAAAATAATAAAAAAATAAAAACACACAAAAACAGAAAATATGCAAAATAATACAATGAATGCAATTTAACTAATATACAACAGAGTTAGCGGTTAGAATAAAAATTAAAAAGAAACCCCTAATTAAAATACTAATCAAATTAACAGATAATAACAATTCACTCCCCGGCAGCGGCGCCAAAAACTTGATGCGCGTGTGCGTATGCTCTAATTTATACCCACGGTATGTCGTTGTGGTTTTAGCAGTATTCAAGTTTTAAATTTATATTTAGCCGAATTATCAATAACACACACACTTTAACGAGCAGTGTACCCGGTCAGTATGAATATAATGGTAAGTAGAGTATCGATCACTAAGAGTGGAACGTATTATCTAGTTATTCTAATCAGTATTTTAATATCTTAAGTTAGCTATACAACCTAATCTAACGCAAGGGGGTTCAGCCTGAGAGACTGGCACGGTTTGATTATGATTAAATATAAACTAAACTAATAAGCACGAATCAGCGATTAGCACACACGTACACAGATAAATACTTGAGACAATAAGAAGACCTGTCCTGATAGTTAAGTAGCTTGTCACTTGTTTTATTGCTAGTTTTATATGAAGTGTATAGTTCGATGCAACGCACCGAGATTAATTCCTTTCTCGTTGGCTCTAATCTTATCGGCGAGTAAACCCTTAATGATCACTTATGACTATCCTATTTATCTTTCTTCCTACTTTTCTACAGACGATAGAATGCATAGGCGATCTAATAAATAGGCGAGGAAGGGGCATGGCGACCCAAGCAATGCTCAGCTAGACACAGAGGTTATCAATGCACTAATAAAAGTCACCAAAGACATCAACATATAAACTTTAATTAATGGGAAAGCAATTTTAAGGGGAGTTGAAGTGCATGATTAAATTAATGACACAAGCCCATCAATCCTGACCAATTAAAGTGTACTAATACAATAAAACAAAACTACTTAATGAATTGAATACATGCAGGACCTTCTTACAGCTCTTGTATCTTCGTTCAAGGTGTGCCTTGTGCTGCTACTTCGTCTGAATTCGGCTTAGGGTTTCTTCTGTCTCGTACTTAGCTAAATTGTCGAACTCCGAATTTCGTCTGACTTTGGGGTATTTATAGTTTCTGTCTGAGGGCTAGATGCGGCGCATAGGATAAGTAGATGCGGCGCATTGACTTAACTTCGCGTGGGGTCCAAGATTAATATATTCAGGAATATTCGTACACCGCCAGAAGATGCGGCGTAACTCCATTCTTAGATGCGGCGCATGTCCTTACTGTCTTGGATCGTAGCTTGTGAAATCTTGATAGTGATGCGCCGTATATAATAAGTAAGATGCGGCGTATCTGGAGCAGAATGATCTTGATCTTGTACATTTCAGTAGACTCTTAACTTCTTGCTTGTTTTGCTCCATAATTAGTCCAAAATCGCCAAGTTTCACATAATACTTGTTTTTACCTGAGAATTTACTAAAGTAAACATTAACGTATCAATTCTCACAGATAATATAATAAAACAAGTCAAATAAATAGGATAAATGATGGTAATAAAATGTACTTATTTGAGTTCATCATAAATACATACATAACACATGCTTTAGGGAGAGTTACTTACCTTAGCTCCACGCTAAGCACATAATCAATATCATCATCATCTATATCATCAACATCATCATCATCCTCATAAGCATCCTAAAACACATAATCATACATAACGTATAATACATAATCATTAACTATAATCATGGTTAATACAACCATAACTAACCTCTAAACACTTCTAATCATCATATAATCATATATTGATTATATGATAATCAATCCCATCATTTACTAACTTAAACCCATTATAAACTCATCACATAATCATCATTAACTCTTAATTATCTTAAAACACCATTTACCCTTTAATCTCAAGTTAGGGTTCACAAACCCTAAATTCTTAATCACCAATTAAACTCTAATTAAACCTCATGAACATCATACCTTATGTAAGAAACAAGCTATAGGCTTAACCCTTGAATTATCACCATTAAACCATCATCATCTCATCATCAAAAGCTCCATCTTCTTCCCTCTCTTATCTCTATCTCGACATCACAGGAACACACAAGAATTGTGTGGAAATGTCTAGAACCCAACACATATAAACTAGCTGGGAGGGCATTTCTGTCATTTCTATCCATTTTAGGTCGATGCGCCGCATCTATCTTTTAGATGCGCCGCATCTCCTGATGCTCCGTATTTACATTTCAGATGCTCCGCATCTAAGCCTCACCAGACATGCACTTAAAAGACTCAACCACATATTCTTAGTCAAACATACTTAGGCTCGGGTCAACTTCATCTAGGGTAGGGTCCCAATACCTGAGAAACGGGTGTTACACGTATGTTGTCTAAGAAGTGTTTATTTTGAATAGGTGTTTGAAGTATTCAGGTGGGCCAACTTCCTTTTTAAGATAAACTTGTCATCCTCCACAACATTTTGTGTACTTTGGGTAACGTTGATGAGAATTTCCTTTTAATCTTTCGCTGTAACAAAACATCGCGTTGCAATATTGACAAACATAATCAGAATCACCTATATCTATATATAAAGGTGATACACCTGCACATTTAAAACCAAAACAATTTTAGACATATTTACTTGTTGACATAAATTTGATATTTTTAGTATTATTATTAACTGTTATACCTTCAGTGCAGGGTTGTATCGAAGACATAGACGAATACTCAATTGTAACTTGTCTTTTTGATTGAAGGTCTCTTGTATGATCTGGTGGGTTTTCAGATTGTAGCTGCTTTTTACGGTATGTATATGTCGCTCCAGTTGTTGTCTTTTTGGTACTTGTTTGTTTTTCCATGCTGTTGATGATATACGACTGTTGATTTTGCCTACTGGCATAACCCTGAATTGCATCTGCATTTAGTAAAAATTATTTAGTTTGCAAATAATAATTTCTGTTTAACCATTTCATATGTTAAAGGATGATGACAGCAGTTAGTATACAAAATTGCTTTATGGTATTTGGGTCAATTTTTTAAAATAATGTTAATTGCTAAATGGGTAAGAAAAATTGGTACCTTGGTTATCACCACACACTGGCAGTCTAAAAGAGATGTCATGTTTATGAGAGTTTTCTGAACCGTGGTTTGAATTTTGTATATGGAAATTGCCTTGGTTAATAGAAGTAGCTTGAAAAGTATGATAATCATTATGTGTATGGCCATGATAATCATCATGCAGTAACCATACATTGAACATAACGAAAATTTAAGTGTCATTAAGTTTAAGTGCATAACATGTAATAAATTATAAAACTTACTTTTTCCTTTTGTGTGATTATGAAGTGCATCTATATTTCTTTCACTGATGTTGTATTCTTTGGCACCATGAAGTGCAACCATATTTCTTTCAGTGATGTTGCATTTTTTGGCACCATGTATAACAGATGGCGAATTGTCTTGTGTAACATTATAAGTATATTTTCTCACATTCAACGGCAACTTTTCCTGTAAGTCTTCTGCTCTTTGTGAAGTTTTAGAATTTGTCTGTAAGTTGTTTACTGCAGATGGTCCTTCATCTGCAGGCCAACAGCTGGTGGCATAATCCATTGTCATGCCATTGTTTGTAGGAAATACCCATCTTGATTGTGTGGATCTATTCGGGTGGTCTTGGATCTTGAAAGATCAAGAATCCCATGGTGAGTTAGTGAGATGTTAGAGAGAGAGGGAACCCTTTGAGAGAAAATCTGGAAATTAGATTAATGTGTGAAGAGTTCCACCCTTCCCTTGTGTGGGAAGGGTTATATATATAGTCCTAATATTAGTGCCCTTAGTGGGCTGTGAAGTGAGCTGACAGTGGGGAAAGCCCCGACCCACTCCACAAATATAGATACGACTAATCTAATAAAACTAATAATACTAATAATACTAAACGAATATATATAAGCCTACGAGCTATATAAATGCTAATTAGATGCTCGGGGTGACCGAGCCTTCATCTGAATATTTATATTCCTAACAATCTCCCCCTAAGGGAGGTCACCCCGGAAATAATAATTCGAATTCTAGCATTCTTTCTTCTGAACTTGTCTTTATAGCTCGTAGTCTTTGATTCTTCAAAGTCTTGTATCTTTGTGCATTCAGCAGTGACCATTTGATGACTTATCCTTGTCTTGGATGATTTTGAGTATTCTTCGAAACTATCATCCAACATGTATCTTCAAGCCATCTTTCAGCAGTATGTTTCCACGTGATGTGTAAATCATTGAGCCGACATGCTCACACTATTTGGTGTCATGATCTTTAGCATCAGAGTTTGCAGAAGCCGTGTTAAAGGTCTTTTAGGTTGATCATGACTTTGTTGAGTTACAATGATGATGTAGTGTGAACATGTGGTAGAGGATTGGCATCTTTTCTGCAACCAGCTACAACAGCAACCAGCTACAGCATTCCTCAGCTACAATCGCCAGAAGTTCCTGCATACGACAGTTAGCAACAAATCGACCGGTACTTACAGGTTCGAACTTCGAGATTGTTAACAGCATAGTGTGAAAACTCTCTCTAATCCTTACCAAGACCGTTCCTAATCGAAAACCCACAGAGGGCTTTTTAAGATCGAACCGTAGCACATCAACGATTAGGTGAGTCGCTGGAGATCACTCCACGACTGTAGACCGTTAGAAACCGCCGTGACCACTAAGCGTAATCCACGAGGAATTACCGAAGTGACCTGCTTTCAGGGCTACTTGATGTTGACCCTGGCAGGAATTTCCATTCAATCATTGAGAATTACATTAGTAAATTCCCTCATAAATGTTCTGGCAGATTGCTAAGATCTGCGTAGGACTCATAAGTTTACAACTGGTGTCCTTAATGTTGAACACCCAGTGTAGAAATAATTCGTGTCCCTATGAGATCTTATTATGCATCTCGTGGCTCTAGACTCGATAGTGCGTTTTGATTTAGTGAGCGGATGCTGGAGAGGACTGCCACCTATTCAATATCATCTAACTCGGAGTGAGAGAGACGATAGGAATGTATTGAACTCCGTGACAATTGAAACAAGAATCCTTTGAGGGACCTTGAGTGGCTAGGAAGGGTTGTGCAGTGTATCACTGGGTCCATGATACTTTGTCTTCAATGCCAGCAATCAACTAAGTGATTCTGACAGCATATGTATTGACCCGGTTTCTGCCTAAGTTGTAAGGAGGGCTATTTCTTTTCACCCTTTATCTTTACAATTCTTTTTCATTCTTCAACCCCTTCAGTGCTTACCGAGACTTCATTACTAGTACCTTGTTGGGTTTGTTCCAGTACTAGCTCCATCTCAGTCGGCACTCTTCCCTTAATCACACTTTTCTCCTTTTTAATCATACCTAAGGACTTCTACACTAACTAGTGGATTATCCCTGGGTAGATCCCTCCGGCTCTGGCGGGATCATGGGAACTTGAACCTAACCTAACCATCCTTATAACTCCATGCGTTAATTAAAATGGTCGGTCTTTGATATTCATCCATGATTGCCAAACCAAATCCTTGAAAAATCTCTCAAAGTGTTCATGATTCTGAAACACATTTTTGCAAACACTTGAGAGTTTTATATTTTTCAAATGCTCCCCCTCAACATGTGCTCAGTTGATTGTTTTATAAATTTGCACATGTTAGGTAGAGCTCGCACTTTTTTGAATTGATCCACTTTCAGTGAACATGACCGATTCGAGACACGCTTACATCACTGGTTAGACCAGCTTGAAATTATTACCCGTCCTGGTCAAGTCCATAGAAAGTTTCTCGAAACGGTACACTCTACTCAGACACATCCTTTTCGAGACACGCTTACATCACTAGTTAGACTAGCTTGAAATTATTACCCGGCCAGGATATGTCCTTTCGATTCATGACAGTATATGTTTCGTCAATTCATTTGTTAAGTCTGAGTCATGATCTCATGTTATGCCAAATCCTTTTTGTTTCCACAAAACATTTGCTCCCCCTCAATGTGTGCATCGATATATAAAGTAGTTTAGCACACATGGGAGAGCTTACTTTTATGTCCAAAACATTTTGCTCCCCCTCAATATGTGCCTTGGTATACAAAAGAGTTTAGCACATATGGGAGAGCTTACACTTAAATCCAACACATCACATTTTCATCAGGTTTCATATTTAAATCACATTCTCTCCCCCGATCAAAAATTTCAAACCTTTTGAGATTTGTGATCCCAATTGATTTAAATAATTTAGAAAAACATGGGAGAAAATGTGGTCAGGTTTAACATGTTCTGATGATGAAACATACTTTGCTCCCCCTTAATCTAAGAGGGAGATTCACTGCTCATTTTGCACAAGATAACTTTTATGACACAAATGATATTGACCTTTTTGCGCAGATGATGTAATCACTCGCTTTTCTGAGTGAGTCAGTGGTCAACATCGATTATCCATCCACCAACAAATCTTCTCAAGTATTGTCGATCCCCTCTTGGCGAGATCCGAGTAAGTACTTCTTTGTTGAAATGATGGTGGTGGAGGTGAAGGTGTTGTTGTTGTTGTTGTTGTTGCCGATGTTGTTGTCGTGGTGAATTCCGAGCCAATCAATAGAATTTGAACGTCTGATTAAATGGTTGGAATGGAAACTGGCACATTCATTTTGGCTATGGAATCTGCATAAGAATATCAACACAGATATACATGCATACAGATACACTATTCCTTAATAGCTACCCTTCAGCAGCTTGCCACATTATAATACCAAGTTCATCTTATAATCAAACCCCAATCAGGAACTACGTCAAACCACTATTTAGCATGAAGAGCAATTAGCAATCATGAACATGGCAATTCACACAGATTTCAATATTTAATACAGGATCTTAGAAACATGATTCTAACATAATAGCAATCTACCTAAGCGAATCCTGAGAACATATGCACAATATCAACAACAATTAAGCAGCAGAGACAAACAACATTTGAAACTCATTCACTTAGTTCATACAAATGTCAGTGGAGCATTCAAGAACATCAAACACAACTGGTTTTCTAACTTCTTTTAGGTTTTGAGTCTTAAAGCATTTTGGGGATTATACGAGGATTCCAAAGTAACACAAATGAACCTTCTAGATACATAAAGCTAGGAAACTATAAGCAAATTGCACATAATGTCCTAAACTTTCTAGCAACTAACACACTTGGTCATTTGAAATATTTAAGCAAGATCCTCTTCAACTAATTCCCCATTAACTACAAAACCATTTCTAACAAGTATGATTTAACCAATAAATCCGTTTGATGATATAAAATTTGAATTCACTCTCCCCCTCAATCAATGACCCGTATTCTAGTTGAACCTCAACTAAAATCACGCTTAACCCCACAACTCATCAAACAAGAACTGTCGTGAGGTTTTGTAGTCGTTGATTGAGTGACAAATTTTATGCATAATCCAAGTATAAACAAATTTCATACAACACATATTCACCAAGTGTCTCACAAATAATTTTCAGAAGAATCATAGAATGAAAACTATTTGTATGCAAAGAAGACTTCTCTTCTTTTTCAAGAAATGATGCACTGAAACGTACATCAAATCAGGAAACATGGATATGAAGTAATCCATGCCCAGGTGAACATCACCCAGTTGGAGGAACAGCCGTCTTTTTGGCGACGTGCTTTCCCCAGTATGAAGCGCGGGTTGCTATCTAAAGTAATAGCAAGCCATTAGACATGTTTTAACAATCCATTTTAACTTCTGCTCGAGCTTCATTTAAAGACCCGTGCCATTATTGAATGACATTTCTAAGTCCGTAAATGTTATCGATAAACAGAAGACATGCCTAGGTGAAACTATTTTTTGGTATTTTCTATTTTTCAATTTTTATGGTTTTTCTGGTTTTAAGTTTCTCTATTTACAATTAGCATGAATTCTATGTATCTATTTACAAAATGGTATAAGATGTGAAAAAGAATGTAAGAAGCAAAATATATACAAGGATACGAACCAGAAACCATTACTCCTCAGCATTCTGAATCTTCACCGCATTCATCACTTGACTTGCTGAAGAGCAATGTGAGCACTTTCAATCAGGGAATGATTCTGGCTTATCACTCTCCCCTAATTAGTGCTCTCCCCCAATCTGACAACCTTTCTGATGAACACCCATAATAGGAAGAAGACTTTGGATGAACGCCCGAAATATGAAGAAGTCTTTTGATAACCAAATGCATGCCGTCTTTAATCTTCTAACACTCCCGTCCTAGAGTGACGCCGTCAAAAACCTTAGGCATCTTTTCGGTAGTTTAAGTTGAGCCTCAACTGAAATCTAGCTTAACCCCACAACTCATCAAACAAGAACTGTCATGAGGTTAAACTAAACCACAAATTTAAGCCCAGTAACAACTTGATTTCAGCTTAACCTCACAACTCATCAAACAAGAACTGTCATGAGATTAGGTTAAAATCAAGTTGGACCTAACCTTAAACTACAGAACAACTTGAACCTAACTTAACTCCACAACTCATCAAACAAGAACTGTCATGGGATTAAGTTAAATATCAAGTTGTAAGAAAAGAGCTCAACATTTTTGAATGTAGAGAAGACTGTAGACTCGACCTTCTTCAAGATTGCCCAATGTGGAGGAATAGGATACCAATCATCTTCATCTCACCAAATGCCTTCCAGTAACCTTACATATAACCCATCAGCCCGCAGCATACACATGAGATGATAACACCCACCAGAGAACCAAGAGTAGACTGACGACTCGACCTTCTTCAGTCTTGAGTATAACACCAAAGTAACAAGTTGAACCACTGATCATCTATAGTATGTATCCATCCTTGGATATTAAGCCCTGATCACGTGAACCTGTTGTGCGTCCTTGATGTACACATTCTCTCTCCCCTGATGGTTACGATTAATCAGCCCATGACGTAACAGTGAAACGTAAATACCAAGGTAACAAGTTGAACCACTGATCATCTCTGCGGTTCTCAACACCGGAATATATGATTAAGCCCGATCACGTGAACCTGTTGTGCGTCCTTGGTGTACACATTTCTCTCCCCCATGATGGTTACGATTAATCGGAATCATCATCATGATGTGTACATGTAGCCTAATGACGTATACATGAAGCATTGACTAGAAACCCTTTGTTACTGAATGAACCAGCCCGTGAGACTATGTAGATTAGCATTCCATGACCATGTTCTTCAACACCTTGATAGACGGAAGAAGTAGTGTTGGAGAAACATGGTTTGCACGACTCCTGAACTGACGTATTCAGGAATCGTATGACCATTTCTCAATCATCAACCAACATGTAGATTAATATTCACCCTTTCCCCCCCTCAAAAATTGCATATGCCTGCCAACTGCAATTTTTGATGATTGAACTAGTGAATATGAATACCATCAACGGTAAGTAGCTCTGCTTGACGGTTCTTGAAGACTGACATGTTGTTTATTCACCCTTTCCCCCCCTCAAAAATTGCATGTGCTTGTCAACTGCAATTTTTGGTTGAACAAGTGAATAAGAATATACTCCAATGTGCGCCGATCCACTTGAAGACTGAATAAGCACGGAAAAAGCATGAATCTTGTTGATGAGAATGGCCATTAATAAGAAGACTCCTCTTCTTTTGAAGATAAAGTGCACTCAAGCGTACACTTTTCTTTTCTTTGATGAACGAGGCCTGCACTGAAGTGTACAGACGTCATATTGTTGAAGAACGAGGCCTGCACTGAAGTGTACAGACGTCATTTCTCTCTCTTTACTTCTTCTCTCATCTAACTCGTTACCAACCCCATTATCATTCTGTCGGCTTGATGTCGTGACCACTGATGGAGAAAACCCAATATGATGAACTTGATACTGAAGTAATATAACCCGAACTTGTGACTTAAGCTTGTACTAATGCGTGACAAAGAGCGGTGTAGAGACTTCGTGCAACATCGAATCCCTAAGTACTCTATACTCTTCAACCAACCAACCATCAAGTATAAGACGTACATCGCCTCTTGGATATCCACAACTTCGTGTGACACTGAGCACTACAGCGTGACCCCTTAAAGTGATAGTTATTTTGTAATAGGGAGAAAGAAAAAATAACTAGATATCCAAGTCCTTGTCATTGTATTGAAAGCTCGAACAAGGATCTCGAAGAATCTTCATCCAACCTCCCCGATATCTTCAGATACTAAGTACACGCACCCATGAAATTTTACTTCAGCCTCAAATAAATAATACTGAACTAACCCCGTAGTCACATCTTGTCAATTAACTGCCCCGATCCAGCCATTTGTGATGTTTTAGCTGATCTTTGATAATGGTTTTAACCCGATCATGGTCAAGAGCGCATAGCCCATCATCACGGGATTTTACAAATCTATGATTTAAACCGAGAAATAAGTTCTTTCGCGGGATTTTACAAAATCAAGAAGAAACCGTGAGACAGTAACAGATAGAATGTGGCATGACTGATTTTGATTTTTGGTGAACATCAGTTTGGGTAAATAATATCATGAGAAGATTACAGATCACATCACAACTTTTAACACCTTTGGCTAACTAACCAACCTTGTACATAGATTAGTGACCACTTGATGAAGAAAACCCGATACACCAATACTGAAAATTGAAGTATAAATCCCCAAATTTGTTACTTAAGCTTGCACTAATGTTGGAAGAACGGTGTAGAGAATTAATGCTCCAAGCAGATCTCTAAGTGCTCAATACCCAACCAAAGTATGAGACATTAACACCTCTTGCGATTATCGACATCGTCATTGACGTGTGACACTGAGTACTCCAATAACTCTTAAGTGATAGTTACCCCGACTGCTGGTAACTAGATAACCCAAGTCTTCAACTTAAATTTTAAGCACGAGCAAGTTATCATTGAAAGTCATGCATCCAACCAACCCCGACTTCAAGATAAAATAAGTAGACGCCTTCGTGAAATTCAGCTTCAATCTCAAATAAGGAATACCAAATGAACTTCGTGATCATCTTGTGCTGTTGACTAGTCAAAAGGAAAAGAAACAAGCGCCAATTTTTAACAGTGCCCATGACTCATAGTCAGTCCTATCAAACAAAGCTGTCTGACCCAGCTACTTGGATGTTGACAGATTCAGTGCATGGAATAGTTGTCGTACTGTGTACAGGATTTTACAGTTCTTGAGATTTATCCGAGAAATAAATTCAAGAACAAACTGCACAGCAGTAAGTAACAAACTGCTGAAATCTTAGGCAATTAGCTAAGACCTTAACCACTGAAACTGGAACCGCTAAAATTCACATCGCTGGAGACGGAACCACTAGGAAACTCGCGCTAATTCTCCCCCTCAAAAAGGTATGAAATGACCTTTTTGCCAAAGTTAAGAGTCTGTGATGATCGTGAATTTGACAGGCACAAAACATGGAAAGAGACAAACGAAACAACTGCAACGAAGAAGGTGATTAAGACTCTCTTGTAGTAACCCCTTGCTTTCCTCCTCATCAATGGTTTAGCAGATTAATAATTCACTTAAGCTCGTAATATGCCAACACCGCTTAATGAAATGCGTATAACTTTAAATTGAGTAAAAGGTTAAAACACGTCTCTAAACAAATCACCTCTTGTCTTAAAGTCTGACCACCTCTTGAGAAGATCTAGTGCTACAATCCCATAAGAAGCTTGAGAAACAACAATCACTTGATGAAGCTTGATAAAGGACAAGTTCGCGACTTATACTTGCACTTAATTTGTGATGTAGAACCTATATTGAGCACAACAACGTAACTCCTTTAAATATAGGTAGTGATATATACCCAACCTTCCATCCTTTATTGTATATATCCATTTCTTGAAGATCCAAGTCTAATCATCCAAATTTGTGATTTAGAACCTATATTGAGCACAACAACGTAACTTCTTTAAATATAGGTAGTGGTATATACCCAACCTTCCATCCTTTATTGTATATATCCACTTCTTGAACATCCAAGTCTAATCACCTTAAATACGCTCGAGCAAGGGTCATCAAACATCGTGCATCCATCCACCCCTAGATGTTTGTGACACTAAGTACACCAACCCGTGAATTAACAAACCAACCAAGTTACCATAATTTCCCAATTCCTGCTGATCTTGAAGCACAAACTTATCCCGAAAAAGCAGTCAAACCCCGTAAGTTTCATTATGTATACATCCAAGTCTAGCCTACTTGTCCAATATTAATTTCAAGGGATTTTACAGCTCTTGAGATTTAAACCGAGAAATCGAATCTTTCGCGGGATTTTCTAAAATCTACAAGAGAAACCGTGAAATCAACCAGAATACCCAAGAGTGAGGTGCAATACCAATCGTCGAAATTCAAGTCACAGAAGTCAAATCACAACTTGATCAAGTTGCAACAGGCCAAGTCACAGATTGTCAATTTGCAACAAGTCAGATTGCAATCAACCAAATCACAATTAGTCAAATCGCAAGTGTCAACTCGCAACGTCAAATCGTAACTGGTTAAATCGCAATCAGTCAAATTGCAACAAGTCAAAAAGCAACTTGTCAACTCGCAATTAACCAAATCGCAATTTGTCAACTATAGCTCAAATTGCAAAGATCAACTTGCAGGATCACTCAAATTGTGGGCACTAATAGGACCGTGCAGCCAAATCCACTATTCTGTAATCACATTGATATTCATGAACCCAAATACTAGCCGTGACGTGTGAGTCCATGTGACAATAATAACCGAAATGCCACTCCTTTTAACAATCAATTGTAACAGGAATAAATTAACACAATGTATGAAGAGTACATTTGTTAATTATATTTCAGCCACAATTGTTAAATTGATTTGGATAAACACAACAGCCCAATCCACGCATCATGTACTTCAGTCCACAATATCATAAGTACCATAACAACCCGATCATAAGTAACCACAGCCCAACACAAAGGATCCAAATCCAAACATTAAGTTCACACAGCCATTTAGAAGCAAATTTCGGCTAACTAAGTTTCAGCCAAACCAAATTGTTTACGAAAGAATAGTTCACGTGTAAGTCCAACTAAGTTTCGGCTAACTAAGTTTCGGCCCAACTAGCTCTTTTGTGAGTCCGGTCCAAATCACTCAAAACGTCCAGCCCATTCAACCAATCATGAGACCCAATCCATTTCACTCTTAACCCTAATAATCCGGTATTTAACTCCCACATTTAACATAACTCAAACCCTAATCACATACTAAAAAAAAAACGCCCCCCTCCACTTCTATCTCTTCACTTGCAGTCAGCACACCTCAAATCCTAAACTTTATCTAATTTCTCATTAATCAAAAGATCAAATAACCTCAGTCATCAAACGTATACATCACAAATACACCACTAAAATCATCCTCGTTTAATATTTTCAGTAAACTACCGAGCACCAAACCCTTTTGATTCTTATTGAACGAGACCAAACATCAATCAATCTCCAGTGACCTCCTTTTCCTTACGATTTAATGGCTTCAGGATCTTATCTAAGGTCTCGGGTAGGTGTCTTTCATTTGGTTTTGTTTTGTTTTAACCGAATCAAGAGCAAAATCAAATCACTAATGTTTTGATTTTTCTTTTTAATGTTCGGATATTAACATGAGACTTGGTCCTCAACTTGATCTCAAAGAGTGGTTATTGTTTTTGTTGTTGTATCATTGATCGACCGAAAGAAAAGTAAATAACATTATTGTTATCTTCTTTTATCTTGTTAGTGTCGAATATACATGAAGTTATGTTACAAACAAATCTGTGATGAATGATTTTCGTGTGTTGGACATTCGATGGTCTTGATGTATCCTTAATAAGCACGAGCTAAGTCTGAGATTTGTGAATGTATAATTCATTTGAGTACGAGTCTTGATTTAGGATAGTGATGTTGCTGTCGTGAGGTTAGTTTAGAGTTGGTTTTGTGTTCGATTGGTTGTGGCTGAGGTTCAAAGAGTCTGTGGTTAAGTATGGTTTAGTGTTCATAGTTTGTTAATTTGCTTCATCTTCTTCTTTATCTATGATTCGGTTTGTTATTCGGTTTGTTATTTGATAACTCGTTAACTTCAATTCAATTGTTGCTTTATATGGTAGACAAACCGAGTTAACCATTTGAACGTTTGACCGAGTGACAAACCGCATCGATGAAATGGTAGACAAACCGAGTTCGTGATTATGCAGACAAACCGAGTACACTTTATATACACAAACCGAGTTCGTGAGAATATAGACAAACCGAGTACACCTTATATACACAAACCGAGTCCGTGAGCAAATGGACAAACCGAGTTCATGACTATATGGACAAACCGAGTTCGTGAGTAAATGGACAAACCGCATCGGAGACAAATTGCAACTTTGACCGGTCAACGCTGTCACTTTCGTACTTTCCTTAAAAACCGGATCTGTGTTTTTCTCTTTCATAACAAACCGCATTGAAGAACATCAACCTTTGGACACCAGCAGCAACCAAGAATACCTCACCTTTTGACACGCCATTAACAACTTGCAACCAAGAATTTGACCACAAATGAATACCACAATTCACACGTTTGTATCTGTGGACACTTACAGCCCAAATTCGTTTAAGCCCAAAACAAAAATAAAAGGTACGCAAGACTTGTGAGTATTAGTGAATAAGATATGTTGCATGAACAGATTTGCCACAATTCGAACATAAGAAGCAACAAAAGTTTGACAGTGAGACATTAAGACCACAAATCAAGACAAAGCTTGAAAAGATTCGAGGAATTTAAGACCCAACCCAATCAATGCAAGATCTTGAAGAAAAAATTAGACAACAAGAGTCATAAGCCCAAAATCCCCACAAACCATTGAATAGAATATTGTACCACATGAAATATCATTGAACAAAAAATATTCAGTCAAATAGAACAAACTTTTGACAAAAAGTAACTCACGTGAAACAGTGTATGACCCAATTCGAACCAACAGGAATGAAGCCGACACACAATCAAACCGAACCTAACCATGGCTCTTGATACCAATTGTAGGAAATACCCATCTTGATTGTGTGGATCTATTCGGGTGGTCTTGGATCTTGAAAGATCAAGAATCCCATGGTGAGTTAGTGAGATGTTAGAGAGAGAGGGAACCCTTTGAGAGAAAATCTGGAAATTAGATTAATGTGTGAGGTTACAAGAGTTCCACCCTTCCCTTGTGTGGGAAGGGTTATATATATAGTCCTAATATTTGTGCCCCTAGTGGGCTGTGGAGTGAGCTGACAGTGGGGAAAGCCCCGACCCACTCCACAAATATAGATACGACTAATCTAATAAAACTAATAATACTAATAATACTAAACGAATATATATAAGCCTACGAGCTATATAAATGCTAATTAGATGCTCGGGGTGACCGAGCCTTCATCTGAATATTTATATTCCTAACAATGCCATTGTTTGTTGGTCGCCGATATGTAGCTTGTTTTTTCAACCATTTTTTGTTGATCTACAATTTGTAACTCAGGCGGTGGTTGCATACGCAATACACGTTTACCATTTGAGTTGTACATATAGTTTTCAAATTGGTTGAATCTAGGTATTCTTAAAGATCTTGTATTTCTAGGCATCTTTTAGATTCCAAAGTAGATATTTCAAGGAAGTATACAATATGTAGTAAGCAACATCAATGGAATCTACAATCCTAGGCAAAAGTGTTTGGGAATAATACATATATAAGTATAAAGCTGAGTAAACCAAAAATCCATATGGTTAATTTAAAATAGCAAACAGATTATTTATAACCATACCTATAATTAGAAAGTGCAACCTTGTAGTTGTAGACTTTGTTTAGTATCTGTATGAAAGGTGGTAAATTGAGTTAACAAAAGCAATGTAAAAAAAAAAAAAAAAAAAAAAAAAAAGATAATTGCTGTTAAAATACTTATGCAAGACAAAGATTCACTTTTTTTTCTTCTTCTTGATGCTGTTAAAATACTTATGCAAGACAAAGATTCACTTTTTTGTTTCTTCTTGATTAAAAGGTTTGTGATGGAAATTTCTGGGCTTTTTACATGTGCAGGGTACTATATGGTATCTAAAGCTGCTATGTGAGGCAGAATACATGCTGCTATAGTGGGATACTTGTGTCTAAAATTGCAGGTAGCTTAAAAAAACAGTACATTCCAATGTTAGAGCCATACATGTGTAATTACTTTGTAATTAGTCAATTTTTTTACTACATGCTGCTACAGTGTAATGTATAAGCAGTACATACTTTGTAATGTAATTAGTATGTTTGTTTTTTTTTTTTTATTCCATGAACAGTTGTAATAATAGTAACTTCCTAATGTTATAGCCACACATTTGAGCTTACTTTGTAATTAGCCATTTTTAATTATTTTTTACTGAATGAATAGTTGCAAAAACAGTGACATCCCAATGTTGTAGCCACATGCTTGGTGTCATTATTTTGATAAGCCCATCATTAGCCCAAAACACACTCCTGTCATTGGAAATATATTATATATATATATATATATATATATATATATATATATATATATATATATATATATATATCGACTCATATATATATATATATATATTATGTTTGTTTTGTAAATGGAATAAATGTGTTTGTTTTTTAATAGTAAATGAAAAAAATGTACATTTTTTATTTTTAGACATAAGAGGCAAAAATAATTTTTTTTTCCTCTTTAATTTTGTAAATTATTTTTTTGTCTGATTATTACTTTTTGTATCTTAAAGACTTAAGATCCGCATCTTCCCTCACAAACATAGTTTTGCATATTAGACATAAAATATCTGTAAAACAATCGCAACCTAAGTGTATATAAACGAGAGAATGATACCATGTGTTCACTATAGATGAACATCGTAATAAACTAGTTTTATATTTATCATCTTTCATAATCATCAGTGTGATATTTTTTTTGAGATACTTAGCACATAAATTTAATTTTAAGTTATATAATACACATTACCTGATTTAAAAGTACTGTACATTAGGGCTGAGCATTGGTCTAAGACCGGATTAGACCGGCAAAATTCAGACCGGATCGAGACCGACAAAATTCAGACCGAATTAGACCAAAACTACGGACCGAGGATCGGGCCGGTTTGGGCCCTCGATCAGACCGGTCCAAGAAGGCATTATTGGTCTGTTTGTACGTAAGAAAAAGTTGGGACCGAGACCGGACCGCTGGTCCTTCGGTTCGGTCGGTTTTGGGTTCTGCGATGCTCGGCCCTACTATACATCATAAAAAATACAAAGCAAAACACAAATACTTAAAAAAGAAGGAATCATCTATCCAGTAATAATTTGGAGAAACAAATCCACCCGACCCGACTCACCCCACAATCCGAAAACCTAAAAACATGATAAATGGTTTATGGATTTCTGCATCAGCTGACCAAAAAACATCACACAAATATATAAAACAAAAACAAAAAAAATGTGGAGATCAAGATTAGTTTCAGCAAGAAGACTTCAATCATCTCACACTAACACAATCAGATCAATCTCAAATTCCACTAAATCTCACCATACACATAGCCTTAGTCTCTAACCACAAAAAGAAAAAAAGAAAAATAACGAAAGTACTGGATAAAAAGATGAGTAGTCTTGTCGCTCTGTATCTGCGCCGGAAAGACAATTTATTCTTCTGCATACTCCATTCAAGTCATCAATACACTCGATTGGAGTCATTAACCCCAACACTATCTACCCCTAAAACTGTATAAACCTCCACAAATATCACCGCAATGCAAAACAAAAAAAGATCTCACCCAGAAAACTCACAAACCTCGACCGGTCCAAGAAGGCATTATTGGTCGGTTTGTACGTAAGAAAAAGTTGGGACCGAGACCGGACCGCTGGTCCTTCGGTTCGGTCGGTTTTGGGTTCTGCGATGCTCGGCCCTACTATACATCATAAAAAATACAAAGCAAAACACAAATACTTAAAAAAGAAGGAATCATCTATCCAGTAATAATTTGGAGAAACAAACCTATCGCTCCACCCGACCCGACTCACCCCACAATCCGAAAACCTAAAAACATGATATAATAGGGTTTATGGATCAGCTGACCAAAAAACATCACACAAATATATAAAACAAAAGAAAAAAAATGTGGAGATCAAGATTAGTTTCAGCAAGAAGACTTCAATCATCTCACACTAACACAATCAGATCAATCTCAAATTCCACTAAATCTCACCATAAGGTACTTAATCATCAAACACTAAACCCTAATTCTCATCATTTCAGATCAATAGATTTTTGTAAACAATCATCGTGTTATAGTATTAGGTTGTTTAGCTCTAGTGTAACTGATTCTGTTAGTGAGAAAAATGATGGTGGATCTAGTATTGATGAATTGTGGAAGGAGGGTGTTGATGAGGTTAGTAGCGCATTAGACGATGTTTTTGATATTGGTGAGATTAATGTGGAAAGTGTAGAGGTTCGTAGCTCGTTTGGCGAGTTTTCGGAAAATAAGGAGAATGTGGAGGCGGTTGTTGGTGCTGAAGCGCGTGGGGTTGATGAGGATGAGTTGAGTAGGGTGATATCAGTACTTAAGGGTGGAGGTGGTGAATTTGATGGTAGTTTAGATGAAATGAATTTGAGTTTAAGCGAGGAGTTTGTGATTCGGGTGTTGGAGAGTGGAGATGTTTCGGGTGAGAGTTTGGTTGGTTTTTTTAAGTGGGTAGTTGACGAGAAGAATCGAGAAGTGTTTAGTGTTACGAGTAGGTGTTTAGAGGTGCTTGTGAAGGCTGTTTGTCGGGAGCTTAAGAAGACAGGTGCTTATAAGTTGTGGGATTTGATTAAGGAGATTGGTGAGAAGGAGGACGGCGTTGTGACGACAAAGATGCTTAATGCATTAATATCTTTGTTTTCGAGATTAGGTAAAGGGATGGCTGGGTACGAGGTGTTTAGCAAGTTTGAGGACTTGTCTTGTGTGACGAATGCGGATACGTATTATTATACTATCGAAGCACTTTGTAGGCGGTCTATTTATGACCATGTTGGTTTGGTTTGTGAGAAAATGCTTAGTGAAGAGAAGTTACCGGAAGGTGGAAAAGTTGGGAGTATCATAGGCTTTTTATGCAAAGGTGGGATGGTGAAAGAAGCTCATTCGGTTTATTTGTCGGCGAAGGAGAAAAAAAATATACCCACCGCAGGCCGCTGTTAACTTTTTGATTACTTCGTTATGTGATCGGAAGAAGAATGATGTTGATAATGTTCACTTGGCGTCAAAGATGTTGGATGATTTCACCGATGGAGAAAAGCGGAAATATGCAATAAAGCAGTATACCTGTGTCATTCAAGCGTTGTGCAGAATTAATGATATTGATGGGGCAAAATCTTTGTTGGCGAAAATGATTGATGCGGGCCCACCTCCTGGAAATACAGTTTATAATACAATTATCAATGGTCTTTGCAAGTTGGGAGATATGGCCGAAGCTATAAAGATAATGAGGATGATGGAAGATAGGGGACTCAAGCCTGATGTGTTTGCTTACACTGTGATTATGAGTGGATATGCAAAGGGTGGTGAAATGGAAGAAGCTGCCAAAATATTGACCGAGGCAAAAAAGAACCATTGCAAACTGACTCCTGTGACTTATCATACAATGATTCGCGGGTATTGTAAGCTTGAGCGATTTGGAAAGGCTGTTCAGTTGTTGGAGGAAATGGAAGAGTATGGGGTTCAGCCGAAGGCTGATGAGTATAATAAGTTGATTCAGTCTCTATGCTTGAAGGCTGCTGATTGGGGAATGGCGCAGAAGCTAATGGAGGAAATGACGAAAAAAGGGTTACATTTGAATGGGATCACGAAATCACTTATAAGAGCGGTTCAGGAGTTGGAGGAAGAGACGAAAGTAACGAAAGAAGCTAGTGTTGAAACTTAAAACGTTTTTCAGCAGGTTATTTTTTTTGTAGTTAATCTGTATCATGAAGAAGGTATGCCAAATCTTCTATTTTGTTTAAACTTAGCCTAGGAAAATGGAGTCTTTAGAGAAACTTAAATGCATGTGAGCCGTGTCTGAAGATTTTAAGTGTTTTGTTCTTGGTTCATAATTGGCAAATCATCATGCAGAATTTGATTGTTGACACTGAAGTTCAGATGCTTTAAGATAAACATACATGACAACTGGTTGGGTCAGGGTCAAAGCGGGTTATTTTAATGCTAAACCACAGTGACTTTGTTATTTATTCATCTATTCCTTTTAATAAATAGTTAGGGCATGTTTGTTTTTACACAAAAATGTCTGACTGCCTCTGACACAGTCAGACGCGGTCAGATGTTTTTGTTGTTTGTTTTTTCATGACGAGTCAGATGTAATCAGACTTTATAAGTCTGACTTCAGGAAGAGGGGTAAAAAACTCTGACTGATCTCTTGCCATATCAAAACCCTATTCTCCACCTCCACCTCCAGCCTCTACGCCCTATCAAAACCCTATTCTCCACCTCCACCCCGCCGCCGGCCACCTCTCACCACCGCCTTCTTCTCCACCTCTACGCTCTTTCTTCTCCACCTCTACGCCGCCGTCACTCCACCTATAGCCGCCATCTTCACCACCTCTAGGTATGCTCTACTTTTTTCTCTTTACCTGATTTACTTGTTATTTTTTGTTGGTTTCAAGTGATTTTATTGTTGGGTTGGTTATAAACTGATATGGGTTTTGTTTTAAATGAGTATGTGACGAATTGCTTAAAAGAAATGTTGGGTTTTGATAATCTGATATGGGTTCCTTTGTTTATGATATGTGGCTGCAAATAGGTCTTTTTGATTGCTTATTTTTTGGGTGTTTTCATGTATGTTAATGGATGCAAATAGGTCTCTTTGTTTATGATATGAGTTCCTTTGTTTATGATTGTGGGGCAATTAAGCCGCTTAGTTCAAGCTGGTAGGTTTTCAATGTGTTAATTGTTTGTTTGAAGTGAGAATTAGGTTATAATATGCTGATAGTGGTTTGAAGTCAAAAAGTTATATAAGCCCATAAGCCACAAAAAAGTGGCTTGTCAGACCCGCTTGTATAAGCTTATCCAAACACTTCAATGAGCTTATTTTTGCAATATAAGCTAATAAGCTTATAAGCCTCTTATTTACAGTTGTGCCGTTTCAACTGATTAAGTTGATGAAGGATTGAGTAGTGTGTTGTGGAATGAAATATTGGACTTTGACACTTGTATAATACAAGTTGCGGTGATAACATATATAGAAGTTGTTTTGAGTCATGAGGTTGATTAGGATTGTGTTTTGCGGTATTTATATGTGACTATTGCGTTGGTAAAACGTAGGTAATAAGGAATAATGTTTGGCAAATCATTTGACAAAAAGTGACTATCTGCGTTTTCTTAAAGAGAAAAGCAGGTTTGCAGCAGCATAGTCTGTTTTGCAAATGCGATCCCAAACACCCCCTATATGGACCACTTTGACTGCGGATATGCAGATGTGTCTCAAGACGGACTGCTCGAATATGTATCTGTGCCTTTGATTTTTATTATTGTCTTAAATGGTAGACCGGAAAATGCTTTGTCCTTTGTCGATATCTTTTGGTCACATTGTGTACATTGTCAAAGAGGGACTATTAAACCAACCATAATGGCTTTTTGTGAACAAACAAACATCTTTGACAACTTGAGGTATTGTTTTATGTTCTAACTTTTCCTTGTATGTAATGTGTTGCGCTACTGTTAAAATCACAGCTTGTAAGTTGTGTTGCGTGGTTTGTAGCAAACCTGAATATGAATGCAGATACCTCAAGATCTTCAATGGCTAGGTAGTAGTATTGTTTTGTTTAATCAATCTAAGATTTATATGTGTTTATGGTTAGACATGAAGGAAATCGTAAGTGAAGTTACTTGAAGAGCAGCTTGTTACCACATAATTCGTTACATATGATAGCCATGCTTGTATGATTTAACAACTGAATCTGCTCATTCAGATTTTATTTCAGTAGTGTATCTGTGTAAGTATGCGTGTTTAGTTGCCTAGAAATATGTAGCCATGCTTTTGTTCCGGAGAGGTTCTACACAAGTCACAAACTTTTCCATAGCCGGGCTAGAACAAAGGATAGAACTGATGTAGGAATTAGGATCATTAATCCAGGCTAGTACTGGTCCCGGGCTATAAGAGTAGTAGTAGAACTGATGTAGGAATTAGGATCATTAATCCAGGCTAGGAATTAGGATCATTAATCCGTCTATGATTCATGTTTATGTGTAGCCTAGTAGCATACCCTTTTCATTATGTGATTATATGTGCCTGTAAAGGTTACTTCCAACTAGAGTACGTCTACTATGCTATTTAACTTGTAGAGTACTAGAGTTATATTTTCTTATCTTTGTACCACTTTAGCTGACATATTCAGAGTTTCATAAGCTTTAAATATTAGGGCGCTGTGTGAATGAGAATACCATGCCTTTTTATGATTTTCGTGTTCAACCTATGGCTTGCAATTAGAGCTTCAAGCAATCTAGTAAGATCTACGAAGACTTTGAAACATACTGAGTTACAGGAGATACATGTAGTAACAGTCACACATAGTGAGTGTAAAAAGGTTTCTTTCTTATAAGTATTCTAATTTCCAAGTGGATCATTAAACCGAATCTTTTTTATGAAGGGTGAATACGAGTGGGTGCAAGAATTATGATAGCCCATATGGATGAGCAGTGCCTAGTAAAAGTGAGGTGCGTGCCTAGTGGGCTGGGTCAATACTACCAGGTTCAATATGATGAAAGTGACGTACATGATAATGAAAATGTACATGATGATAATTCGATTTTTATGGTTTTTGTGGATCGATCACCACATAGGGACGATTTCTACTAACCCTAAGTTTAAGGGTCATCTTGTTCTTGATCCAATTCTTATTACGTAATGATGCAAACAAGGTACATTCAATTAGGTTAATTTATTCACATTATTTGATCTATATCCGCTGCCGTACTTGTGATTAACATGTGTTTATATTATGTGATAATATTATAATATTTCAACACTAACTTCCTACGAAAACTATCACACATCAAACATATTTTTAATGCACAAAACAATATTATTTCGTAAAACTAAGAGTTACCCAAACATATCGCATTTTCTACAAAAAACAATCTATGAGAATTGATGCACATTTAGCCATTTTAATACACAAAACATGTATAATAAATCTGGTGAACATTTTAATAAAATATAAATATATAACCTATGAATTTGAAGTTTTTGACGGACGATCATTGTTCATCTTCATTCGTCTATCAGCACGTATAGGATTGTCACTTTTGTCATTAAAATTTGAATGTTTATCCTTATTCCTCACGCTTCTTCTTGTTGCCGTTAATTTTAATGAGCAAAATGAATTATAATCGTGTACGATATGATAATATTTCCGCTATTGTCACCATTTTTGTTTGTAAAATCACCAGTTGGAGATTCGATTGTCGTTAGTCATTGTTCGCATCTTTGATCAGAAGTTATGATGTATTTTCAATAATTAATTGTGAAATCAGAGTTTAATCTGGTTTTTTAGAGAGAGAAAGTAAAGTGAAATTAAAGTTTGAGAGAGAGATTAAAGTTTGAGTTATTGCACATCCGAGAAATTTGATGTTGATGATGTGGTGTTTGCTAGAGAATAGATCGGTTTGCCCAATGATTTTAACTAATACTATGATTATTTGATCTAGTCTGTCGATTGCAAATCAAGGATCAATAATCTTTTTTTATGAAAAACCTTCTTTGTAATTATATTAAGTTTATATCCAAATCTTGAGCAAACACGTTACTAATTTCAAAATTCAAACCTCAAAGTTACATTATTTAAGCTGATCATACATGACGTATAAGACAAAGTCAAACTACATGCTAGAAAGTTGACCTATATGGCTATGCTATATCACACTACATTCTTTTTCAAATCGGTTGTTGGAATAGGAAAAACAACTTTCTTTCTCTCCAAAAAGCATGACAATGACATTGACCTCCATTGATGCTGAGCTTTGGCCCATTTGTTTATCAAGTGGACACGGCATCTTTCTCTATCACACACTCACACTGCTTAAAAGAGACTACTATTCTGCAATATAAATCCAAATCCACAAAGATCTTTCTAATCTTTCTTTCAAGAATCTATTCTCACCATGTGTGATGCATATGACCCTACTTCAAAAAACCATTTAAATTTTTTCATAAATCATTTTTGTCACACACCCTTCACTTCATATCCTAATAAAATAATTGCATAAACCATTGAGGTAGAACTTGCTCACCATTTTTTTATTCATCTCTCTAGCAAATATTTATTCTATAACATAAAAGTGTAACAAGATTATATTATACTATTTTATCGTATTATATTATATTATATTATATCATATCGTGTTTTGTTTGCTAACCGGCTATGCCAACGCCCGTGAGCACAGCGCGCCAATGCTTAACAGACGAAGCGGCGCGCGCACTTGACGACGCAGTAGCAGTCGCGCGCCGCCGCAGCCACTCACAAACCACCTCCCTCCACGCCGTCTCCTCCCTACTTGCTCTCCGAACTTCTACACTCCGTGACGCGTGTGAAAAGAAAACCCACTTATAGTCACGTTATAGCGTCACATCATCTTTTATCCTATAAACACAAAACAAAAAATACACTCTCTAATAACATATAACATACACAGAAAACCCACTTATACTAGAGAAAAGAAAACAAAACAAAACAAAAACCGATAACGCCCGTTATTCCAATGGCGGGGGCCTCTAACGCCCAACTCTAGTGCAGCCATGGCGACCATGTGACGCTATAACGTGACTATAATATGACTCCACCGTACCCTCTTAGTGTTTAGTTGCCTAGAAATATGTAGCCATGCTTTTGTTCCGGAGAGGTTCTACACAAGTCACAAACTTTTCCATAGCCAGGCTAGAACAAAGGATAGAACTGATGTAGGAATTAGGATCATTAATCCAGGCTAGTACTGGTCCCGGGCTATAAGAGTAGTAGTAGAACTGATGTAGGAATTAGGATCATTAATCCAGGCTAGGAATTAGTATCATTAATCCGTCTATGATTCATGTTTATGTGTAGCCTAGTAGCATACCCTTTTCATTATGTGATTATATGTGCCTGTAAAGGTTACTTCCAACTAGAGTACGTCTACTATGCTATTTAACTTGTAGAGTACTAGAGTTATATTTTCTTATCTTTGTACCACTTTAGCTGACATATTCAGAGTTTCGTAAGCTTTAAATATTAGGGCGCTGTGTGAATGAGAATACCATGCCTTTTTATGATTTTCGTGTTCAACCTATGGCTTGCAATTAGAACTTCAAGCAATCTAGTAAGATCTACGAAGACTTTGAAACCTACTGAGTTACAGGAGATACATGTAGTAACAGTCACACATAGTGAGAGTGTAAAAAGGTTTCTTTCTTATAAGTATTCTAATTTCCAAGTGGATCATTAAACCGAATCTTTTTATGAAGGGTGAATACGAGTGGGTGCAAGAATTATGATAGCCCATATGGATGAGCAGTGCCTAGTAAAAGCGAGGTGCGAGCCTAGTGGGCTGGGTCAATACTACCAGGTTCAATACGATGAAAGTGACGTACATGATAATGAAAATGTACATGATGATAATGACGGTGATGTTGAAGTTGTTCAACCAATTGGGCACACGCGGATCAACAATACATGATTAACTTACGAGATCAAATCGCGGCACAAATTATGCGAAGCTAGGTTTTAAATTATTTGGTATTGGTTAAGTTACTTAATTGTACGCAACATTAAATGGAACGAAAAATAATACGCGTACCAAAACGGGATATTCCGAAAAGTACGTAGCTATTTTTCAGCCAAAACCCATAGTTAGTAGATAACCTTTTTACAATCTAATGGGCTAATGACCATGTTTTATCTGTATGCAACTTCGAGTTTACCTATATTAAAATCTCTACACTGTGTAGCAGAGTATACAATGATAAAAATGTTTCTTAGAAAGGAAATACAATGTTTAATTTGGCAAGTCTTTTGATAAATACATTTGACTATTTATCAACTATATATAAAACAATAATATTGAGACGGTTTTGATAAATACATTTGACTATTTATCAACTATATATAAAACAATAATATTGAGACGGTGGAGTAGTGTTGTCTCTTGTGAGTTGTGAGGGAGTGATGAGAGTGAGAGAGTCTAGGATATGGTCTTCGCCTTGTGGGGAATGGTGCCGGTTAATGCTTTCACTTTTATAGATTTGGTTGATCGTGGAGGTGGATTAAGAAACTAGAAGGTTATGGCAAGCAGTAATTCAGGCGATTGGCTATAGTATTTTCTGGACTGTTTCAAGTAAGATTGCGGTCATATGCAATCTGGTATTTTTGGCTATAGTATTTTCGGGACTGTTTCAAGTAAGATTGCGGTCATATGCAATCTGGTATTTTCTTGGAACATATGCTGGTCCTATCTTTGATCGTGGGTCCCGATTTGTATTTATGAGCGCCAGAGCTTCACATAACTCATTTGTCTTGGGTAATGCTTTCTGTTTTGTTGTGGTCTGAGAAGTATTTTGCTGTTGTGAGAGTTTGTAAGTGCCTGAGTGGTTTTGTCCCGTTGACCCGTTGGTGTACTCCTTGGACCTTGTTGTCCTTTGTACTTATTTGTTTTGTTATTAGGATCAAATGAGAAGAATGAGAATTATCTACAACCACACATTTTAGACGTTTCTTCAAATTTTCCTTCCCAAGTATCTATTCCTTTCCGGAAAAACAATAAAATTAATAGATCTGCCACATCACCTTTTATTCACACAGAATTTTTCGATAAAGGGTTGGTCATACAGACTTGAATCCATGAACAAGTTAATCAAGACGTAGAAGAGACCTCATTAATTTGATATACTCTAGCTGAACAACTCAAATTAGCTTGTTCAACCACGGCATCGACACCAAGTAGTTTTCCATGTTCACTAATGCTTGTAAAACTCAACATTGTTTTGTATACGTAAATGGACTTCAGGTATCGCCTTACATGTCAAAGATACTTCAATCACCATACAACTATCTGAAAGTGAATAAAATTTAAACATGTATAGGATCAACAGATCCAACCGGGATTGGTAGGGGGTGACACACTAAGACCTATTCGTTTATGTGAATTTCTAATTGTTTTGGGTTTTACTTTCATGTTTTAAGTCACGCAAGCAGACCAAATTAAGAGTTGCCTTTACACTCAACTCTTAGCAACATTAATGTGTCAAACTAAACCAAACTTCATACTGTTAATAATATATGTTAATTTCATACTAATCAAATTTAACACAATTAAAAAATAGACGGACTGACGCAAACATGGCATAAAGTTTTACTCGTTTGACTCAAACTTGCATACCTGACCTGCCGTCTTTTGCCAAAACAGCCAGGTAGGTTTCTGTATTTTGAGAAATTTGGAGCCAAGAATACTTTTAAGGAAATTAGCTTTCTTCGACAATACATCTATGTTTACATAAAAAATCACAACCTTTACTATCATCACCATCACCCACAGTAAAACCCTCCTTTTAACTCCAAAAGGTAGAAAAAATGTACAAAAACTCAAATGCCACTTTCATGGTGGCAACAATATACAACACAGTCAAATTCGGCCATAACCAGTGTCTATTGTACATCTAATACTCTGCAAATTGTGTATAGTCTATATACGAAGCCGTTGTTCCCTACCCGGGAAACATATGTTACACTACAATAACACATGCTACTTGAATCTGCGTGTCAGCTTCAGATTCCATATGAAAAGTAAATGTCGAAAAAATGTTTCTCTGGCTGACTTTAACTAGTGGTCAAGAAAGTACATATCACAATGGTGGCACAACACATATATGGAGCCGAGGTTCTTATTTCATGAATGGGCTAAGCCCATCACCTTCCCAACCAAGCTTGAGCATTTGATCTACAACCTTCAAGCTCAACTACAAGAAGCAAAAAAAGAATCTCAAATACTATGCTACCTTCATATCAAACTTTACAACTAGTTTTAGACATTTAAAAAGTTTATTTTCTTGTGAACCTTAGTATAATGTTTATCTTTTGTGTTTATAATTGTAGATATTATACAGATTATTTAAAAAAAAAAAAAAAAAAAAAAAAAAAAAAAAAAAAAAAAAAAAAAAAAAGAGGATATTATACAGATTATTCTACAAAAAAAAAAATAATAATAAAAAAAAAATAAAAAAAAAAATAAAAAATCAAAGCTTATCTACAATCCATTTTATTATCCAAAATTTAATGGCATCAGATTTCTATAATCATTAAAATGTGAATAACGTATTTGATGCCATATAATCACTTCTTGAAGATCTAGAAAGGGCAGTTTTGTCAACTTACAGCAGGATCGGTAAATACAATCAATTGTTTGTCAGCAGTTGAAACCAAGAGATTTGTGTTGTCTTTGTTCATTGCTAGTGTTGTTATATCTTGCCCTTTTTTCAGTTCCAATATGTGAAATACCTGTCAGAGCGTATATGCGCGTCATCAAAATGGTGTTTAAACAAACAAAAAGAACGATTGGTACAAGCACGATGCTGTTAGTCATTTATGCCAAGTGAGTGAAGTGACAGGATCCCTCATTCTAAAACCTTAGTAAGCATGGAATAATGTGGCGGTGAAAGAAAACTTAAAGAGGATCCCAATTATGTCATTTTCCTTCATATTTTATGTTAAAGAGACTTTTGACCTTTTAAGACTTGCGGTATGTTTGGCAAAACTAGTTGCTGCTCGAACTGGAGCAGGAGCGGGAGCAAATAACTTTTTTATAAGCTACATTAAGTAGCATTTGGTTTAAGAAATTATGAGATTATTTTTTTAAAAGCTCTCATAAGTTTTGTCAGCCAAACAAAGATTATATTTTCAGTAGCTTACTGGTTGGAAAAATATGCATAATCTCTCGATAATCTTGTGCGGCAAACATGCCCTTAACCTCTCATGTTCATATTCAAGATATTCACATGCTATAGGTTACACAGTTCTGTTAAACTCGTAAAATTTTACCTTAAGAGAGTGCAGATCAAGGAAGCAAATAGAAGGGGATGGAATATCTAATCTTTCGATTTCCACATCTTCATTTAGTTCAGCATCGATATCTTCTGTTTCTTTCTTTTCAGACTTCATTCTACTGGCACCATTAGAATTCAAACCAATCAAGAGACTTTGTCCATCAGAAGAAACCTCCATACAACTAACACTACACGAGGGCGGAAGATACACTCTAGAAATCATTAACCCATTAAGTGTATGAGTCGAGAGAGTGCACAACGACTTATTCCAACTAATCACAATGCCATTCGGTGAAAGACAAACAATATGTGCCTTTACACCATCAAGCCTTCTGATCAATCTACCCCTACTCACTGAATGAAGCAAAACGTCTGAAGAATCAGAGCACGAGGCAACAACTCCAAGATCTGAATCAACACAACAACATATTACTTCTCCAAAATGCCCCCGGATAACCTGTACGGGACCCTCGATGCGTCGTTTGTGGTTTTTATCTTGCAAGTTATTTGTAGTGCTCGTCTTTGTTGAAGTTTGTGTTCCTGAACTAATGGGAGGTTCTGATATATTTCTTTGAGGAGTGCCTGATTGATGTATCCTCCAGACAAGAACCATTGTGTCTCGAGAACCAGTCACGAGATAATTGCTATCGGGTGATAAAAACATGCATGTAGCGGGAGCCGAATGACCCCGAGCTATCTCCAAGGTTTTTGCACCATCTGATGATATTAGCCGAACGCTGCTGTCCACATGTCCACCTAGTCACAACCAAAAGTTTTTAATGAGATGTTACACTTATAATCATCAAAGTATGTTATACAATTGGCAAATGAAAGTTATCTTCGAGACACAGTTGTCACTAGCAGCCTTAGTACAATTCAAAATATTCTACTTAAGCTATAAGCCTATAACTAATAATTGATACGAAAAGAAAAATATAAAGATTAGGCTTATTTCGTAAGTAATATGATCTAATATTTCGTTATAATTATTTTGACATGTATTACTAGATTGAATTTTTTTTTAAATTCAAAGCTAAACTGAAATTAGAAGAGGGAATAAATAACAGAATATGTTGGTAATCAGGAAATAATCAAAGGGGTAACATTATTTATTATTAATGGATGACATCATCAATAAACCAATTGACAGCGTAATTAATACACATTATAAACTCCGGAGAGCTGCAACTTATAATCAGATCTATTTAAAAAGAATATCGCATTTAGAGGGGTGCTTGGGTGAACTATTTTATGTAATCATTGTGACTTAAATATCCAGAGCAAGATAACATTTACCAAGGAAAATTCTTACCCGTGATAATTTCATTGTCATATGTGATAGACACTATTGAGGAGTTTCTAAGTCCTGGCGCTGGATAGGCCAGAGCCTGCGGATATTGCCATTCTTCTGAACTAGACACTGATGGTCCTTTAAACATACGCATAAAACTTCCACCACTTGAGGTTGTGGTTGCCTTTGCATGTTGAAATAGGAAGGGTGTTCCTTGACCATCGGGTGTGTTTGGTTGCCATTTGTGTTGTGCTATATGTGCTGCTGGAGCATCCATATCAACAATCACAAGAGAATCTGAAGATGCACGAATGGCGGAAGCCGGTAGATTACAGCGTTCCGGTGATGAAACATTGTATGGTTTGACTTCTTTCGGATTTCGAAAGATGGTCTGATATCAAATACAGGTGAAACATTTTCATATTAGATTCATAAAAATATATACAAAGTTAATTATGCTTTTGTAAGACTAAAAAAAATAAAATTTGTTTATCCCTTTCTTTATAATAAAAATACTTTTTGATAAAAGTGGTATGATGGACGGGTCCGTGGATTGGCAACAGGTCAAATCTGGTTGGGGTTGTGTTGGATATTTTTTAGTATGAGCTGAAACGGGTTTGGTTGGGTTGACCTGCAAACAATTTTAGTCCATGTTTTATAGTAGATAATCAATGTGTTGATTACTAGTATTACCTAAAAACATGGACTAAAATTGTTTAAAGGTCAACCTTTAAATAAAACGAGAAAGAAATAGGTTTTGTGCATTCAAATCTGGCCGGTCAGAAGTAGTCAAACCATGAGTCGGCCAAAGATTATTATTTTACAATAGAGGGTCCAAACAGATGTATGTTATTTAGACTATACGAGCACAAAGAGATTATATTAGTGACATTAATGAAAAAGTTACCTGCATATGAAGAACATCTGAAAGTGGCATCCTCTTTATGTGCGGAGTAGTTAAAAGTTGTGATGGTGTTTGTCCAAAGTAGGCAATTTGATCTTGCATAGCGCGTTGTTGGACCTTTCAATGATATTTATTTTAAAGTAATAAGAAACATACAACCAGCATATGAACAAATAGTTAAACTTGACTAACAAAAAGACTTACAGGATCCACGATTTTGTCTATATCTACCGTCCCTTCATAAGTAATGTAAAAAAAGACATTGTTTGCCGAGATTGCTTCTTTTCCTCGTTGCTTATACCTAATGTCATAAAAGGATGCAAAATAGATGTCAAGTTTTCTAGAGCAGATCTTAAGGATACGTTCAGATATATTCACCATTTCCATTTTATTATATGTAAGGTGAAAGAAATAGTGATTATGAGTCACGTCTGTCGGAAGTTTTACAGACAAAAACGAATAATGAAGGTTAAAAAGCATCAAATAACATAAATGCTTGTGCTACAAAAGCATGAATGAATCAAAGCTCACCCAAATATAAGATCTATCCATTCATGCAGATGTGCAGAGACATATTCACTCTCAAGAGCCATACGATGCTTATGCACAAAATCAACAGGGTTTTCAGCCCAAGGAGAAAGCTTAACACAATCTGAATAAGTTAATCAGATAAAATGAGCCTGAAACATGAAAACATAATATAGTAGCTGCTTAAATCAATGTAATCAAAGTCCATACCTATCTTATCTCCTAGTTGTGTGGTGCCGAAATCAATCGAATTCTCATTCAGCAATATCTCTGGAAGGTAAAATAGCTCAGGAACCTAAGATAAAAGGCAAAATAAAAAGAGTATTATGCAAATAGAGGACATGAATGAAAACATAAACACGCATACAAGTACTACTGTATAAAAGGTGTGTGTTCGCTAATTCCCAAAAATACTAAAACCTGGCCTCTGCTAACAATTATACATATACATATATTTGTTACCTGTGTGTTGTATGTATGTATGTATGTATTTATGTTTGAAATAAGAGGATGAGGTAACTTAAAAAGGAAAGACCAATGAACTGTTTAAACCCACAACAAACTAATCTTAAAAAGTTTTAAAAAACTCTAATGATATGCTATATCCTACAAACACGAGCAAATCAAGCCCAAAAGGCCAAAAGTATTGAGAAAAACTGAAGGAAAAGAATATGACTCAGATGATAGAGAGAGGATTAAAAGTAGGAAGGAACTCAAAAACTGTGTGAATGTCTATGTTTTTTATATCATAGAAAAGATGTCCAAGTGTCACTTATTTGTTGTAGCTTTAATAAATGGGCACAACATGGTCAGTGCTCCAACAGGCTGCAAAATATGTTTGGGTCAATATGTTAGTTCAAAATCTGCTATGCACAAGTCTAGAAAGAAAAAGAAAATTGTGTGACCTTTGATAGATCTCGGTAAGACAGTGGACTTGTAAGATCCAATTGCTGTGAAGTGTAATCTGCAAGAATCCATGGGAAAACGGGGTACTACACACCAAAACATGGTTAGCAGTTACTAACATATTCCACGCATTTCCAGTAGATAATAAGAATGTTAATTATGAAACATATTTGTTCACCTGGGTGATGTCATTGTAACTACGGCCAGCGAGTGTGTTAAGCTGCATAAGATATTCGAAGTTGCTGATCTGCAAAATTTGAAGTTAAATGCTGAATTTGTGTAAATAGAGAAATGACACGTTAAGCAAATTATAATCTTTCTTTATACCTCCCAGCGGGCCCAACGTTCCATAAGCTGAGTCCTTTTGAGAAGTTGTTCTGGTCTCTATGACAAAGATTAAAGCACAGTTATATAAGTCCTCATATACACTAGCCCCCGCAATTATTTAGCAATACAGAAGAACAATCAATTTTTTTATCGATTCGTGAAGAAAAATCATGCCGGTACATAAACAAATTGATATCTATTTTGCGTGGAGTACAATAAGGTTCAGAGTTTTATGAAAAAATAATAATGCTTTGATAATACCACAACATTTTTTTAAGCTGCATTTGTGAAATCTCAGAGAAATTTTAATACTCGAATGATGCAAACAATGTCAATCTAATTAGCAACCAAACCACATTACAATTTCTATGCTATTTCATACAAGATTTCTGACCACCTTCGTAGAGCTTTTTTTTTTTTTTTTTTTTTTTTTTTTAATCAAAAACTTATTAGTAGACAATCAAATAGCAAGTTACTTTTTTTTGCTGTTATCTGGTGATTAACGGAAGATTACCATGACAAGACAATGCTTGTATAAAGTTACAAGTATATTTTGGTTTAAACATTAGTTAAATATGCACGTATGTGTTACATATCTAGGCTTATTTGCCTTATTCCATCAAAAATTGTAGAAAAAATGGAAGCTCATCTATGATCCGATCTACAATTTATGATCTCATTTAGGATTTATGAACGAACATACACAAATGAGAATACCTGAGTTGCCAAGTAAATATTGTTCAAATGAGAAGGACGGGCTTGAACAATGGCTCGGTAGGCGCTTCTTCTCCCTTCAGTAGTCTGAAACCAACGAAAAAACGAATTTATATACAAGTCACCAACAGGATAGTCCAAATAGCGTATAGAGATGACACTGTGATAGTAAATACCCCGAAGTCAAAGAAGAAGTTTGATCGGTCAACCATAAACAATTCAAGTGCACTTCTACTTAGCAAATATCTGCCATATCTAAGGATAAAGAAATATTGCAAAAAAGTCAAAGAATGTGAATTTAAACATCATTCAAATACATTTTAAGCTCTTGAAGTGGGATATAGCAAATAATTTCTAGCCTATAACCAATTGAGAGAACAATAAACAGTGAGAAAGCCATTTACTCTTTGAGGAATAAGATACATTATAAATTGAATGTCAATTTGTAGAGGGCTTCGTGAAGTGAAAATGAAAATTTTTAGTATCTTCAGGCTCATGTAAACACCAAGAAAATGGCTGAAATATTTTTCCATCCTTTTGCATCAGCATAAAAGGTGATTTTTTCATCACAGTATAATGGCAGATGAGCACCAAAGGCCTCTTGGCCTAGCGGTATGTGAGTGGCCCATCAACCTAGAGGTTGTGGGTTCAAGTCTCGTCGGATACATGTGAGATAGAATTTGTGAGATAGGTGGTGTAGGTTGTAAAAATTTGCCGTTCTAAAAAGAAAAAAATAAAATAAATAATGGCAGATGACCAACAATATTGTCTATCAGAAAATCATCAAAAAAAGCTGAATATAGTAAGCTATTCATCTGACCTTCTGCTATATACTTGATGAAGAGAAGATATCAACCAACTCCAGTTCTTATCTTCAACTTTGCTTTCGGTTTTATGATCCAAACCATCCTCTGGTGCATTGCCCTCAGATTTATTAATAAGAAAATTGGTTTTTCTGGTTGTTATCTGAAAACAACATCGCATGTAAGTTTTTGAACAATTCACATAAGTAGCACATACATAATAGATAACAGATGCCTAGTTCAGACCGTTCATAGTTTATATATCAATCTGCACTTTTTCACAATTTTTAACTTAAAATAGCAAGGGATATCATCATTCACTTTAGAACATTAAAACAAAAATAGAACAAAAAAATGAATTAACTCCTGTTTATTGTTCACTTTTCCATTTTTGGATATATTTTCTTTGCCTCTGGTCAAAGGCCAAGCACTTGCCATCCATGTAAAAAGTGACTAATTTTGAGAGTGAAGGGTCTAATATTACATACACATTTCATCGCATGTAAATAAAAGAATATAACTCGGCATATATAGTTAAAGTAAATGCTTACGTATTTCTTAAATATCTAGAATACCCTTCAACAATGTTAAATAACGTCATCACAGTACTTCTTTGTAATAATGACAATTGACATATATCTTATTTGGACATCAAATTTAATCCACAAAGAAACAATTGTATATGCAAGTGTCTCATTTCATCGACAAATAGCAGTACCATATATAATTGCAGTCAATTGCAAAATGACAATAAAAGCTTACCTGAAATGTTCCTTGCCAAACATTTAATGGCCGTACCATTGATGCAGAAAGCTCAAGAATAACTCTTTCGTCATCTTCACTAGGAATATAACCAGGGCCAACTGCTGATGAACTTACAAAATCTTCATCAATCCCAGCTTGAGGCTTTGGAGAATCTGACACTTGCAACGCCTGCTCTGCAGTCCCAGATAGCTTTGTTTGAGCATCATCCATCTGTCCCACATTATCCATCTTTCTTTCCACATTAAGAATCTCATCTTGTTCGTCATCCTCATTTACTAATTCCATAGCTTTGTTTGAGCATCATCCATCTGTCCCACATTATCCATCTGTCTTTCCACATTAAGAATCTCATCTTGTTCGTCATCCTCATTTACTAATTCCATTGAGATAGCTTCTTTAGGTAAACTGGACGCCTTAGAAGGACTAACTACATTCTCTTTACTATGTTTCGGCTCAACAGGATCTTCATAATTTGCAGCAGCACCAAAATGGTCTGAACCCTCAAAGTTTCTCCTTAAGCAGCTTCGCATCCTTATAGAACTTTCCATGTGATCTAGCTTCCAAAAAATCTATACATGAAAAATAGATTTTAGATGTGTAAAAGTTTACATCAGAAAGCTATTTTAAATATAACTAAGGCTATGGGCATACTCGTTCAGGGTTATACAGATTTTCGCTGATTGGTCCGAATCTCTATCAAGTAATGGATGAGTTTGCGCCACGCACGTATGCCAGTACATGCACGATGCCGAGCAATGGAATCACCTTGAGCACGTCTATCGACCTGAATGTAGAATTTAAAATTTGATTTCATTCACAAGAGGTATTTTGACGTATGTTTTGAAAATGGCTATGTGGTACTGAATAATCATAACTAGATAACGAACTGTAATATAACAGGCTGTAAAATAGTGTTTGGACGTGTTTCTACTATTTATAATCAGATGTTCAGATGTTTAACAAATTCATAAAATTTAAAAATTAATATGAGTGAAAGGTACATTTTTGTGAAAGAAGTAGAAACAATTTGGGAAATGGAAATAATAGATGAAGACTATAAAGTTATGTTTACAGTAAATTTGTTTAATTCTTGGATAACCAGTTTGTTGCATCTAATACGAAACTGGTCTTACTGAATTTGTTAGTTCAAAGTTAGTTCACCCATACACCGCAAATGACTTAACAACTCCAATATACAGATACATACAAATAAGCTCCAAGTTAGCAAACAAGTCTTACTGAATTTGTTACCGGTTCACCAAAATCAAGATGATTTCTGAAATTAAAATGAACTAGCAAGTCGGTGATATTCAATTAAAGAATCCATACATCAATATTAATATCAATATAGATTGTGATTCACCACCAACATTCAACTAACACCAGCTATTGAAGACCTAATCTTGATTAGTAAATATCCGTTTTCCTATTTCTGTGTAGTACACTAGTTAAAAGAATTTCAAGGGTTCAGAACTTGTGTGAACTAAAACAGTGTAATACAAAATTATATTACCTCCACAATAATGCGGAACGGGGTTGCCTCATTGATGTCCGAGGACTGTTTTCTAAAGATGATGGAGCACTTCCATCTTGTCCACGTGAACCATTAAACGACCCTTCATTAATGCTAACATTTCTTGTAAGCATATTACTTTCACCATCATCTTCTTCCCTCATAGACACAAGTATCATTCGAAGCATACATAAAAAAGGCTGATCACTGTCTAACAACTGATAAAGAGCCGCCATACCTCCCATACCTGTACCCGAACCACCACCAATACCAAGACCACCACCAAGTCCCGACTCATCCAATAATAAAGCCTGTAGCATGGAAACACACTTATTTATCAAAGGGAGTTCAATCCAGTTACAATTTGAGTCTTTCTCCAGAGAAGAATTCCAAGCTTCCCAACCACTGCCACCGCCACCAAAGTCAGATGTTTTTGAAGGAAGACCAACCCCATACCATAACCTACTTCGGTATTTCCAACCTTCAGCTAGATCTACAGCACAACTGCCATACGATACAAATGCACAAGAAACAGAGTCGTAAGGTTCAGCTGCTGCTGCAGAAGTAAGGCGTTCCATCACTGTCGCTGAAATTTGCCCCTTAGTGTCAGCCATAGAAGCAAGCACCTATAGGATATATAACACAGTTTTAGAACTTAGAAGTATAGTGTTAACAATAAGAGAATAACACAGTGGTGTGACTAAGTGCTTAGCAAGGTAGAAAATGTGCAGGTTGGGTAACGGGTCAAGACAGGTAATGTTTAGTTGTTTACAAATTGAAATGAATTAGGTTGACCTGCCAACGCCATTTTGCCCATTCTCTAAGTATTATAAGTAATGCTTTAAATACGACTACAAAAACTGTACTATTGAAGGTAATAATCGATTTTTTTCTAAAGTGATTTAGAAGATAGTAAGCATTTTAACATAATATGGGTAACCGTTTTAATCTATTCAACCAATTTCTAAATTTGACCGTGGGGGATAAACTATAAACAAAATCGACCCATAATTAGGTTGGATCAAAGTCGCCACCTCTAGTACTACATTGTAATCATGGAAGTAACAAACGTACATCAAGGGGAAGACTTCTGGATTCAGCAGACGAAGACTGTGCCTCCAATGGTTCTTGGATTTTGGGGAGATTTGTGCGGCTACCAACACGAACCACAGATGATACAGAAGAACCGGATCCAGCTTCAACAAGGGAAATACTAAAAAGTTTGCTTTGCAGGCGTAAATGATCTTCAACAAGCATTAACACCACAATTGCGTTCTCTACCAAAGCCACAGAAAGTTGTGCAGCATTTTCTGCTTCTGTTTTAGAAACCTCGGGTGATAATCCATACGTAGCAACACCAGCAGCAGCTGCCGCAATGACTTGAGTCTGCAGAAAAAAGAAAGGATGTATTGCGTATTGTAGTTTCCAAAATTTAACCATGTTCAAGGACGATTTTAGAAGATTAAAAGAAAGAAATTCGAGCAAGTATGAAATGTTAGTGTACAAAATGAGGTGGAAAGAATGAAAAATATATACTTAGGCAGGAAGTCCTGATACATATGTGTTTTACCTGAACCTGCAGCTCCCTGGCAGCAAAATCCAGTAACCCACATAAGAGCCTTCTTTTAAAAATTGGCAATGATTCCTCACGTCTATCAAATAAAAGATTACAGGTTTAAATTGTATGAAGGAACAATGACTAGAACAAGAGAAACTAAAGTGTATTAACTCCTGAACTCGATCTAGAGCAATCTAGTATTAGCAAGATCATGTGAAAAATCATGGCAGCTCTAAAAGAGTTAGAAATAAACAATGGTTCGCCAGTGTGTTTTAACTGAACCTGCAGCTCCCTGGCAGCAAAATCCAGCAACCCACATAAGAGCCTTCTTTTAAAAATTGGCAATGATTCCTCACGTCTATCAAATAAAAGATTACAGGTTTAAATTATATGAATGAACAATGACTAGAACAAGAGAAACTAAAGTGTATTAACTCCTGAACTCGATCTAGAGCAATCTAGTATTAGCAAGATCATGTGAAAAATCATGGCAGCTCTAAAAGAGTTAGAAATAAACAATGGTTTGCTAGTGTGACCATGTTTTACATTAGATTGAAGAACTTTGAATGCGTTTGTGTGTTTATATCATGTGTGCATTTCTAGTAAAAGATATACCTTTTACGCGGCTCACCCGTGCTAGATCCACCCACCATCGAAAGCCATTCTGCACAATGAATTGTAGCTTCAATATCCTGTCAAAGAGAGGTGTGACCAAACAATATTAATGAACAGATGGTGCTTATAAGTCAATGTTTGACAATAATAGTAGACAAGAAAAGTATTTAGTGAAATAATAGCCCGCATATATTACAAACTAAAAACAGTTCATTGCATGAGTACAAATAATTAGCAAATTAGCGAAAAGAAAGATTTGGGATGGCAAAAAACTTATAAAGGGAATAAACGAAGGTTAACTTTAGCATCAGATATAAAATGTAGAAGGTTTTATAGTTTCATTTCACATGTAAAACAAGGTATTATTTGAGAGTTCTGATTGCAAGCATGCACTGTGATATCAGCTGAAGACAGCAAAACATAACACGGCCGTCTGATAGCATAACGTAAAACTTAATGCAAAAAGTGTTCTTTAGATTGATCACACTGACAGATACATGGGAACTTGGCACACGCCGTTTGATAAAAGTATATCAATCTTCTCAATATCTTATAATAATAGTTAATGAACAAAAACAGAAATTTGGAAAGGAATCTTTCTAAAAAGAAAACATTAAATTTTCCCTACTGAAGATAGTATATGAGTTCAGGTCAATTTCATACCAAGCACACATAAAGGTTAGCCAGATTCCTTTAGTTTTATAGATCATGAAATGTTGTTAGGGCTCATCAGTCACTTAAAGTGTTTACTGATGGCCTTTAGTGGATATGTTTTGAAACAAGTATGAAAACTGATCACATGCCTTTATCCCAATGCAAGCCAATCATAATAACTCATCAATACTTATTGAGTCCAAATTGACCAAATCATGAAACCTTAAAACTACATAACAAAAATGGCACATGGAAATCCTTATAAAGGTAAAGCATTAGACCGATGCATATGCATCAAGATTATCTTTAGGAGAAATGGTGGACCAGAATAGGGGTGATCGCGGTCCAAAAACCGGACCGGACCGAAGACCGAGAACCGGAAAAACCATAGACCGAGACCGGACCGAATGTGGTCGGTCCGGTCTCGGTCCGGTTCGGTCCGGCCGGTCTTC
The DNA here is from genome assembly GCA_021014915.2 of Artemisia tridentata subsp. tridentata. Lineage (NCBI taxonomy): Eukaryota > Viridiplantae > Streptophyta > Magnoliopsida > Asterales > Asteraceae > Artemisia > Artemisia tridentata. The sequence goes on along the minus strand of CP139506.1, from coordinate 46,443,823 downwards.
GGTCGGTCCGGTCCAATTAGGCAAGATTTGGCAAGTTTTTTCGGTTTTTTGGTCGGTCCGGACCGGACCGACCGGACCGAGGACCGAATTAGCCAAAAAGCTTAGACCGAGGACCGGACCGAATGTGGTCGGTCCGGTCCGGTCCGGTCGGTTTTGTCGGTCGGTCCGGTCCATCCGGTCCGTTTGCTCACCCCTAGACCAGAAGAAATGTTTTCGGAAAAGAGAAGATGAAGGAGTTCAACCTGCCATCCATCTTTCTGACGCATTGAATGCTCTAACATGATAATGAGGAAATTGTGCACGAGGTCTTCAACATCTCTGAAGCTTGAAGACATTGTAGTGTTCGTCCCAGATGTCTGTAAGAGCAAGCATGGATTTATAGCATGTGCAGGGAATACAATACTAGGGAAGATTCACTAAAAAACAATGAGTATAATCTTCTAGAAGAATAAGTTCCAATCTTAGCTTGTATCAATGGTAAGGAAAGATACATTTGTTATTCTGAAAAAAAATATAATCACCTCGTAATTAGAAATAAGGATTTCCAAGATCCATTCAGGCCATTCATCCATCTTAGTGATCCTGCTTCTATTTTCAGCATTACTGCAAGCCAAAATTAGAAGATCCTGAAATCAAAGGAAATGTAAATATACAAAAAAAAAAAAAAAAAAAAAAAAAAAAAAAACATTTAAACCCACAACTGTACACGGTTCTGAGGGTAATATGAAACATAGTACCTGTAATGCTCGACATTGAAAGCTCTTTGGTGCATATGGAAGTGACCTCAAAAGAACTAACAGAAGCTGTAAATGCTCAAATCGATGTTGCGAGTCATAGAAATTTATCCCCTCGTCTGTGGTTGATGCATTTAACTAATACAAGAAAGATAAAATGTTTTATATTTAGTTAACAGGAGAAGTGGTTTAAGATAACGGTATCTTGATGTCATTGGTCATGTCGTAAGGAAGAGAATATGGCATACCGAAGCACCCAGTAAAGCCATGTAGGCGTTGCCAGTCATAAGCCTGTTTGGTGCTGCCTGAAAAGCCTTCTGCAAAGCAAAGCGTAGAAGTGAAACTTTATCTTCAAACATACTACCGCCTCCCTCAAGCAGACCATGAATGTTGCAAGTCAAATCTGGAGGAGCATTAGATCCAGACTTAAGATGCCCCGAGTTGACTAAAGCGCCGAATAGACCAATTATTGCAACAACAATACCATCAATTTTGTCAACATTGTGTGCATTGTTCCTCACATTGTCAGCACTGATAGAAAAATTTATACCGCCCAAAATCTTTTTAAATTGACTCTCAGAGACTGATGCCCTGCTTCCAATGGTATTCACGATAGTACGAATCTCAGGTTCATTAGATGACATTTCAGAGACTGACCTAGCATAGTAAGACGATGGAGGGCTGTGATAGTAGTTGTAATGTGCTTCTTTGCAAAATCCAGCATTTTAATGTCACGACATATTTCCTGAACCATTGTTTCACTTTGCTCAGCCTTGCTTTTAATTTCTCTGACTTTATACATGAGTTCCTACAAACAATAGAGCCAACTTAAATAGTGTGAATCATGGAAAGAACAAGTGCATTGAATATTTTCGTATAAACAAATCCTAATTGACAACAACACATAGATGTAGACAGACCTTCACAGCACGTGTAGCTGCAGCCAGATCCTCCTTTGCTTTTGATCCTGAATTACTCTGTCCCACACAAACATTTACAGGTAAGCTTTACAAGAAATAAGGATCCTGAGACCACAAAATAGCTGTGGCGTGGGTGAAACTGCACTGTCCCAACTGTAAGTATTCTTTTATTTAAAGCAAAGCCATTAGAAAACATAATATCACCTGTTGACGGACAGCCGTTAGAATTTCAGCATCCACAACACGTATCTCATTGTGTACTTTTTGCATCAGTGGCTCTACACCCGATAAAGATGCTTCTGAAAAATGAACATTTCATAATGTTAAAGTAAATGCAAGGTTAGCTAGAAGCAAATGCACCACACAAATCAGCACAGTATGCAGATATAGATTATCACAACCGTGCACAGGTGGTATATAATACATTGGTGTAACTACAAAGAATGAAGTGATAAAGCTTCCTAATCTTCAAAATCCTAAAAAAGTCTTGTGACAGTCAGTCACATAGATAAGCTACGTCAGTGGTATCCTAATAAGCAAATAAGCAAATGAGTTGTCCAGTGTTCAAAAAAGAAGATGATTCTCACAAGTCACAACCATCTGTTCTTTAATTGCAAGTGTTCTAAGCAAATCGTTGACTTTTAAAGTCAAACAGTCAGCTAGCTGTTTCTAAAATATGGGAGTGTAATTTGGTACTGGTTGGTGATAAATGAGCAGATGAATGCGCATAAGAATGTATTTAAAGGTGAATAATTGGCAGTCAGCATGAATGTAGTAATAAAAGTCAAATTTGGATATTAGATAGAGTAGTGTTTGGTTTTAAGATGAATAGTATAGTTAGAAGAATCCTAGATTGACATAGATATACAACCGAGACTTTTATATGAATAAAGCACGAAAAATAAGCTTCCTTACGATAGGAGTGTCATCATTCACGTTTGGAACCTTGGCATTGCACCTCTTATATTTGTGTCTTACAGTGCACTACTTTACAATTATTTGGTTTCCTTTCTAGTCTAGTCAAGCTAGTTTCAGATAAGGTTTTGTAATGGCACACATATCTTTGCACGTCCATATATATGCCATACATAACTTCCCCTAACCTATGATAAAGAAGGATAGTCGGCAAATACATATCCTCCCATGGTTCTTCATACATAAACTTTAGCAATTTCTACATTACTTGTGCTACACACGCCAGGTACACTCTCTCAACACGTCCAAATCGACACTTTCCTATTCATGAACGTAACCTACAAGAATAACTTTCATGATCTACAATCTCCACCAGGGGCGGAGCCACCATGTAAATAGGGGGGGGCGGTGCCCTCAACAAATTGGCCGGAAAAATTTTTATATAGTGCAAAATTTTGGGTTTTACGGGAAAAAAGTTAAATTGCCCTCGGCCAAGAAATGAAATTGCCCTCAACAAAATTGAGCCCAACATAAAATCTTTTTCTTTTGTAAAAATGTGGAAAAGTTGCCGGAAAATATGAAGATTCCGGCGAGGGTGGCCGGAAACTGCTGGTGTTACCGGCGGTGGAGGGGCTGGTCGGCGGTGAACAAGAGAGAGAGATGAGAGAAAAGTGTGTTTGAGCGTGTGTAATTAGAAGGAGAGAGAGAGTGTTTAATACTGTAAATGTTGAGCACGCCAGTAAAGGCAAATGATAAATGGACTTGAAAAGTTAAACAGAGAACAATGAAGCCACTTGGATTCTACCCGTTTTGTCCTTGAGTTTTGTGGATGTATATATAAACGAACAGAGCTACCACAAATGTTCTCTTTCTACCCACATGACCTTTTCGTACATCTTCTTTGACTTAAACTTCTTTTCTTTCATTGCCACCCAACAAATGTTCTCTTTCTGCCACATTGGCTATACTTTTACAATAAACATCGCGGGACTCATTTAACATATCAAACGGACTTGAAATTTAATGAAACTTGCGACATTGTTCACGAAATAATTTTTCCAATAAAAACGATTATAAATATGCAATATTTTCAAAAATCAATATTTTTAACAATTACGATACGGTTTTTGCTTTTTAGGTTGTGCCGGTTCACTAATAGGGAAATATGCAAAAACCTAAAAAAACTTATGAAAATATAAGAAAACGGGCGAAAACATAAGAAAACGAACAAAAACATAAGAAAAAGACTAACGACAAAGACCGAGTACCCGACCCGACCCGACCCGATTGGTTTAGCGTTACACGAAAAAACCTTCTTATTGTTCGATGCCCCCCGTGGTCGCATTTCCTGGCTCCGCCACTGATCTCCACTCCAACTTACAACAGCTAGCGATCTTACACAATGCAACTACTTGTATCAGAAATATGTATTAATTCGCCAAACCGAAACAACATCCATAAGAACGACTTATCATATCATAACTAACTATTGTTCATTACAGTATACACAATAAACGCACTATGATCAGATCTCGAAGTGGATATAGAAATGCACATGATAAAATAACTAACCTGTAGGTTGATGTAATCCAAAGTGTTCACCTTCAAATTCAGTTTATAACAAAAATGACCTGATCACACATTCAGTACTCAATAAGTTAATCGTTTAATCAGACATTAATTAAGCTAAATAGAGATCGTAGTTTTACCTAATTTTGGCTGTAAATAAATAATCGAAATGAATGGGTTGATCTCTTCGAATATTGTTGGGATTCCGGTGGTGGTTATTTTGGGAATGATTTTCACTATTTTTGTATTAAGTCAAGCATCCTAAGATCCAAGTTTTTCCGAAATATCCCTAATTATTTGACGATGACAAGTTAGACCTTGTATTTCTGTTTTGTAAAGTTAGGGTGCACTCTTACTCTTACTTTGATTGTTTTTTTCTTTAGTCACATATAACATCTTACTCAGTAAGAGGTGATGGACTTGTCTTACTATCTCCTCGTGTTAATATTATATATTTGATGGTTTATTAACTATGTTATATTTATGATAAAAAGTCTTGTTTCATATCTACATAAATTACTTAAATAATTTGCATAAACGAGCACTTAAAATCATTCGGACAATTACAAAAAAAACAAACAATATTATTTCGTTTAGATTTAGACTTTCTAGCCATCTCTTATTGTTAAGATGTGGCAGTCAGATTCAGACCTAAAACATCTTAATGAAACAAACACACCTTTAATGTTTTTTTTTCCCCTCTGAAATGAAATAATCTTTTTATGTCGAATAGTAAATGAAAAAAAAATGTATATTTTTTATTTCTAGACATAATAGGTAAAAATGATTTTTTTCCCCTTTAATTTTGTAAATTAATTTTTTGTCTGATTATCAGTTTTTGTATCTTAAAGACTTAAGATCCACATCTTCTCTCACAAACATAGTTTTGCATGATAAAAGTTTAATATATATCTCATAATTGTCATAAATCCAATAAACCAATCTTGGTCATTCATTTTTTTTATCAAAATTAAAAAAAAAAAAAAAAAAAAAAAAAAAAAAAATTCACTTTTTAAAAAAAATTAATATCTCGCAAACCGTTAATTGTTACGCGAAAAAAATCATGTCATCGCGACGAGAATTAAATTATCTATCTATAGATATGCACTTCTCTATACTTTCTACGAACTTTCTTTTTTCAAAATTTCCGCACAGAAAAATCATACGTGATTTGTAAAAATCATATGTGACGTGATTTGATTTTTACAAATCACATGTGATTTTTCTGGGCGAAAATTTTGAAAAAATAAAGTTCATTGAAAGTATAAAGAAGTGCATATCTATAATTTTTGTCGTGATAGTGTATTTTTTGTAACTTGAAGATTTAGCGTTTGTAAGATATGTTGTTTTAAAAAAAATGTGAATAATGGTTTTTTATTAATTTAGATAAAAAATGGATGGCTAATATTGATTCTTTGAATCTATGACAAATTTGAGATCTATATTGATCTCAACTCAATTTTGCATATTAGACATAAAATATCTGTAAAACAATCGCAACCTAAGTGTATATAAACGAAAGAATGATACCATGTGTTCACTATAGATGAACATCTTAATAAACTAGTTTTGTATTTATCACCTTTCATAATCATCAATAATATTAAGAGGTCATTGTGATATTTTTTTGAGATACGTAGTACATAAATTTAATTTTAAGTATAATATAATACACATTACCTGATTTAAACTTACTGTATATTAGTGCTGAGCATCGGTCTAAGACCGGATCAGACCAGCAAAAATCAGATCGGATCTAGACCGAGACCGAGACCGAATTAGATCAAAACTACGGACCGAGGACCAGACCGAATGTGTTCGGGCCGATCCTGGTTGGTCCGGGCCGGTCCCTCTATCAGACTAATCCAAGAAGGCATTATTATTGGTCGGTTTGTACGTAAGATCAGTCCGGACCGAGCCACACCGAGACCGAAATAAGAAAAAGTTGGGACCGAGACGGGATCGTTGATCCTTCGGTTCGGTCGATCTGGTCGGTTTTGGGTTATGCGATACTCGGCCCTACTATACATCATAAAAAATAGAGTAAATTACACAGATGGTCCCTGTGGTTTGTCTAAAATTTCACCTATCGTCCCTCAAACTTAAAAGTTGCATGTATCGTCCCTATCGTTGCCAAAGAATAACATGAATGGTCCTTCAAAGGACCATTCATGTTATTGTTTGGTTTGTCGAAAATTTCACCTATCGTCACTCAAAGGGACCATTCATGTTATTCTTTGGCAGCGATAGGGACGATACATGCAACTTTTAAGTTTGAGGGACGATAGGTGAAATTTTTGACAAACCAGAGGGACCATCCGTGTATTTTACTCTAATAAATACAAAGCAAACACAAATACTTAACAAGTTTTTACCTTAAAAAAGAATCATTTATCCAGTAATAACAATTTCGAGAAAACAAACTTACCGCTAATCATATATTCCACCCGACCCGAATCACCCCACAATCCCAAAACCTAAAAACATGATATAATAGGGTTTATGCATTTCTGCATCAGCTGACCAAAAAAAATTACACAAATATATAAAACAAAATGTGGAGATCAAGATTAGTTTCAGCAAGAAGACTTCAATCATCTCACACAAAAACAATCAGATCAATCTCAAATTCCACTAAATCTCACCATAAGGTACTTAATCATCAAACACTAAACCCTAATTCTCATCATTTCAGATCAATAGATTTTTCTAAACAATCATCACGTTATAGTATTAGGTTGTTTAACTCTAGTGTAACTGACTCTGTTAGTGAGGGTGACGTCATCACTGAGAAAAATGATGGTGGATCTAGTATTGATGAATTGTGGAAGGAGGGTGTTGATGAGGTTAGTAGCGCATTAGACGATGTTTTTGATATTGGTGAGATTAATGTGGAAAGTGTGGAGGTTCGTAGCTCGTTTGGCGAGTTTTCGGAAAATAAGGAGAATGTGGAGGCGGTTGTTGGTGCTGAAGCACGTGGGGTTGATGAGGATGAGTTGAGTAGGGTGATATCGGTACTTAAGGGTGGAGGTGGTGAATTTGATGGTAGTTTAGATGAAATGAATTTGAGTTTAAGCGAGGAGTTTGTGATTCGGGTGTTGGAGAGTGGAGATGTTTCGGGTGAGAGTTTGGTTGGTTTTTTGAAGTGGGTAGTTAACGAGAATAATCGAGAAGTGTTTAGTGTTACGAGTAGGTGTTTAGAGGTGCTTGTGAAGGCTGTTTGTTGGGAGCTTAAGAAGACTGGTGCTTATAAGTTGTGGGATTTGGTTAAGGAGATTGGTGAGAAGGAGGACGGCGTTGTGACGACAAAGATGCTTAATGCATTGATATCTTTGTTTTCGAGATTAGGTAAAGGGATGGCTGGGTACGAGGTGTTTTAGCAAGTTTGAGGACTTGTCTTGTGTGACGAATGCGGATACGTATTATTATACTATCAAAGCACTTTGTAGGCGGTCTATTTATGACCATGTTAGTTTGGTTTGTGAGAAAATGCTTAGTGAAGAGAAGTTACCGGAAGGTGGAAAAGTTGGGAGTATCATAAGCTTTTTATGCAAAGTGGGATGGTGAAAGAAGCTCATTCGGTTTATTTGTCGGCGAAGGAGAAAAAAATATACCCACCGCAGGCCGCTGTTAACTTTTTGATTACTTCGTTATGTGATCGGAAGAAGAATGATGTTGATAATGTTCACTTGGCGTTAAAGATGTTGGATGATTTCACCGATGGAGAAAAGCGGAAATATGCAATAAAGCAGTATACCTGTGTCATTCAAGCGTTGTGCAGAATTAATGATATTGATGGGGCAAAATCTTTGTTGGCGAAAATGATTGATGCGGGCCCACCTCCTGGAAATACAGTTTATAATACAATTATCAATGGTCTTTGCAAGTTGGGAGATATGGCCGAAGCTATAAAGATAATGAGGATGATGGAAGATAGGGGACTCAAGCCTGATGTGTTTGCTTACACTGTGATTATGAATGGATATGCAAAGGGTGGTGAAATGGAAGAAGCTGCCAAAATATTGACCGAGGCAAAAAAGAACCATTGCAAACTGACTCCAGTGACTTATCATACAATGATTCGCGGGTATTGTAAGCTTGAGCGATTTGGAAAGGCTGTTCAGTTGTTGGAGGAAATGGAAGAGTATGGGGTTCAGCCAAAGGCTGATGAGTATAATAAGTTGATTCAGTCCCTATGCTTGAAGGCTGCTGATTGGGGAATGGCGCAGAAGCTAATGGAGGAAATGACGAAAAAAGGGTTACATTTGAATGGGATCACAAAATCACTTATAAGAGCGGTTCAGGAGTTGGAGGAAGAGACGAAAGTAACGAAAGAAGCTAGTGTTGAAACTTAAAACATTTTTCAGCAGGTTATTTTTTTTGTAGTTAATCTGTATCATGAAGAAGGTATGCCAAATCTTCTATTTTGTTTTTGTTATCTTTATAAGGCTTAGAGCATGCGTAGTGGGCGCTGTTGCTCCCTTTTTTGCCCCAAAAACGCCCCAAAAACGCCCGCTGCCCCATAACGCAGGGGCGCTGTTGGCCAAATTTTGCTCCACCTGGTTGTTAGAACAACGCCCTTGCTTCACTCTTTCTTTGTATTTGTTTGTAAAAAAGAAAAGAAAAGGAATGCCATGTCACCAACAACCCCTCACTCACCACTACACCACTTTCTCAGCAAAGCCCCATAATACCCCACGTGCCACGTGTCAAACAACCCCCACTCTCCAATTCTTACCACTACACATGCTCTTAGCATAAAAAAGCATTTGTTGAAGGCCAGTAGATTATGTGGTCCCGCTTCACTTTTCAAGCAGCTTTTAGCATTTAACCACCAAAACAATAACTAAGGCACTCGTTTTTTTTTTTTTTTTTTTTTTTTTTTTTTTTTTTTTTTTTTGCTGGTCGGTATGTTCATCTGTTTGCTCTTGACAATTATATTTGATTTTATAGGTTTCTTTTAGGTGCTCTATTATATGTCATTTTCTTTCTATATTTGGTGGCTTGCTGTTCAATAAGCCCACATAATTCTTTTACCAAGTCGACGAAGCATGAGTTTCGTCTAATGTACTCTGCCTATTTTTGTTTATTAATTGGAATTTTTTCACTTTCTTGCATTTTTGGTCCAAAATGCTTCATCATGGTTGTCTGAGCTCCACACCCATGGTATGACCTTTCCTTAATTATGCACACTGTAGAAACAAATGAGGGCTAACTGTCTTTCAAATGGCCTTAGCTAGCTTGATGTTCTTACACGTTCCAACAAACTGGCCTTCCGGGTATAGTTCTGAGTGATTCATCTCAACTTAGCTAGCCTTTTTAAGCTTTCCAAGTTGGCAACCCTTTTGTAATGTTTGTTAGACATTCCCAATAACCCTATACTTATTTAATACGGAGTATATCTTTACACAGAATCATTCAATTATCAAGTTTCCAATGTTCACCCAACAAGTGTATCCGAAAGATGAATTTGCGTGTGTTAAGTTCATGCAATCCACAAGTGTCTGATTGTCAGAAACATGTATTTCCTGGGAATACTTCTGACACCTTAATGTCTGATTGTGGCAATTTTTTTATGCAAAATTTAAACCCTTTTACATGCCCGATGTCTTGAGTCGACACAGCATGCTCGAAACTCGTACGATTATAAAATCATAAATGATCCTAGGAACCCCTTCCCTGGTAAAGAGGTACTGACCATCAGGTCTATCGTGTCTCAGTTAACGATAGCCTTAATAACATTATAAATGTTCAAACTCTGATTGACAAACTATATGTAATGAAATCAAGTTTACAACTGATTTACGAATGACAAAACACTAAATGGTCAGCCATATACTGGAACCTTAGTGCAGCAATTTTTTAGAGCTCTATTAGACCACTATATGTCTTTGAGTCTTTGACATACGTATATTATCATGCTGCATAACAAACACGCCAACTACTCGGTGATGTCTACCTTATCAGTCTGTGTATGTTCATTGTAGTGTCTATCCAAAAAAAAAATGTACCTTTCTGATTTCTTGTGTGCCTTTGTAGTAAAATTTAAACTTAGTCTAGGAAAATGGAGTCTTTAGAGAAACTTAAATGCATGTGAGCCGTGTCTGAAGATTTTAAGTGTTTTGTTCTTGGTTCATAATTGGCAAATCATCATGCAGAATTTGATTGTTGACACTGAAGTTCAGATGCTTTAAGATAAACATACTTGACAACTGGTTGGGTCAGGGTCAAAGCGGGTTATTTTAATGCTAAACCACAGTGACTTTGTTATTTATTCATCTATTCCTTTTAATAAATAGTTAGTAGATAACCTTTTACAATCTAATGGGCTAATGACCATGTTTTATTGAGAGGATCTAAACACACGCCTTGTGTTAGAGATACTTTAAGTGAATATTAACTAGCACGCGGAATTTACAAGTCAATACTTAGAAGAATATTTGTTTAAGTGATACATGAATGGAACAGTAATGTATTTATATGAACAATGAAGACAATTGCTAACACCAAAAGATTCAATATTATTGATTATAATACGAGTGATCTTAACTTATAACTAGGGTTTACAACCTTGAATCTCTATGAATAATCCGTACTTCTCTATGTAAAACATAACCTAGGATCTCCTTTTATAGAACAAGGAGTACTGTACAAGATAAGTATAACTCTAACTAAATAAGATATTCACTAAATCTTTTCTATACTTATCATATTACACGTATTCAGAATATAAGCAGTACAAACATCTTGCGCTAGCAGTATGATTTGTCGTTTTTAGTATATATTTTTCCAAGGTAAAACACAACGGATGCGTTTTCCCCGGGTCGTGTCCCAACGAAGGTTGAATTTGAGTTGTCGTTACGTTTGTCGAATATGTGTGGTGAATGGTGTAAAAAGAGTGATGATTGGTGATTTTATACTACGAATAATGAAATTATAAAAGAAATCAACTAATTAAGCTAATGGAACAATTAAGTTCTAAAACGAAAATTGGAATTTAAAACGTACGCGACGAATTATAAAAACGTAATTAAAAAGTGATTTTCTAAAATTTAAGCCCTAAAAATGCAAAATAATTTTTATTAAATCCTAAATATAAAAAGAAAATTTTGTGAAAAAGAAAAATATTTTTTTGACTTTTAAATAATTTTTTATGAATTAAAAACTAATTAAAACTATTTAAATGATTTAAAAATATTAAAACAAGTGAGAAAAATCTGGAAAATTTTGAGTAATTCTAAAATTTAATAAGAAATCTAGGAAAAATAAGTTCAGGATTTGAAACAGCTTAAATAAGCTAAACAGCCTAATAAGCACTTTGGAAATAAGCTAGAAATAAGCAAAACTAGGCCAAAAATCACAAAAAGCTCAGGAAAGCAGCAATGGACTATTTAAAGCTTAAAACAACTCAGAAAGATCAAATAAGCCAAAGAAATAAGCAGTTATCCTACTGCACAACTTGTTGTCATGACAAATCTAAAAAGGTTTTCTACCCTACTTTGCAGCTGAAAATTAAACTGAACTAGGCCTTAATTGGGGAATCCAGAAGCAAAGCTAGACAGCTTATATGTAAATCTACTCTAGAACTCAAAATGCCCAAATTATAAGCTTATTTGCTTATTGAATTAAGCTGTAGATCAGGTAGGGATTGGGACAAAAATCTGCAGATCATGCAATTTGAAGTCTGCTGCAGCAGAAGGTGTTCTGCACTAAAAATATTGCACAGCTCAATGAAATTGAATCATTCTTTGAAAACTCACTTACCACACTAAACTACACTTACTTATACCAAAAATGAGAACTCCAAATAATACTCAGTATATAAGAGCTTCTATAGGCAGTTGAATTTCTTTTATTTGCACTAAACAAATCACTATCCTCAAAAAGCCTCAAACTACTTAAATCCTATTAGAACTATGCTCAAATTCCCTTAATTAAGCTAAATCATCAAGTAAAAGAGGCAAAGGAACAGTAACAAAGAGCTACTGATCAGCAGAATGTCTAATCCAAACACCCCTTAACTAACTGCAATAGCAAAAATTACACTAGGAACTGAAATTTTAAGCTATACTACTTAAGGAACTATGATTACTAATTCTAATTATCAACTAAAAAACAATTTCTAATCTACAAAGGCACTTAAATAAGCAGTTTCTAAATAAGCTAGACATGTGAACCAAAATGAACTTACTAATGAAAACTAAAGTAGAACCAGATCTGAACCAAAAAGGAACACCCAGGCTTATGCAATAAGCCAAATACACCTCAAACAGACTCCTTCTGAACAGCTTATTCTCCCTGAGCTTATTTGACCAGCTTGTTGACTTTTGTTGACTTTTTGATTTATGAAGCAAAAACAGTTTTGAACTATACCAAAAGCTTACTATAAGCTACTGAGCTTATATAAGCTTGTAAACTAATGAAATTAGCTTATTGAAGCTAGGATTACAATATTTTTTTGATTTTTTGAATATTTTTGGAATTTTGGAAATGAGATGAACAAAAGATGAGATTAAAATTTGAAATAAGCTATATATGATTTTAAACAAGCTACTGAAACAAACAATAATCTAATCAATGAGATTATAAGCTAAATTGATATGAATTAAAAAGAGGATCAAACTACTTTCATTAATAAAAACTTGAGAATTACAAAACTGAAATTGAAATACAACTGAAATGTAAAGGTTTACACTACGAAAGCTTTTAAAATGACAAGAATAAAAATGGTAACAATTCTCTAAAACATGAAAATTGGACAAACACTAATGAAGGAGGAGGTCCTCTATTTATAGCCTACTGGAGAAGCTTCTGGGCTGTCCAAGCTGGCAATCCGTGTGCTATCTCAGCCAATCTTCACCCTTAGATCATTCCCTATCATCCACATCCGTTTGATCAAGAATTGTGAGGTGTCCCAGCCAATAAGAGCATGCCATGTGTCCATTCGTGCGTCCTCTGTGCTTCTCTGACACTCTGGCATCCAATGATTGGACTTAATTGCCCTTATTTGTGGTAAAATCGTACGGTTAAAGGATTAGGGTTCTTTCTACAGTAACAAAATCTGGGTAAATTATGAATTGGGGGGCGGGGTGGGTTTTGCTTATTTTTTTTATTGTTTGACCCGGTTTAATAAACTTTTGACCGGGTATCATGCGTGGACCGGGTTGGGTAAATGGGCTGAGGTTGGGTATAATACTTTGGTGGGCTGCTGGGTTTATAAGGGGGTGGATTGGGTAAGTGTGTGTTGGATTGGGTTATTAAGATTGGGTGGGTTTTTGTGATCCGGGTAGAGTTTAGTTTAAAGATTTTAAGGGATTTAAGTTTAGGGACCATAATTGTAATTTCTGGATTTTCCAAGGACTGATCTTGCTAATATTCAAAAGATGATTCAAGGGTTGTTTTTGTCAATTGATGAGACTTCAAGGGTTGACTTTGACTTTTTGCATCCCGGCTTCGGCTTTTGACACTCTTCCAAATCTCGTGCTCGTTTTCCCGATTTTGACTTGATTTTGTCCATTTTTCCCGATATCCATCCCTGCACAATCAAAAACACAAAAACACAAATATCTTTGGCAATTTGGTTAGTTTTTGGTCATTTTGGTCTTAATTTGGTAAATAAAAGGTATGAGAATAAGCACATACCACAGTACTAAGTCAGTTAGTACTGCTAGTGTAATCTTCAGCAGTCTTCAACTTAAGCTTGACAGTTTGTACTGTTATGTTTAATTCCCAACAATCCTCCCATAAACTTATGATTTCTCTCCAAATCACTAAACAAACTTACCGCTAATCATAAATTCCACCCGACCCGACTCACCCCACAATCCCAAAACCTAAACATCATATAATAGGGTTTATGCATTTCTGCATCAGCTGACCAAAAAACATCACACAAATATATAAAACAAAATGTGGAGATCAAGATTAGTTTCAGCAAGAAGACTTCAATCATCTCACACTAACACAATCAGATCAATCTCAAATTCCACTAAATCTCACCATAAGGTACTTAATCATCAAACACTAAACCCTAATTCTCATCATTTCAGATCAATAGATTTTTCTAAACAATCATCATGTTATAGTATTAGGTTGTTTAGCTCTAGTGTAACTGACTCTGTTAGTGAGGGTGACGTCATCACCGAGAAAAATGATGGTGGATCTAGTATTGATGAATTTTGGAAGGAGGGTGTTGATGAGGTTAGTAGCGCGTTAGACGATGTTTTTGATATTGGTGAGATTAATGTGGAAAGTGTAGAGGTTCGTAGCTCGTTTGGCGAGTTTTTGGAAAATAAGGAAAGTGTGGAGGTTCGTAGCTCGTTTGGCGAGTTTTCGGAAAATAAGGAGAATGTGGAGGCGGTTGTTGGTGCTGAAGCACTTGGGGTTGATGAGGATGAGTTGAGTAGGGTGATATCAGTACTTAAGGGTGGAGGTGGTGAATTTGATGGTAGTTTAGATGAAATGAATTTGAGTTTAAGCGAGGAGTTTGTGATTCGGGTGTTGGAGAGTGGAGATGTTTCGGGTGAGAGTTTGGTTGGTTTTTTGAAGTGGGTAGTTAACGAGAAGAATCGAGAAGTGTTTAGTGTTACGAGTAGGTGTTTAGAGGTGCTTGTGAAGGCTGTTTGTCGGGAGCTTAAGAAGACGGGTGCTTATAAGTTGTGGGATTTGGTTAAGGAGATTGGTGAGAAGGAGGACAGCGTTGTGACGACAAAGATGCTTAATGCATTGATATCTTTGTTTTCGAGATTAGGTAAAGGGATGGCTGGGTACGAGGTGTTTAGCAAGTTTGAGGACTTGTCTTGTGTGACGAATGCGGATACGTATTATTATACTATCGAAGCACTTTGTAGGCGATCTATTTATGACCATGTTGGTTTGGTTTGTGAGAAAATGCTTAGTGAAGAGATGTTACCGGAAGGTGGAAAAGTTGGGAGTATCATAGGCTTTTTATGCAAAGGTGGGATGGTGAAAGAAGCTCATTCGGTTTATTTGTCGGCGAAGGAGAAAAAAATATACCCACCGCAGGCCGCTGTTAACTTTTTGATTACTTCGATATGTGATCGGAAGAAGAATGATGTTGATAATGTTCACTTGGCTTTAAAGATGTTGGATGATTTTACCGATGGAGAAAAGCGAAAATATGCAATAAAGCAGTATACCTGTGTCATTCAAGCATTGTGCAGAATTAATGATATTGATGGGGCAAAATCTTTGTTGGCGAAAATGATTGATGCGGGCCCACCTCCTGGAAATACAGTTTATAATACAATTATCAATGGCCTTTGCAAGTTGGGAGATATGGTCGAAGCTATAAAGATAATGAGGATGATGGAAGATAGGGGACTCAAGCCTGATGTGTTTGCTTACACTGTGATTGTGAGTGGATATGCAAAGGGTGGTGAAATGGAAGAAGCTGCCAAAATATTGACCGAGGCAAAAAAGAACCATTGCAAACTGACTCCTGTGACTTATTGTAATACCTAAAAAAATCCAAAATGTGCAAAATGACCAAAATGCCCCTACAATTTTAAAAATTTATTTAAAAGCTTATAAATCACCAAATAAATTCCAAACCTTCGGGAATGAACTAGATATGAATCCAAATAATTTTTGTGACTACATTTTAACATTTAGAAAAGTACAAAATATACAAAATAATTTTTTTGTCCGATTTATATATAATTCGTGTATTATTAAGTATTATTAGTATAAAATAAATTAAATAAAATACAAGATAAATGCAAATAAAATTAGGAAATTATCACAATCAGTATTTGAGCTTAATTAGACTTTCTTGGGCCGAAATTCATTGATCCATAACCTCTACCAAATCATCATCTTCTTTCACTACACCCCAAGCTCCATCCAAGGAAACCTCTATTCAACCTACATCCTTATCCTCCACAACAAGAATCAACACACACTCATCTCCACCTAGTCCCATTTACCCTTTAACCTTAACACTCAACTCATCACCATCAACTTCCCTTGAATTGGGAACTCACACAACACCCTCATCACTTTCAACATCACCACAACCTCTAACTCTCACCCTCACCCTTTCACCAAACACTCCCTTTGAATTTGGGAGCAACATATCATCACCTTCACTGTCACCATCACCTTAGCCCTTAATGGGTTATCCAATCATGTATCCCCTTCACTCACACACCTTGAGTTTCCCTTGTTGCAACTACAACCTTGAACTCATCATGAACCTAAGAGATGAACTTGGCTTTAGGTTTTCATATCTTGAACACCTCCTCACACCACCCATAGGACCTATCATCCTTCCACCTCCTCCATCACACAATAGCCCAAACTAAACATGGTTATGTTTAGTCCCCTCAATAAAAGATTAGGAACCTTTTGAAATTGGAAGCAAATCTAGAAGCCTCATGTTACTTTAGATGTTTATGTGTCTTCTTGTTAGTTTAATTTGCTTTCCCATTGTAGTCATACTTATGTATGACATTTATTTTATATTTATGTAATGGGCTTTTCATTTTGGCTTCTTAGCCATAATTTTTCTTGTGGTTGGATATTTGTCTAATGTGCTACTTGTTAGATATTGTATATTTGTCGTCTAACTTTGTTTTGTAGCACGATCCATTGCTCGATTCCTTTGTGTTCTCCAAATGAGGGGGAGTACACATCAAGGGGGAGCCTTAACCACCTTTTTGATTTGACAAAAAGGGGGAGAAATGGGAGTAAACTCATTAAAAACTTGTTAAAACTAATTTTAATCTAAAATGAGTTTATATTTTGTCATCATCAAAAAGGGGGAGATTGTTGATGCAAATAATGTTCTAAAAACGTTATTTATATCTTTCGATTACTTCACGTTTTGAGGATGACAAAATGTGAACTCATGTTACGTTAAAATTAACGTTAACAAGTTTTTAATCGGAAGATCCCGTTTCTACGCAAATCACTCTTGAACAAAGTTACAACTTGAACTAGTGATCAAAGAAGTGAATTCATGTTTTGAAAATTCACATTTTAAATGGGACAAAATATTTTTTCAAAAATACACATGACAAATTATTTTTGAAATATTAAGAAATGTTTTAACGGAAAAATAAGTTTGAAAATCACAACAGCTATTTTTCCCCCCAAAATCAGCTCCAACCTTCCCCAAATAAGTTTTCACCAGAAAAGACAAAATTTGGAGCGTCCTAGTCTACCACGGCTCCACGGTACCGTTAAATTTAACGGAGCCGTGAGTCATTTAGTGGAGCCGTCCGTACCATTTTGAATTGTAACGTTCAGATTTTCTTTGCCTATAAATACCCACCTCTTTCACAGTTTTCGGCACCCTTCACACACAGAAAAATCCCTTAGTAAAATCCTCTCACACCTTTCACTTCTTAGGGTCATTTAGATTAGTTTTTCTTTGTTTCAAGAGTGATCCAATCATCCTTCAAGTGATCCTCTTCATACCTCTTCACTAGCAAGAGAAGAACACAAGTATCCAAGTTGATACAAGGTGTTGTCATCCCTCTTCATTAGCAAGAGAAGAACTCAAGTAATCAAGAAGATACTAGAGTTATAGTTGATAGGTTTTTGTAACTCTTGTTACAACCTTGTTGTGTCTTAGCATACATCAAGTTTATTTTCTTTTTGTGAGTAAGAGTGAAGATCAAGTGTGATCTATAGAGATAGTGAACATCTCTTGAAGCCATTGGGCTTGTGTGATTGATCAAGAAGATCAAGGGTCATTAGGTTAGTGTTAGTCGAGTAGAGTGAAGTGAGTGTTGATCATTGTGATCGTGTTGAGATCTTGGTGATCTCTTGAAGCCACTGGGATTGAGTGTTTGGTCACGTGGACCTTGGTAGATTGATGCTAGCTAAGATTAGCACTCGACATCTAGCTTAGTGTCGGAAATAGGATAAGCGACGTTTACGGTTTTCTCCGCCTGAAGGGAGGTTGTTGATATAGTGTTTGAAACTCTCGAGTGTGGTACTCGGGGAGTGGAGTAGGGCGAAGAAGAGCTTCGTAGCCGAACCACTATAAATCCTCTGTCTCGGTTTGATCTTTCTAACTCCTCTCTTTACTTTTATTTGTTATTATTACGTAGCTTAGTTTGTAGTTCATATTGGTGTTGTTTGATTACACATAGAGTTCGAATCAAAGTTTCCAATAGCATACTTTTAAAACAAGATTTTTAAAAGAAGTTTTTAAACCGGTAAACTATTCAACCCCCCCTTCTAGTTTCCCACACAATTTCCTCATGCAATGTTATAAAAACACGTTTTTAAAACCGAAAATTTTCAATCACTTTTTACTAACTTTGAGAAGTAGCAAAATTTTCAAAAGAGATCAAGAAATCTTAAGTTCTAAAAACTCCCCGATTTTCCTTTTTATTCTATTTTTGTATTTTTCTTATTATCATGTGACTGCTTTGTTGACAATCATTATCTATCGATAACTTTTAGGATCACGGAGCAGGAAACACGACTCATAAAGAAGTGACCATACGGATAAAATTCGTCGTTCCTGATTTTTCACGAGCCCCCAAACTAAGCTTAAAAACGAAATCACTGTTAATTACAAGTTAGATTGCCAACACTACCCAGAAAGCTAATTGTGGACTCTTTGTTCCCAAATTCCTATTTTCCTCTATATATTTTATTTTTGGTGAGAAATGAATTTCTTCAAATTCTCGTTTCGCTAAGTTTTTATTTCGATAAAGATACCTAGTTTAGACACTAAGTAGTTTTTAATCCTTCCCTCGAAAACCGTTGCATACAAAAATGAGGTCCACATCAAGGTCTCTGATTTAACACGATTTTGAGGATATCCCTTTTATATACGAACGAAACAACTCATCTACGAGTCCAGAGACATAAGCTTTTATTAGGATATCCCCGGAGTCGAAGTTTGGCATTATATTTCTTTATCTACATATTCAAGCACATTAACGTATTTAATCCTTGGCCCTTTATAACAATCACAACATCGGTTGCGAGCCGGCAAGATGTGATAGTCTATTATGACCTTTGAATTTTTCCTCTGCCTTTATTAGAAGTCTACAACATCGGTTGCGAACCGGCAAGATGTAGAAAACTTTTTTATGGCTTTGGATTATTATTATACATTATCATATTCATTAATTATTTGTGTTGCCAAACCCCAAGTCCTACGGCTTTTATAACAATCCCAACATCGGTTGCGAGCCGGCAAGATGGAATAGTCTATTACACCGTAACACTGACAGTACCTTGATGTGTACCCAACTTCCATAAGCAAGGATTCTCTAAGGAAGAAATAAAAACTAATTATCGCCAAAACCAAAATACCTTTAATTATTCCTAGATTACTATTATTGGGTGAAACAAACTTATGGGAACAAAAAGCCACAATTAACTTCGATGAGCTCTAAAAAGATCCAACTACTCCACGTTTAGCAATCTAACTTATAAACAACTCTATCATTTCTCGTTCTTCGCAAATTTAAAATCTTAAATAATAAGATCCGCGAATGCTTAGCCAAATAATCAAGCCATGCATATATAAAGTCGATACGGGAACTTGCAAACTCTTAAAAAGAATTCGCATTTTATAGCTCCTTGTGTAAAAGACTAGCACGAGCTTATAGATTATGAAAGGTTAAGGAGACAAGCTAGGGCTCAACACGCCCGATCAAGTCAGAATTTTATTCCTACTTTCACTAGCGGAAAATCAACAAAATGTCAAAATTTATTATATTTTTGCACAAAATTTTTAAATTTTTCTCATTTTTTTTTGAATTTTTTTCAATTTTGGAGGAAAACGGGGTTGCATGAGAAAACGGCAAAAATGCAAGGCATAAATCAAATCGAAAGATTACCCCCCCCCCCAAGACTAAAACGAGACATTGTCCTCAATGTCTTAAAGGTAAGGGTTCTCCTACATAAACCTAAGGCCGTTTATTAATTATGGCAAAAGATAAACGTAAAACGATAAGATTTAGGATATCGGATGAGCAACGGATGATGAAACTCGAGTGGAGAGAAACAACCACGAAACACGAGAGTCTTCATTCATCGGGCAAATCCTGGACATAAACAACCACGAAACACGAAAAAATAGAAGAGGTGCCCCTCCTCACTCACTTATTAGAAAATAGATAAGAAGATAGAAGGATAAGCATGGGGTGCCTCCCACGAAGCGCTTGTTTTGTATCGAGTCGGAAAGCTTAGACTCGCCCCGAATTTAATTGTTCTTGGGGGAGCAAGTGGAAGAGATACTCTCAATCGGACTTTCGTTCAAGAGGTTTGGATAAACATTGAAACATATGAAAGTTCCACCCCGATGAGACACCCTCGGTATTATGAAAGAAGAACCAGAAATGGTAATACCGGGGTCAAAGATGGTATCCTCACTCTCGACGGAGTGAAGGATGGGAGAAGTCACAGCATAGGTGATGAAGAGCATAAAGATTTTGATGATTATCATGCAAAGCTCTTCATCATCAAAAGAAGTTTTGTCATAAGTCTTGGGCGGGAGGGTTGGGATGAAAACTTCATGAGAAGGTACACCTCCCCCCAGACTAATATCTTCCTCAAGATCAAAATAAAATTGATCGTATTCCAGAGGAGATATAATAAGAGAGAGTTCATCGGAGAACTCCTCGTGATAAAGATCATTCATATCAAAGAGAAATGAATCATACTCGGGAGGAGAGATATAAGCATGAGAAGTGGTACTGCCACTACTCGTCTCCTCCGAATGATCAATATCAAAGAAGAAGGCTTCAAAAGCCAGAAGAGAAAAATCAGGATGAGAAGTGGGACTGCCACTACTCTCCTCAGCCGTATCAAACATAAAATTCTCATATTCGGGCAAAGCATCCTCGAGCTCGAGCTCTGGAGGTTCTGACGGCTTTTCTTCAAAAATAACTTCCTTAACTTCTTCCGGGGGAAGGGAAAGTGACGGTTCATCATATATCTCCTTTTCTGATAACGAAGCATCTCCTCCCGGATCAAGATCGGTATCATCAATTTCCGGTGAAATTGAATCATCAAGGGCAAGAAAAACATCGACCTCTTCCAAGAGAGAATCACTTCCCTCAACCGGAGTGAGAGAAGGGGAAGAGTCGGAAATGATAAGTTCTGACGACGGAGTGGGATTGCCACTCGGAGGAGGAATCGATGTTTGAACTTTTAACACTTCAGAAGGTTCATCCTCATCACTCTCGTCAGAGTCTGAATAGTAAAAAGTGTGAGGATGACCTGGTCCTTGTTGATATTGACAATTTGGAATAGTGTTATTGTCAAGGACCTCAACTCGTGCACTCATAGCGGAAATTTTCTTGGAATAATGATCACTCATCACAGGGATAGAGTCATACTGAATTTCAGCGTCCCACTGATAATGATGATGTGTCATATTCTCAATCAAATCATATGCTTCTTGAGGGGTTTTCCGCATGAGATTCCCACCGGCTGCCAACATAATTTTTTCTTGATCAGTCGGAGTTATACCATGATAAAAAGTTAGGATTTGATCAAGAAGCAAAATTTTATGGTCTGGACATTTCCTTAACAACGATTTGAATCTCTCCCAAGCATCGAATACTGACTCCATGAGCAATTATGGAAATTCAGAATGTCTTTCCTAAGCTGCACCATTTTAGAATGTGGAAAGTATTTTGAGAGAAACTTGACGAACATCTCTTCCCATGAATGAATTGAGTGGGTTTTAAGATTGTAAAACCAATATTCAGCATTGTGGGATAAAGAGAATGGAAAGAGATTTAAACGGATGTTGTCAAGAGAAACTCCATTTTGCTTTATGGATTGAGTGATGGATAGGTATTTGTTTAAATGTTCGTTAGCATCCTCATCTCGAAATCCGTGAAATTGGCAATTTTGCCGGATCAGCCGAACCATATGATTTTTTAATTTGAAATCGGTTCCTGGAACGATCGGTCCTCCTCTACCGATAAGTGTCGGATGATAAAAATCCTCCATGGTCCGAGGATCATGGGGATGAGATGGTAGAAAATCGATCATTGTGGAGAATCAAACAATGAGAGGGTAGAAAGAGAAGAATTAAACATTTAAGAGAATACCGAAGAATATTTTTGGATTTTTAAATTTAGAAACATGGAAAATCTCAAAAGAAAAATGGAAAATAAATTTGAAAAGAAAAATCTTTTTGGATTTTTATATTAAGGAAAAATTAGAATTATTATATTTTTGGTGATCGTTTGATCAACCGTACTCGTTTCTTTCAAAACTACGCGCAGCGTGGCGGAGAAGCAAAGGTCCACTCGAAGGTGATTAAAAACCCGCCTCTTTCGGTCTGTAATTTAATGTCAAGACCATCCTTAAACCCCGTGTATAGGTTGTAGCAAAGAAATAATCCGAGTAACGTTTAATTTCACGATCTCTTTTGTTGTTTATTCGGAATGGTTTACAACGCCCTCTCAAGAGCGAGGATATATTATTTTTGGTGAAAACACTTTAGGAAAAGTGTTTTATTTATTTTCTTTTTGTATTTTTTTTCTTTTTATAAAAACGAGAAACTTCCGAGGAAGGGTCTTCAAAACACGATCCAACGAACGAAATTCAAACTCTTCTCAAGCCTTCCCCGGCAGCGGCGCCATTTTTGATTTGTCGTTTTTAGTATATATTTTTCCAAGGTAAAACACAACGGATGCATTTTCCCCGGGTCGTGTCCCAACGAAGGTTGAATTTGAGTTGTCGTTACGTTTGTCGAATATGTGTGGTGAATGGTGTAAAAAGAGTGATGATTGGTGATTTTATACTACGAATAATTAGATTATAAAAGAAATCAACTAATTAAGCTAATGGAACAATTAAGCTAAGCATATGAATTCTAAAACGAAAATTGGAATTTAAAACGTACGCGACGAATTATAAAAACGTAATTAAAAAGTGATTTTCTAAAATTTAAGCCCTAAAAATTCAAAATAATTTTTATTAAATCCTAAATATAAAAAGAAAATTTTGTGAAAAAGAAAAATATTTTTCTGACTTTTAAATAATTTTTTTATGAATTAAAAACTAATTAAAACTATTTAAATGATTTAAAAAAATATTAAAACAAGTGAGAAAAATCTGGAAAATTTTGAGTAATTCTAAAATTTAATAAGAAATCTAGAAAAAATAAGTTCAAGATTTAAAACAGCCTAAATAAACTAAACAGCCTAATAAGCACTATGGAAATAAGCTAGAAATAAGCAAAACTAGGCCAAAAATCACAAAAAGCTCAGGAAAGTAGCAATGGACTATTTTAAGCTTAAAACAACTCAGAAAGATCAAATAAGCCAAAGAAATAAGCAGTTATCCTACTGCACAACTTATTGTCATGACAAATCTAAAAAGGCTTTCTACCCTACTTTGCAGCTGAAAATTAAAATGAACTAGGCCTTAATTGGGGAATCCAGAAGCAAAGCTAGACAGCTTATATGTAAATCTACTCTAGAACTCAAAATTCCCAAATTACAAGCTTATTTGCTTATTGAATTAAGCTGTAGATCAGGTAGAGATTGGGACAAAAATCTGCAGATCATGCAATTTGAAGTCTGCTGCAGCAGAAGGTGTTCTGCACTAAAAATATTGCACAGCTCAATGAAATTGAATCATTCTTTGAAAACTCACTTACCACACTAAACTACACTTACTTATACCAAAAATGAGAACTCCAAACAATACTCAGTATATAAGAGCTTCTATAGGCAGTTGAATTTCTTTTATTTGCACTAAACAAATCACTATCCTCAAAAAGCCTCAAACTACTTAAATCCTATTAGAACTATGCTCAAATTCCCTTAATTAAGCTAAATCATCAAGTAAAAGAGGCAAAGGAACAGTAACAAAGAGCTACTGATCAGCAGAATGTCTAATCCAAACACCCCTTAACTAACTGCAATAGCAAAAATTACACTAGGAACTGAAATTTTAAGCTATACTACTTAAGGAACTATGATTACTAATTCTAATTATCAACTAAAAAACAATTTCTAATCTACAAAGGCACTTAAATAAGCTAGACATGTGAACCAAAATGAACTTACTAATGAAAACTAAAGTAGAACCAGATCTGAACCAAAAAGGAACACCCAGGCTTATGCAATAAGCCAAATACACCTCAAACAAACTCCTTCTGAACAGCTTATTCTCCCTGAGCTTATTTGACCAGCTTGTTGACTTTTGTTGACTTTTTGATTTATGAAGCAAAAACAGTTTTGAACTATACCAAAAGCTTACTATAAGCTACTGAGCTTATATAAGCTTGTAAACTAATGAAATTAGCTTATTGAAGCTAGGATTACAATATTTTTTTGATTTTTTGAATATTTTTGGAATTTTGGAAATGAGATGAACAAAAAATGAGATTAAAATTTGAAATAAGCTATATATGATTTTAAACAAGCTACTGAAACAAACAATAATCTAATCAATGAGATTATAAGCTAAATTGATATGAATTAAAAAGAGGATCAAACTACTTTCATTAATAAAAACTTGAGAATTACAAAACTGAAATTGAAATACAACTGAAATGTAAAGGTTTACACTACGAAAGCTTTTAAAATGACAAGAATAAAAATGGTAACAATTCTCTAAAACATGAAAATTGGACAAACACTAATGAAGGAGGAGGTCCTCTATTTATAGCCTACTGGAGAAGCTTCTGGGTTGTCCAAGCTGGCAATCCGTGTGCTATCTCAGCCAATCTTCACCCTTAGATCATTCCCTATCATCCACATTCGTTTGATCAAGAATTGTGTGGTGTCCCAGCCAATAAGAGCATGCCATGTGTCCATTCGTGCGTCCTCTGTGCTTCTCTGACACTCTGGCATCCAATGATTGGACTTAATTGCCCTTATTTGTGGTAAAATCGTACGGTTAAAGGATTAGGGTTCTTTCTACAGTAACAAAATCTGGGTAAATTATGAATTGGGGGGCGGGGTGGGTTTTGCTTATTTTTTTTATTGTTTGACCCGGTTTAATAAACCTTTGACCGGGTATCATGCGTGGACCGGGTTGGGTAAATGGGCTGAGGTTGGGTATAATACTTTGGTGGGCTGCTGGGTTTATAAGGGGGTGGATTGGGTAAGTGTGTGTTGGATTGGGTTATTAAGATTGGGTGGGTTTTTGTGATCCGGGTAGAGTTTAGTTTAAAGATTTTAAGGGATTTAAGTTTAGGGACCATAATTGTAATTTCTGGATTTTCCAAGGACTGATCTTGCTAATATTCAAAAGATGATTCAAGGGTTGTTTTTGTCAATTGATGAGACTTCAAGGGTTGACTTTGACTTTTTGCATCCCGGCTTCGGTTTTTGACACTCTTCCAAATCTCGTGCTCGTTTTCCCGATTTTTGTTTGATTTTATCCCTTTTTCTCGATATCCGTTCCTGCACATAAACAAACACAAAAACACAAATATCTTTGGCATTTTGGTTAGTTTTTGGTCGTTTTGGTCTTAATTTGGTAAATGAAAGGTATGTGAATAAGCACATACCACAGTACTAAGTCAGTTAGTACTGCTAGTGTAATCTTCAGCAGTCTTCAACTTAAGCTTGACAGTTTGTACTGTTATATTTAATTCCCAACAATCCTCCCCTAAACTTATGATTTCTATCCAAATCACTAAACAAACTTACCGCTAATCATATATTCCACCCGACCCGACTCACCCCACAATCCCAAAACCTAAACATCATATAATAGGGTTTATGCATTTCTGCATCAGCTGACCAAAAAACATCACACAAATATATAAAACAAAATGTGGAGATCACGATTAGTTTCAGCAAGAAGACTTCAATCATCTCACACTAACACAATCAGATCAATCTCAAATTCCACTAAATCTCACCATAAGGTACTTAATCATCAAACACTAAACCCTAATTCTCATCATTTTAGATCAATAGATTTTTCTAAACAATCATCATGTTATAGTATTAGGTTGTTTAGCTCTAGTGTAACTGACTCTGTTAGTGAGGGTGACGTCATCACTGAGAAAAATGATGGTGGATCTAGTATTGATGAATTGTGGAAGGAGGGTGTTGATGAGGTTAGTAGTGCGTTAGATGATGTTTTTGATATTGGTGAGATTAAATTGGAAAGTGTAGAGGTTCGTAGCTCGTTTGGCTAGTTTTCGAAAAATAAGGAAAGTGTGGAGGTTCGTAGCTCGTTTGGCGAGTTTTCGGAAAATAAGGAGAATGTGGAGGCGGTTGTTGGTGCTGAAGCACTTGGGGTTGATGAGGATGAGTTGAGTAGGGTGATATCAGTACTTAAGGGTGGAGGTGGTGAATTTGATGGTAGTTTAGATGAAATGAATTTGAGTTTAAGCGAGGAGTTTGTGATTCGGGTGTTGGAGAGTGGAGATGTTTCGGGTGAGAGTTTGGTTGGTTTTTTGAAGTGGGTAGTTAACGAGAAGAATCGAGAAGTGTTTAGTGGTACGAGTAGGTGTTTAGAGGTGCTTGTGAAGGCTGTTTGTCGGGAGCTTAAGAAGACGGGTGCTTATAAGTTGTGGGATTTGGTTAAGGAGATTGGTGAGAAGGAGGACAGCGTTGTGACGACAAAGATGCTTAATGCATTGATATCTTTGTTTTCGAGATTAGGTAAAGGGATGGCTGGGTACGAGGTGTTTAGCAAGTTTGAGGACTTGTCATGTGTGACGAATGCGGATACGTATTATTATACTATCGAAGCACTTTGTAGGCGGTCTATTTATGACCATGTTGGTTTGGTTTGTGAGAAAATGCTTAGTGAAGAGAAGTTACCGGAAGGTGGAAATGTTGGGAGTATCATAGGCTTTTTATGCAAAGGTGGGATGGTGAAAGAAGCTCATTCGGTTTATTTATCGGCGAAGGAGAAAAAAAATATACCCACCGCAGGCCGCTGTTAACTTTTTGATTACTTCGTTATGTGATCGAAAGAAGAATGATGTTGATAATGTTCACTTGGCGTTAAAGATGTTGGATGATTTCACCGATGGAGAAAAGCGGAAATATGCAATAAAGCAATATACCTGTGTCATTCAAGCATTGTGCAGAATTAATGATATTGATGGGGCAAAATCTTTGTTGGCGAAAATGATTGATGGGGGCCCACCTCCAGGAAATACAGTTTATAATACAATTATCAATGGTCTTTGCAAGTTGGGAGATATGGTCGAAGCTATAAAGATAATGAGGATGATGGAAGATAGGGGACTCAAGCCTGATGTGTTTGCTTACACTGTGATTATGAGTGGATATGCAAAGGGTGGTGAAATGGAAGAAGCTGCCAAAATATTGACCGAGGCAAAAAAGAACCATTGCAAACTGACACCTGTGACTTATTGTAATACCTAAAAAAATCCAAAATGTGCAAAATGACCAAAATGCCCCTACGAATTCCAAACCTTCGGGAATGAACTAGATATGAAGCCAAATAATTTTTGTGACTACATTTTAACATTTAGAAAAGTACAAAATATACAAAATAATTTTTTTTTCCGATTTATATATAATTCGTGTATTATTAAGTATTATTAGTATAAAATAAATTAAATAAAATACAAGATAAATGCAAATAAAATTAGGAAATTATCACAATCAGTATTTGAGCTTAATTAGACTTTCTTGGGCCAAAATTCATTGATCCTTATCACATATACACGTTTTTGTATTTTATTATATATAGAAAATATATATCGAAACCTTAAACCCTTTACAAAAATCAACCAGCCTTCATTCGACCTAGTAAAATTCGTGGCTTATTTTCTGGAGTTCTGCATCATCTAAGGAAGCTTAGAAAATTGTTTGGAGGACGTGGGATTCGTTGGTTTGATCGCTTGTGAATTGTTTTGTCGGATTAGCTTTAGCGAGAGGTACAAATTTGTTTTATCCCTTTCACACGTTCGATTGTGCACGTATTATTTTTATTATGTTCTTAGCATCATATAAGACTCAAATAAAATATATAACACGAATCATGCATGCTAAATAGATCGTAATGAATTTTGAGAGCAAAAACGTATATAAAATCTAAAATGAGTCATACGATTTATCCAGGAGTGGTAATTAATTATTTTGGACTCTATACGACATAAATGATCTGGGAAAAATACTAGTTCGAATTATAGAAGCTCATGTGGATCGTAGCTAATTATTCTTTAAATCGTATATATATGTATCGAAGAGAATAAAATCAAAAGAAACCCTAGAACACATTAGGGTTAGGGTTTGGTAATTTAAAACAGGTCAATAAATTCTATCTAATGATTAGGTAATGATTGGTTATAGATTAGATGAGCTAGGGTTTTGATTTGGTTATTAAAAGGGTTATACGATTTGATAAATAAATAAGGAGGACTTGTTTTGTCAACTTTGAAACTTAAAGGTTATTTTTATAATGTTAATTAGGTCAGTACAAATGTGTAAAAATTATAAGATGAGGTCTTTATGTGTAAAATTTGCAAGAACATGATTTATTTGTTAATTTATGGTTCGAATTATAAATAAATTAATTAGAGGGACTAAAAGTGTAAATTCAGGAAACTTGTGATTATTGTGTGTAAATAATATTATTAGGGAGGTAATATGTAATTTTGGGTATTTATGGGACTATTGTGTAATTATAATAAAGTAAGGATGTAAATTGTAATATTTGTAAACTAAAGGGACTAATTATGTAAATAAGTGAAACATGGAAGTGTAATTCGTACCATATGATAAATGTGAGGGTATATTTTGTAACTTATTAATTATAAGGGCTTGTGATGTAATTATGAATATTAGTGAGGGTTAAATTGTAAATTATGTAACTATAAGGTTTATTTTGTAACTTTAATAACTAAAGGGGTGTAAAGTGTAATTAATGAAACTTAAAGGACTAAAGTGTGATTCTGAATCCATTATGTGTTTTAAACTAGTAATTTGTAATAGTTTCATTTAAAACCCTTAACTTTGATATAATTACAATTAAAACCCTAAACTATAAAAACTTGTCATAAATAACCCTAGACTTTTATAACTTGCTAAAATATACCTTAATCCCATAATAAGGCTTAATTAATGACTTAACCTAATTTGTGAGGGTATAATCTTGCTAAATATAGAAACCTGCTAAATCTGGAAAGTTACTAAAAATAGAAAGTTACTTAAAATGGAAAGATAACTGAAAACCCTTTTGTCATTCTGTCTTCTACTCCCTTAGGTTCGAGGAAGGAGTAATTTGATCCTTGTCATTTGCTATCCTTGTGTTCTGCTAATAAGGTACAGATATTCTGCCCTTCTTGTAAGGTGCCTTCGTTCTCTTGATCTCTTGTTTTGATTCGTTTAAGATTCCCTAAGCCATTGCTATGTTCCCATACACTTTGGTTCGTTGTTGGGATCACTTGATACTTCGAGGGTTCATTTGATTTTGGTAATTAGATGTGAAAACCTTTTCAATTATATTATGGAAACGTTTTGAGGAAAAATTATTTTTAAAGATGATGTTTATGAAATATGCGATACCACTTTTATTTAGAATTTGACTAAGCTTTTGTGAAAACTACTTTTCAAGACTACTTTTGTGAAAACCGTTATTAAAGGTCATTTTTATAAAATCAATTGATAAAGATTACTTTAAATGAACCATTTGATTATGAACTTTCGATGATGAACCCTTTGCCATGAACCTTTGATATTTGGACTTAGACTATTTGGACCTTTGCTTTGACCTAGACTTTGACCTTTTAGTTTGATACCCGAGCCAAGTTCGTTTCCTAGCCATGAAGGTAATGTGGCTGTGTCATTGATGCACCAATGGCATAACTTTAGTGTGGTTGAGTGATGTTCCACACCGTCCCCATATTGTTCGTAACGTGCACATTATATTTATTATTGGCATATATTATTGTTCGGGGGGCGTATGGATGCATCCTAGGTTTGTGTTTGTATTAGTGAAGTTAACATGATTGGATATTTTATATTGTTCAATGAATGATGCTGGGTGCAATCCACGTCTTTCACAAAGTTCGGGAGCTGATCACTCTAATTTGATATATGAGGTCACCCCTCATATTATCTGGTTACTTGGGAGGCATCCCCTCTAGATTGCTACAGGGTTACTATATTTGATTTGTTCGGGCTCGTGGAGGATTACTGACCCCTTTTCTTTCCTTTTCTTTTCATGTCATTCTTATTATATTCCTTGCCTATGACTTATATATCCCAATGCACTAAACTATACATGTTCGTTTCATTTGCTTTCGTTTCCGTTTATTATATATCTGTTCACTGGGCTTTTTAAGCTCAGCCGCGTTTCTTTTCCCGCGGTAGGTTTTAGTTGGAAGCTGGGTATGAGTGAAGAGACCTTTGGACTTAGAAGACCTTGATAGTTATTCCGAAGTAGAAGTTATTAGAAGGATTTGTGTTTGCAGACTTAGTATTTAGTTTTGTTTCTTTTGTAGCCTTGTGTATTCAGTATTTCATTTGTAACCTTTGAGAATCCTTGTATTACTATTGAATGTATGCTGTGTTTTGATCTGATATGAAACCATTAACGTGATACTTCTACCCTTGCGGGGTTGGGGTGTTACTCCTGTGACTTATCATACAATGATTCGCGGGTATTGTAAGCTTGAGCGATTTAGAAAGGCTGTTCAGTTGTTGGAGGAAATGGAAGAGTATGGGGTTCAACCAAAGGCTAATGAGTATAATAAGTTGATTCAGTCTCTATGCTTGAAGGCTGCTGATTGGGGAATGGCGCAGAAGCTAATGGAGGAAATGACGAAAAAAGGGTTACATTTGAATGGGATCACGAAATCACTTATAAGAGCGGTTCAGGAGTTGGAGGAAGAGACGAAAGTAACGAAAGAAGCTAGTGTTGAAACTTAAAACGTTTTTCAGCAGGTTATTTTTTTGTAGTTAATCTGTATCATGAAGAAGGTATTTAAGTGACCAAATTCCAAAATTCTTCGTCACTACTAACACGGCTGAAACCTAAACGTGTCTCTAAGGTAAACTACAATCTTCTGGTATGTTTTGACATTTCCGAGATACCCTAAATCAGCATGTGTCCCGTAAATCTTGCAAGTAAAAATTTGAAAAAGTGACAACTCAAACAAAGGTAGTGAAGTAGTTCATTACCTATTACCTGGCAGGCTGTGCAACCGAAAGACTATGTGTTCTTGTTTAGAACTGAACCGTCCTTTTGTTGACAGTGTCGAAAAGACGGTTTGTGCTACTGCAGATGTAGCTATTTAGAACTGAACGCCTCTTTTGAACCTCTATTCCATACGGTTCTTGTAATGCCCTTTTGACATCTTCTCCATAGTCTCCAGAAAGGTCAGTCGATATCCTATTGTTCACAATCTTAAGAAAATCAACTTATTAGTATACGTGTTACGATAAATAAAAAACTAAAACTTATGATAGCATAGATTTTGGTTAATGGTTGCAAACCTCAACGAATGGCCAGTTTTCACATACATGTCTTTCATTGGCGTTGAGTTTCACCCATTATAAACTAACGCTTCTTAAAGTTTGCCTTATAGAGTTGTCGCTGTTGTTTGGACATGAGTTTAAAGTAAGTATTATAAACCTTATTTATCAACTTACAGGTAACTGTTTTCGTAGCAAATTATGTTCTCGGTTTCAAAGGGCATATAAAAGATAAAAAATAAATAAACATAAACATAATCGATATATAAACCTGTAACCATGACTGACCTCGTAAGCTTGTAGACCCATTGTTCCATCCTCGCTTAGTCCATTCGGATGAAGCAAAAGCTCGCCTTTTTCATCCAAGCTATCATGAACCCAAAAAAGCAATGCTCTATATTCATATAGAAAAAATAATTATAGCATCATACCGAATTAAAACAAATCTTATAATGAACAACAATAAAAATGCAGGTGATAAACTCATAACTCACCAATAGGATTAGCATCACCATCATACCCATGAACTCACACCACATTCTCAAACGCCACAACCACATCTCTCGGCACAACATACCACGTGTCTTCCCAGCTTTGCATATGTATATAAAACTATCCAAACACCCTTTTTTACCAGCTCCTTAAACTACATACCTGCAGGAAATTATAATAAGCTGTCGTTTAAGGACGCCATCATAACACCATAGCATAAAATCACAAAACCCAAATCCAATAAATAACCATTTTAATAAAACACAAATTAATTAAAACACCCAAATCTTGGTAATTTGTTCCGCCTAAATTTATTATCAAAATACCGTAATCTGTTTGTGGAACCACACAGGAATCACAAAACCGAAATCCTAGCAGTACCCGCTTAAACTAAACACAAAATAACCACAGATCAGTAAAAAAAAAAAAAAAAAAAAAAAAAAAAAAAAAAAAAAAAAAAAAAAAAAAAAAAAAAAAAAAAGAATCACATACCTTCTAAAAAAAATTCATCATTTTTGCAATGCATGCATTCCACTCAAAATACTTAAAACCTGCAATTAAACATAAACATGCGACTAAAAATACAAACTTTTTATTAAAAATAAATAAAATGATGAACCCTAGATCTAACTGGGTGTGTTTTACTACGTGCGTGTTTTTTTGAGTAGTTTTGTGTCAAGAAGATTCAGGAATAAAATGGAGGGCAGTGGGATTTATCAGAGAGGGGCGAAGATTCAAGAGAGTATATTTGTGTGAGAGTGAAAGTTCTGGAACTTCTGCACTGTATTCACTGTTTTGCACTGTATGTTCCTGTAGCACCACTGTTCATTGCACTATAGCAAATTCTCATGTTTTAATATATTAGGGTGCGTTTGGTTCACAAATTGTATTAGGATTTGTGAATGGTTTGAAAGATTGAGGAAATGTTTGAGAAAAAGTATAGATTTTGAATTAAATGAAGAGAGAGAAAATAAATGAGATATTATATGTTATTTTAAAAATAAAAAGTATCAATTAAAAAATATGAGATAATAAACATGTGGTTAAGAAAAATAGTAAAGTACAATGCAATTATCTTATTGGTTGAATTCATACAAAAGGCACCAATGTACCGTGGAATGAGATCTTTGATTCTATACCCTTTGCCACTAAATAAAATATACACCAAACAAGGGATTTGTAATTTCTTTGAATCCATACCCCCTAATTCCCCTATACCAAACAGGCCCTTAGATAATCTGTAATAGATAATGTGTTATGTTTTGCTTGGGATTGAACCAATTCTAATAGAACGAGATATCAAACTGTTTCATATCCGACAAATTATTTGGTTTTGTATGAGAAAGTTGCCAAACTAATCCTTTCGAGATATTTCAATCGTGATCTTAAAATTATACTAAACCGCGCGCTATTTCTTTGCATGTGTCGTGTCGTGACCTTTCCGGACACTGAAAAAACGTTTAAATCACAGAATAGCTTGGTCAAAAATGGAGGGGCTTCTTGGTATAACAGTTGGTATAATAGTTTCATTGTTCTTACCGTTACAGCTTTGGTTTCTGGTAAATCGCCGCAACTCTTAACATAAAACTGAGAATGGTTTTCCAATTTGATGTTTAACGCAACATGCACATCATATGAATTCCAACTGTCATTTGGTATATTATATCATCAACATTGTAACAAGATACAATGCATAAGAGAATGCCATCACATCTATTTTCAACAAATGCGAGATCAAATTATCATTACTATATCAACATAACCAATGTCATATCATAAATTACAGTCTCCCGAGATAGGAGGTTGTCATGTTCACTCTTGACATTATCACAACACTACAAACTCGATACTTCATAATTTCCCCAATGTGCCCTTGTTATTGCTTTCCATTCGGCTTTGGTGATACCTGAACAGACCGAGACTGCTGGTGATGATGTGGTGATGCACGAGGTATCGTAAGCATACGCGGTTGCTGGTGTCCGTTTCTTGAAAAGGACCCGCCACGTGTTGCTGTTAAATCAGGACTGGAACCCACCCGTTCAGGTTGACCCATCTGTAAAAAGTACGATGACCCCGCCATATCTTTAAGGGCTGGCAAAGGTTTAAGACACTCAACAACTTCACTCATTTTTGGCCTGGCTTTTGGATCACGGCTAAGACAACGGGCCGCGAGTTGTGCAGCCTTTTGAGCTCCTTTTACTGAGAAATGACCTTCTAGTCGAGGGTCTAGCAACCGATAAAACCGTCTTCTTTCTCCTAAATGTGGACGGGCCCATTCAACGAGATTGTGTTCTCCGTTTGGACGTCTTTTGTCCATTGACCTTCGACCGGTCAACATTTCGAGTAAAACAACACCGAAGCTATAAACATCACTTTTTGAGCTTAAATGTCCTGAAAGAGCCCAACATAAAACCATACGCTATAAGATTCCAGTATTACTTGAATGCTGAACTTGCATGGAACCAACTTACCAACCTTTTAAAAGAGTAGTAACTTACCAACAAAAACAGAAGGATAAAGATTAGTACCTGTCATCACATATTCAGGTGCAGCGTAACCATAGGTTCCCATTACTCGTGTAGATATGTGAGTTTTATCACCCTCGGGTCCATCTTTAGCAAGACCAAAATCAGAAAGTTTGGCATTGTATTCCTGAAGAAAAAAATATATATTAGAAATACCAAGTAAAATTATGAAAAGGAGTATGGCAAGAGTCTTAAGAGTTGCATACCGCATCTAGCAAAATGTTGGAGGTTTTGAAATCACGATAAATCACGGGTCGTTTTGCTTCTTCATGAAGAAAAGCAAGTCCCTTTGCCGCACCAAGAGCGATTTTCATCCTGATGGACCATGGAAGAGGCAGTGATCCTACAATATGATAAGGTATGTATTAGAGAAAAATATAACCGCACCTTACGTGTCTTTGTAAGTGCACGTATGTGCAGCTAGTATGAAACTCATTATGTAACACCTACGAGGGTCCAATGACCAAAAGGACGTGTGAAACTGAGATAGACATTCAGTGCACGTATTAGAGAAAATTATATCTGCACCTTGCATGTCTTTGTAAGTGCACGTATGTGCAGCTAGTATGAAACTCATTATGTAACACCTACGAGGGTCCAATGACCAAAAGGACGTGTGAAACTGAGATAGACATTCAGTGAAAGAGTAAATGTGCATTTACCCCGAAATTATCTATCACGTAGCAGCTAATACGAAACTAATTACGTAACACCTAAATGACATAAGACGCCATTCTTATATTTAACATGAACAAGATGCTCGTTATTGAGAAATAACTACTGTATAAAGAATACAATCAATAAGAGAGACATCAAATAACGAAGAAATAGCTTACTTCTAAACAAGTGATTCTCAAGGCTTCCCCGAGACAAGAACTCATACACTAGCAACCGCTGATCATCCTCAATGCAATAACCGATCAACTTAACCAAATTTGGGTTAACAAGATCACCCAACAAACTTACTTCCGCCTGCCAAAAACACGATATTTTTTCAGAATTCTAATGAAACATTTGTGTGAGATATGCTGATAATCATATTTCACAGTGAATAAAAAATATAAAATACACTGAATGCATCATACCAGCCACTCTTTATGACCCTGAAGCCCATCATGATTTAGCGTTTTGACAGCAACTGTAAGCCCGGTGCCTGGTTTAACCGGTGCGGTTCCATTCTCTTCAATCCATCCTTTAAACACACACCCAAAACCCCCTTCACCAAGAAGACTTTCGGGTCTAAAGTTTCGTGTTGCCATTTTAAGATCATTAAACGCAAATTTCCTTAGGCGAGAAGAAAGTTTGAGTTCATCCTCCGGTTTTAAAGTGGACGCATTGTTTTCACCGTTACTTGTGGTAGTTGGGGATGCTATTGGAGCTGCTGGTTGATCTTTGTTAGCACTATTAGTTGACTTATGTTCTGCAACCACAAATGATACAGATTAGTTTAAAGATGAAATCTTGTAACACAAATACAAGTTCCTAAGCAAAGTTAGGAGGATCACATTTTAGAGGGTGTTTGGCATTGCGTTTTTGAAGTCAAATCTCAAGTGGCAGAAATCAGTTTCTAGTATTCGGTTAGCGAAGGGTATGGCAAAACTTTTATTTTACTATATGAATCAATTTAGCAAAACTACTTTGAAATAATTTAAGGATCATTTTTACTTATCCTCAAATAATGAAAATGCGTCAATTAATGACATAACTAATAATCTCTCATCTCTGATTAAGTGATAATTACAACTTTTAATGGTAAAAGCACATCCAAACATAATCAATTGCAGCCCACTTTGTAATACATCTAATTATAGTAACTTGTAAAGTTTATTATCTGGATTATCTGATTTTGATCACTCTTTTTTTTAGGATTTTCCAAAAAAGGCAAATACCATAAATTGTTTGCTACAAAAAGTCAAAATCAAGGAACTCATTTTCTTTACTAAATCAAGTCTAACAAGAAACATGTGAGCAAACAGATTCATTTAAACAACCTAATATAAGAAACAAAAAACAAAAACAATAACATCAATATGAACTATATTAGTACTATAGTAAAGTAATAATTAAAGTCACTGAATAAAAACAAAAACAAAAAAAGTAAACATTTTTTTTTACCATAATGACTACTGATTCCACTGGTGGAGCTATCAACTTTAGATCTTGAAGAAACACAACTTCCAAAAATTCCCCAATTATTCCAACAACCAACAAAATCTTCTTCATTTTTCTTCTTTTTCTTGTTTTTGTTTGATCTCATAACATCAATATGTAAAGTTTTAACCTTTACACCTTCTTCATCACCAGCTTTCATCTCTTATAAACAAAACTTCAAATCCAACCAAAAAGATCCAAACTTTTTCCAATTTTTAGCAATTTTTTGGGTCAAAATTTCACCAAAAAAAGGGTATCAACCAAGATGATAACTTTTTATAAAAATTCCAATTTTTGAGCAAGTTTTTGGGTCAAGATTGAAACTTTATATAAAATAAACCCTTTTGTAAAAATGATTTGTGGGAGCAAAAAAAGGTTGAGATTTTATATGGAAAAAAATATAGATAAAAGAGAGAGATAGAGTGCTAGCTGTATGAGGTATAATCTTTGGAGTACAAAAGCAAGCACTTGTCACCACTACCACCTAGAAGCTATGTCTATTGTCTATGTTTTATGTCAAGTACTTACATTAAAGATTTGAAAATCTTTTTTTTTTTTTTTTTTTTTTTAATTTACTAAAAGGACTTGACTTGTTCAAAGTTTTTCTAAGAAAAAGAAAGGATAATATACCTTGAATATAATATAGATCTATGTTTTTTTAATAGACTTTGTCACTATGATGTTTACACCTCTTATTATTTTCATGTTTGATAGTTATGTTTGTTGAAATTGTCTCATAAGTAACATGTATTTGTTGAAATAACAAATGTAGGGAGGTGAGAATTTATTATAGTTCCGAGTGTCACATTTTCTTTCGCATTATTTGTTTAATAGAAATTTAAGTTTTATCAATGGACAATGATTTATGGCATCGATCTCCTTCTTTTGTCATTCACGCATGAAAAAACACCCCTATAACAAGCCTCGGACGTGAAAGTCACAAAAAATGTGTATCACGCATTACTACGTCCAATCTTAACTATCGACTCCTTAAGTAACCAAAATGAAACCAAAAGAAGGTATGATGGACAATTTGTGATCAACTTCATATCTGATTTCATACTCTAGTATGAAATGCTTGGATGCAAAGAATTAAGAATATTTCAACGATCATTCTCTACCAATATTAAAACCTAAACTTCATGTTAGCTTTCAATCCACGAGCATGCACATTACGAAATCACTACAATCACACCACAATGGTAAACAAACGCAACGTTTATCCACCACGAGTATTTAACCCTACAACTACATTGCTTATAAACTAACCCTAACTCATATTAGTTTTAAGGCTCCTTATGAATGTTTATCTTAAGTACAAGGGTTTAATTGTAAAATTTATAGATAGCTACACTTCTAATTTGTCAGGTTCTGATATGAAAATGTCTAAACATTTTTTTATTAACCAAACCACTATTATATGCAACAAACGGATTAGATAATGATTTTATACAACATATTTTAATCAATGTTAGTACCTTAACATAAAAATCAAAATTAAAAATAATACATAAAAACAATAATTTGTGTCTGAGTTGCCCAAATAATTGGGGCAGGATATGATATTTCCAGTTATACCCTTTGCGGAGAGTGCGGTCGGTCAGCTTCGTGAAAAGAAGTGGGAAACCCCGGGCAGGAGATGGAAAATATAAAAATACTTTGTCTTGGTGACGTGTCCACTGATGACGTCATATGCTATCATACATGACTACAAAGAGTAACATATAAAACAAAAATGAAACAATCATATTTTGCCCCGTCTTTAAATGAATGTCCATTTTATTTTTTTAGTCTTTTTTATTCTACTTTGATTTTAAATATTTTTTTTTTGTGTTATATAATATTTGGTGTAAGATATATGAATAAACCGAGTTTTAAATATATTTTTATTGATATAATTTTTATCAGATATTAGGCTATTTGCAGTAGTATCGATCACCACTTATGTGATCGACTTAGTCGATCGATTGCATCTCGATCTCATTATTGTAGGGAATCGATTTCATCCCATTTTTTTTATCTCGGTCGTGGTCCCGATCGATTGTTTATGTGTTTTGTAAGTGTTTTATTTAATTAAAAAGGAATATTTGTGGGGTATGTTTTTTGTAGTGTAGGTCGTTCTTACTGGGGCACCTAATCGCCTGTAGGTCGCTGGAGAGACAAAGCTGACATAGCAGAGAAAAATGAGGGAACTTGGTCGCCTTACTGCAAATAGCCTTATATAACACAAACAAAAATATTTAAGTTAAAAGTTGATCAAAAAATGCAAAAGGTTAGAGGGAATATTTATTTAAGATAGAGTGAGTAATTGCTATAGATTATAGGAAGCTCAAAAACCTAATGAGCAGAGTTTATAAAACTACCGGTAGTTATGAGCCGTTTGGTTTACGGGTATAAAGTGGTATTGATTCAAAGAATTATGAAATTGATTGTTTGGTTCCATTTTTGATTTCCTGACACATGATTTTCAATCATAGATTCATAGATGCCTCCACTAGTATCTTTCAGTGATATCTAATAATCACATTTTACCTTTAACTCTTTAAAAGTATTTCAACCACATATTTGTTTATCATTACTTTTATTTTATTTTTATTTTTTCTATTTCAAACCAATTTAATTTATATATAAATAAATACATAATTTAAATAATTATTAATTTTTTCTCTCCTCATTTTCTTTCAAACCTTTCTCAAATTCAAATCCAATTCCAATCCCACCTACAAACCAAATGCACCCTTACAGATCTACTTGAGCCAAAACCACATTTTTAAGTGTTATTTAGGCGTGTGAGTGAAAAATACTCGTAAGTGATAAACATTTATAATTGTTATTTTAGTGTTACACTTTTCATTTTTCACTTACTTGTCATTCACACACCCAAATACACTTTCCCTAATAACCTAAGTCAAAATCACATTTTTGAGATCCATCATACTAAATTAAAACACAAACCCAACAAAAAAATAAAAAATAAACACATATTGTCATTTGGCGTATGCTAAAATAACCGGCGAGTGGCTAGGGAACTGCACACCCAGTGCAGTGGTGAGGGTTTTGGCAAATGCCACTTCAGATGGGTGACTATAGACAAGTGCGGAGCTATGTGGGAACCAAAGAGGGTGTGCCCTCCCCCCACCCACCCACACACAAAACTCAACATATTATATAGAGAAGTGATCTTTTTTTGTTTAATATTGATGCGTGGTTTTGCGACCTTACAACAGGTTTTACCTCTCGAGGGATCTCAAGAGGCTTGCAATCCCCACCAGGCAGTGTACCTGACCGATGTAGTATAGTGAAGTGGCAAGTACCGGGGGATTGATCGTTCTCTAGGGGAATAGTGTCGTTAGGATTGAAAAACTACTCTAATAGGTCTAGGGGTGAGGGAATATTATTTTTGTATTTTTTATATTTTTATGAAAGCAAGTAAAATCTCGGGTTTGAAGGAGTGGGCGGAATTAGTTGCTAGTCAACTAACCCAAATAACTATAATTGCAAATAAAATAAAATAACTAAAAATGAAAAGGTTGTGGAACTTATATGGGGAGAAAAGTGTTTACTTAGATTTTCTTACTCCTTAACTATATTTTACCGGTTGATTAGTGTGTATTAATTGCGTGGACGACGGGTGTATTCCTTAATACCAATCGTGGGGTGGCGTAAGTACTTCCCCAACTCTACAAGCTCCTACTTCACTCCTATGTCGAGCCGGCTAAGAAGCTCCTAACATGGGATCACTAGAATTCGCTCATGCATTAAATACAACCATAAAAACCTTAGTACGCATTGGTTCATGTTTCTTAAGACGTTCAAGCAAGTTACCGTATAGGAGGTTAGCCAGTTTTCTTAAGCCTAACATCGATAAACAATCATCCAATACAATTAATAACACACCAACAACCAATAATCAATAGTTAGGTTTCATTAGATCTAAGCAAACACAAGATAAATCTAGCCTAGCATGTTAATTAAAAGACAAGAACAAGATATAATCAAACAACACATAGACATATTGAATGATTAATTGATTACTTATCTTCAATTAAACATGGAAGATCCAAGGGTATAAAACCCTTAAAAATGGCAGAAAATTCGTCTTAGGGTTTCTCCTCACAAAGTTGCACACTAATGACTAAAAATTGCAAAACTATATATAGAATTTAGTGTCTGACAGCGTCACGTTGTAGGAGGTGACGCCGTCACCTCGCCGCGGCTAGGGTTCCCGGATGGTCTTCCTGACGCTGTCCCTCTTTAATCCTCAAAAATCCACTCTGGCGCGTCAAGGGTTGACGCCGTCACAATTATGCTTGACGCCGTCTCTCTTTAACTTAAACCGTGATGGCCTTGATCACCTTAAAGGGTGACGCCGTCAGATTTCCATTGTAAAACTTTCTGGCGCATCACGTGTATTTGTCATATCCACTTCTTTTGCCAAGCCGTGACGCCGTCAGGAGCAATCCTTGACGCCGTCACGTGTACTTTTCCAGCAGCTTTGGAGACTTTGTCGTTTTCTTCACTTTTATGCTCCAAAAACGTCCAAAATGCTTCCTTTTCCAGATTTTTTCTCCAAAGTACCTAAAATAACAAAAAGAACGATTTAGGGCAATATTTGATCAAATAAATACGATTTAGGGCTTAAATGACTCCCTAAAAGCGGTACACTTTTCGCTTCATCAAATACCCTTACACTTGAGATTTGCTTGTCCTCAAGCAAATGCGCTTTTATTCTAATCATAATACAAGTTAGGGGTCATTTAACGCTAATATAAAAGTAATTACAACAAATAGTCGTTCCACTTTAATCATAATAAGCACGGAGATTACAAACTAGCACCTCACAAGTAGTGT
The DNA here is from genome assembly GCA_021014915.2 of Artemisia tridentata subsp. tridentata. Classification (NCBI taxonomy): domain Eukaryota; kingdom Viridiplantae; phylum Streptophyta; class Magnoliopsida; order Asterales; family Asteraceae; genus Artemisia; species Artemisia tridentata. The sequence continues at coordinate 46,402,283 of CP139506.1, read as the reverse complement.
TTAGATACTCACATCTCTCAGGTGTCATAAAAGTATATCTCATAAATGAAAATGGATAATATCTCTCACTACCTGTCATAGCAAATAGATTACCATAGGCTTGGGAAAGGATCAAAAACCTCCTCCACTAGGCGTAAGCACCTAAGATAAACTATCAAAGAGGGCTTTTAAACGGGTTATAACGTTAGGTGTAGGGATATGATAAACACGGTTTTGTTGGATAAGGGATATTTTACTAGTGGCGAGTTAAAGATCTTGATTAATTACATGTACAATATGGCGTTGCTAAGCCAAGACTAGACTCGACTTAAGCTAATGAAAAAAAATAATAACAAAAAGATAAAATAAACATAAAATGAAACGGGATGGTAGTCCGTATGTTTTTTTCTACTTTTCTTTTTCTCATTTTTTTGTATTTTTCTTGATATTTTTTTTTTCATACACTCTTGCCCTACCATCCAAAATAATACATCGTAGGGGCGTCGCATTCCCCTTACACTTGAACTTTTACATAACTTTACAAATAACTATTCTAATGACTCGAATTAAGATAATCGAAACACTTGGAGTACTTTTAAAATATTTAGCACATATGGGGGTAATAATGTTGTTCTTCCCCATTACTCCATTACACTAGTACTTTACCCATGAGTCCCAATCGTCCCAAAACAATATGTACAAGGATATGACTCGACTTAGCAACCATGTAATCAATTAGATAATTAACTTGGGGTTTAAACAAATGTTGTAACAATAATGCACTAAAAATGAGTGCATACAAGGTAGGCTAAGGCGATTTGGGTGTACATTTAAGTGGGGTGTAAACAAATTCTTCCTTTAAGTAAAATGCTTAAAGTTAGAAACGAAAAGATAGGCTCTGAGGGGTGTACTAGGGGTATCGTGTACTAAAAATGAGTACAACGCAAAGGGTGTGGGAGAATTACTTGACCAATGTAGCCAATGTAATTATAACAAAAACACAGGTGTAAAACAATGGGTTAATCCTAATGCTCTTATCATGTAGTAAATCTAACTACACGAATGTAGTCTCACTTGTGGCCTCGGAATGGTCCTAACGCAAGTTCTAGAATCTAAGTGCTACCGGTACACACATCATAGCATAAATGCTTTTCCTACCAATTCTAGGGCGAACCTCACATATTTGGGGTGGAAAATTTTTTAGTGGTACGGTTTTTGTGCTAGTCATATAACTCCTATCCATGAGACGCTCATTAAGATCAAAGTTTCACTCCTATATGTTGTAAAAAAAATTTAAATTTGGCACTAAAATTGCCTTAACAGGTATTTCTCTCAGTTTTTATTACACATCTACCATTAAACAAACGAAAATCAAGCGTAATAGCATTCTCTAAGGTATCGTATTTTACCCCCCCCCCCCTCCCTTACACTTAAGATGAACATTGTCCCCAATGTTCAAATAACAAGATGTAAAAGTAAATAAGGTAAAAGAATGAAATCAAATACTCCCCTGATTCGTTTGGTGGATAAAGAGGTAACATGGTTAGATCTTCTTCCAAGAGAAAGTAGAAGCTCCAAGACTAATGCATCGCCAAAAGCTAGATTCCACATACATTTCCTTGTCCAAAATAACCTGTTAAACCTGAGAAAACAAACACGAAAACCTGCATAACATCGGCGGGATAAATCTATATAAGGATATAATGCTTGTGGAATGATTATTTTGCAGATTCCTGGAGTTTATAAGTTAGAGATTTAATAAAAACTTTTTATGATTCCGGTAGAAAAACTAAACTTTCAAAAATTTCAGAAAATTAAAACCTGACGCCGTCAGAAATGATCTGACAGAATTCTCATGTTAAGTTTCCGGAAAATTTCTGGAAAAACCTATACCTTACTTCCTGGAATTCCTGCAAAACATCATTATGACTCGACACAAGCATTTGACTCAAACAATTACTAATATGTATGTTAATTTAATATTGTTATGATTCATGTTCATTTGTTCTACTAAACCGATTTGGATTTCCCTTACACTTATCTTTTGCAAAATACCTTTATATGTAGTTAAGACGAAGTTAAAAACAAGATAAAGCATTTTCACAATTTAGTTTTGAACATGAATCAATAATAATAAAAATTAAACATACATACGGAAGCAAATAAAATCAAACAACCAAACAAATAAACACACAAAGCAAATAAAGCTTGGGTTGCCTCCCAAAAAGCGCTTTTCTTTATTAACGAGTCTTGTAGCTAGACTCAAAGTCCTTCTACCCTATGTAAGTGAGTTCGTCATCGAGGACGTCTTTAGGGTTAAGCTTGGATTGAAGTTTCCTATTGGTCCGCTTAGTACAATATATCTTTTCAAACTTCTCTCCATCCGGGTCATACAATGTCATCTTAATATGCCATGACCCATCTCCATCTTTGGGTGGTTTGTCCCAATCCCAATTATGATCATCGTCCTCACAAGTCCACTTATTCATCCCTAGGTTAATTGGCAAAACTCCTAGGAAATCAATCATCTTCCTAAAAACTAGAGGGTCTTCAAATGGATCCAATTCGGTGTCCCTAGCCAAGAGTTGCTCTACCGTATGTGTTCGGTTCACAAAGTCCTCTTCTAGGTAAAATGGGCGTTGGGGTCCTATGAAGTCTCTATCGATCCAAGGTCCATATCTAGATGGTCTCTTATTTAATTCTAACCAATGGGGTGTTGGTTCATCACTAGTATCATAAGCATGTTTCTTCACATCATAGACTGACCAAGTATCACCTTCTCCTACCGCTATCTTAGATTCCTTACAATCAATCATAGCACTAGCGGTCGCCAAAAATCCTCTACCTATCAACAAGGGGCATGTAGGGTTGCTAACCATATCAAGGACGTGGAAATCGGCTAAAATGGTTAGTTTTCCTATGTGTACTAACACGTCCTTGACTACTCCAACTAGGTAAGCAACACTCCCATCCGCTAAGACTATTATCACCTCGGTTTCTTCAAGTTTTCCTAGTTTTAGAGAGGTGTAGAGAGGTAACGGAAGTAGGTTAAGGCTTGATCCAAGATCGGCTAATGTGTCGTAAACCTCCGAATTACCGATCTTGCAAGGTAGAACAAATAAGCCCGGATCATCTAACTTCTTAGGTAGCTTGTTTTGAACAAAGGCGGTCCCTTTTTCGCCTAACTTGAGCTTCTTCTCATCCAACACATCAATAACCGGACTTTCAAGGTGGAGCTCCTTGAATTCTTCGTCAAGGTTTTGAGTGGGAGGTGTTTCAACTATGTTGTTGACCAATTTAGTGTTGGATATCATAACTTCTTGGTCATTTTGAACGACTTGGGTTTGTTTGAAACACGTGCTCATGGAATTGACCGAATAATATTGTGGACAAGAACTAGGAGACGAAACCGATGAAATGGCGTTGACGTTTAGTTTCAGGTTCTTGACTGTGTTGCTAGGGAGTGCTCCCATTTCTTGGTCATTGAGGGCTTTCAACAAAGTGTCAATCTTATTGGTCATCTCGCTTTGTTTTTGTTTGAAATCGGCTTCAAACTTGGCCAAACGAGCTTCTTGAGATGCCATAAATTGGGACATCAATCCTTCAAAGTTATTGGTACTAACATTGCTGGAAGGATTGTTGTTGAAAGTACGGTTCGAGTTGGAACCGCTTGATTGGAAATGATTAGGTGGGTTGGAAGAATTGGTTTGTTGTGCGTTTTGGTTTTGTTTCCACCTAAGGTTGGGGTGATTTTTTCCATGAGGGGTTGTATGAATCACCGTAGGGGTTTGGCTCGGGTTTAAAAGTGTACCACTTGTCTCCCGCTCCGTCGGTACGCGAGGATGCGTAGTCCGCAAAAGCTTGTTCGGGGAGTTTCATGCAATCACGAGTGTCGTGGGGACCACTACATAATTCACACGAAGAAGTGATTTTGTTCACTTGGCTTGAAGGTTTAGGAGCCTCGTAGGATTTCATAAGAAACTTGACTTGGTCTTCAAGTTCTATGATCCTACGGTCGGAAGTGCTTGAATTGTTCGAAGGCAAATATATTGCCTTGACCGTTTTATTCAAATCACGGGGATCACTCCAACTTTCGTTGTCATAAAGAGCAAGATCTTCCAGGAGAGCCCATGATTGTTCCGCACTTAGATCACGTAGCTTACCACCGGCCGATTGGTCAATGGTTTGCCTCGTGGAGAGATTGATATGGTCATAGAAGATTTGGACTTGGAGCCAAAGTTCTATGCCATGGTGAGGGACTTTTTGGAGTAAGTCCTTGAATCGAGTCCATGCCTCGTAGAGGGTTTCGCCTTGACGTTGTTGGAACATCAAGATATCATTCCTTAGCTTGGTAGTTCTTCCTGGTGGGAAAAACTGAGCGAGGAAGCGAGTGGTGAGATCATCCCAAGAGGTGATGGATCCTGCGGGTAGACGCTCTAGCCATTGACTAGCTTGGTCCCGCAGAGAGAATTGAAAGAGACGCAGTCGGGTCGTCTCTCGAGTGGCAACATCAAGGTCTATGGAATCAACGATTTTGAGAAAGTCCTTGAGATGTTGATTAGGATCTTCGGAACGAAGTCCATGGAATGCGCATCCGCTTTGCACCAACCGGATGGTGTCGGATCGCAAGGGAGTGACATTGGCTCCTTGAGTGAGCTCAATGGTGTTTCGATAGCCATGGTGGCTAGGACGAGAGTAGTCTCCTAAGGTACGGGCTCTAGGAGGTGGGTTGTTGGGATCGAGGATATTACCACCTTCCATGATGTCGGATGGTAATGGTTACGAACAAAGAAACGAAGAAAAAAAGATAGACTAAAGAAAAACCTAGAAAAATAAAATAAAAATCTCACTAGAAAGGAATCTAGTGAGTAGACCTAATAAAATAAAAATTCAACCTAAACAATAACTATTCCCCGGCAGCGGCGCCAAAAACTTGATGCGTGGTTTTGCGACCTTACAACAGGTTTTACCTCTCGAGGGATCTCAAGAGGCTTGCAATCCCCACCAGGCAGTGTACCTGACCGATGTAGTATAGTGAAGTGGCAAGTACCGGGGGATTGATCGTTCTCTAGGGGAATAGTGTCGTTAGGATTGAAAAACTACTCTAATAGGTCTAGGGGTGAGGGAAGATTCTTTTTGTATTTTTTATATTTTTATGAAAGCAAGTAAAATCTCGGGTTTGAAGGAGTGGGCGAAATTAGTTGCTAGTCAACTAACCCAAATAACTATAATTGCAAATAAAATAAAATAACTGCAAATGAAAAGGTTGTGGAACTTATATGAGGAGAAATGTGTTTACTTAGATTTCCTTACTCCCTAACTATCTTTTACCGGTTGATTAGTGTGTATTAATTGCGTGGACGACGGGTGTATTCCTTAATACCAATCGTGGGGTGGCGTACGTACTTCCCCAACTCTACAAGCTCCTACTTCACTCCTATGTCGAGCCGGCTAAGAAGCTCCTAACATGGGATCACTAGAATTCGCTCATGCATTAAATACAACCATAAAAACCTTAGTACGCATTGGTTCATGTTTCTTAAGACGTTCAAGCAAGTTACCGTATAGGAGGTTAGCCAGTTTTCTTAAGCCTAACATCGATAAACAATCATCCAATACAATTAATAACACACCAACAACCAATAATCAATAGTTAGGTTTCATTAGATCTAAGCAAACACAAGATAAATCTAGCCTAGCATGTTAATTAAAAGACAAGAACAAGATATAATCAAACAACACATAGACATATTGAATGATTAATTGATTACTTATCTTCAATTAAACATGGGAGATCCAAGGGTATAAAACCCTTAAAAATGGTAGAAAATTCGTCTTAGGGTTTCTCCTCACAAAGTTGCACACTAATGACTAAAAATTGCAAAACTATATATAGAATTTAGTGTCTGACGGCGTCACGTTGTAGGAGGTGACGCCGTCACCTCGCCGCGGCTAGGGTTCCCGGATGGTCTTCCTGACGCCGTCCCTCTTTAATCCTCAAAAATCCACTCTGGCGCGTCAAGGGTTGACGCCGTCACAATTGTGCTTGACGCCGTCTCTCTTTAACTTAAACCGTGATGGCCTTGATCACCCTAAAGGGTAACGCCGTCAGATTTCCATTGTAAAACTTGCTGGCGCGTCACGTGTATTTGTCATATCCACTTCTTTTGCCAAGCCGTGACGCCGTCAGGAGCAATCCTTGACGCCGTCACGTGTACTTTTTCAGCAGCTTTGGAGACTTTGTCGTTTCCTTCACTTTTATGCTCCAAAAACGTCCAAAATGCTTCCTTTTCCAGATTTCTTCTCCGAAGTACCTAAAATGACAAAATGAATTATTTAGGGCAGTATTTGATCAAATAAATACGATTTAGGGCTTAAATGACCCACTAAAAGCGGTACATTTTTCGCTTCATCAAATACCTGTAATAATGTATAGGAATTTAGTAGTTTGGCCCTCCTAAAATAAAATCGCATGTTTTAGGTAACCGCTGGACGGGTACCAGCACTAGAAATGGGTAGTTTTCGGGTAGAGAAATGAATTACCTGCCCCATAGAAAATTCATTTATTTTTGTGACTACCTTAAACAGAATCGCCCTATGAACACCTGATGACATCAAATAGTCTTGATATTTAAGTGTCAATTTTCCCCTAATATGCTCATTATTGTATCATTTTATGTGAATATATACTTTGATTTCGTTATATTTCGTTTTCAGGTTACAAGTGAACATAGGAGTAGAAGAGACGCGAATTTGGAAAAGTACTTACAAGATTCTACATTTTAGTATGCTTGAAGAAGTTACGGCGTAATTACACTATCCACTTACGCCGTAGCTAAGAATCTACACATGAAGACCAAGTCAACGCTTATTGAAGATTACGGCGTAACTACCACATAAGGTTACGCCGTAAACATTTGAAGACTTAGAATATTTTATGGCGAAGAAGGTTACGCCGTAACCAACTCATGAGGTTACGGCGTAGACGTTACACAGAATGGGGTTTAAGATATTTACGAGATTACGACGTAGCTAAGTATGAAGATTACGACGTAGAAGAAAACCCTAGAAATATTACGGCGTAGATGAATCAAGGCTACGACGTAGTTGTTGCCATCAAAGATTACGGCGTAACTAATCATCTAAGTTACGCCGTAACCGTTGTTAATGGATAAGATCGTCCGAGGATTACACTAGCTACGGCGTAACCACTACTCAAGGTTACGCCGTAGCCTCGACGGGCCTATAAATACCAGCCCTAATTTCTGCATTTAATATATCTTCCACACCACAAAAAGTCAGAGAGCGAAGGGAGGCTTTAGAAGGACAATTCACAGCAGCATACGGAGCATTTCCAAGGAAGAGATCACGACATAACATCCATAAGTTTTAGCGATTCATTTTTATATTACATTTACGATTCCGTGTCTTTCATTTACATGCAAAACATTGAATCCGCTGTACTTTTTAATATGATCGGCTAAACACCTTTGGTGTTAGCCTAGTTATGATTCCTATATAGTGTTGATTATGTTTTCGTACTTTTATTATTGTTTATAGTGTATGCATGCTTAGTTATTCGATAGATCCTCTAGTTTCGGTAGTTTTGAAGGTCGGTTGTACGTATCACTCTAGGAGAATTGACCATAGGACCCTAGAGTAGTATGTTGCGAGGGTTGATAAGAATTGACCATAGGACTACCAAATCCCTTGCGTGTGAATTGACCATAGGATCACTCTCCGGGTTGGATGAACTTAAGAAATTAGATGTTTGGTTTAAGATCCGAGAGGCCGGATCACAAAAAGAATTAATCTAGCATGTAGTGGCGCTTAATGACTCAAACTAGTTTACCTATAAGCCTTGACAGCTATAAGGATCCAGACCTTTGGTGTCCTGGATGGACTCTAGGGAGATAGGTTAGACGAATTGACCATAGGAGTCTAGCGAATTCTATGCCCCACTTAAAGCAATAGGAAGTTTAATTAGAAAACATAGTCATAGCAATGTAGGATGAACAACTAGGCTAGTACACTTTCTCCCTACTGTTTACAATTCATTTTAATTTCGTTATTTCATTTCTGTTTATTAGTTTAATTATTCAAACAAATCATAAACCATTTTAAAATGTGACGTAGACTTAATTTAGAATCCAGAAACACATAGCTCTTGGGACGACCTCGGCTTTACCGATTACTACACTACACACGACCGGGTACACTGCCCGTGAGCGCATAAGGTAGACGAGACTTAATATAAATTTAAAACCTGGTCAGAAATCCTGCATCAACCCCAGAAGTGGTGACCATCCAACAAACAACGCAAACATACCACACTTAAATACAAACATGTCTTACAACACCGTCAACACATCCACGAACACAAACAAAGAAAAATGTTTCAGTCAAATTGTGACCGACCCATCACAAATTTTTTGCTTAAAACGTAAACGGTCGGGGCCACAAAGTTGCACAATGCGTGCTGCTTGTGACCACCCGTGAATCAAAGGCTTCTAACTACTCGTACATTCTTTCTCTTGATCTTCATTTCAAGGTCAATTCCTTGATTCAATTTTAATTTTTTCCTTTTTGATTCAAATTGATTGATACATTATTTTCCCTTCACACATTCTTTAGTTGTCTATGCTTATGAGAAGCTCTCAAACTAAATGGTTTTGGGTTCAAATCTTGCTTAGGACATGTGACATAGTTTGTAGTTTGTATATTGTGAGATAGTTAGTTGCAATTTAAAAAAATAAAATAAAAATTGTTGATTCTTTTTCATGTTTTTGCAAGTTAACTCCAGTCGATGGCTAAGCATCTTAAGATTTTCAAGATACAATTATTTAGATCTAGAAAGTTTAGTTTAATGGCTGAAACTACCTTTTCGACTTTCTACATTTATGTTGGCGTATGTGTCCGGACGACCTGTCTTGACCGGCCGTCCGGACGACATAGAGCCGTCCGGATATACCGAAAGGCATATAGGTCATTCGGAAAAAACAGCTATCAACAACAGGACAAGTGGCAATATCCTTTGACAGATGGCAGCTGCAGACATCGCCGCCGCCGCCCCGGGATTTACGGGATTATGTCTGGGACATGTTTCCTGAAAACCCGGCGCCGCCATTTCAGGTACCAAGACTGGGCACTATAAATACCCAGCTCATTTACTACTCTCAACTAACTAATTCATTAGCATTTACTTCATACTACTGTTCATAGCCCCTCGGAATATCAAATACTTACTCTCACGCCGGAGGTGGGTCCTGGGATAACACCCGGGGCGAGCCTAACGCGTGTTTTGTGTGCAGATACCCGAAGGACCCTTAGAAGCCGAAGGGATTGACACACAAACCTTTTGGAAGAACATTCAGTTAGTTCAACCGAAATGCCTCTTTATTTGTCTGAAGTGATTGCAAGAAATTACTTCAACAATTTACAAATCTTTTTATTTGATTGCATGTCTAAACACGGTATGATTTACACGTATTGTGGTATTCTTGTATTTGATCTACGTGAAGACTAAAAGTAGTGACAAAACCAGTATCAAATATGATCGGGTGCACAAATTTTTTAGAACTATAATATAGAAACACATTTCGATGGACCGGATGCATTTAAAATGCATTTTAGAAAAATTAATGTTTTTTTCAAAAATTAAAACTACATCGAAAAAATTAACACTAAAAGTTGTCAAGATTTTCATGAAAAAGTAACATATTGCTAACTGCTAAGCAACTTATACCAAGTTTATCACTTCATCTTGTATACATTAACCTCTTAGCTAAAAAATAAGGAATTTATATAAATTTGGAACTCATATAAATCAGCTTCGTATAAAGTTGAAAATTGTGTCATCTACAATTTCCATCTTAACACATTGAAAATTAATACTAAACCAATTACATATGATGTATACACATTATGGTTTATGAAGTAGCATAGATTTTCCTTTATAACCAATATTGTGGATGATCGTGTATAGTATCCCCGGACCCAGCATATTGGGCCGGGCATGCTTATAACTTGAACCGCGGCAGAGTCAAGACAGACGAATACACATTGTAGACTCCGGTCTTGCCAAGCCATGACAAGAACATGCCCCGACCTCCTTAGGCTGGGCCAAAACACATCATTGGCCGCAGCCGGACCACCACGCTGCCGAAAGCCAGATCTTGTGGGATCGTGTCTCCCACTTGATCTGACACCTACCTGCTAGGTATGGCACAAATCGGCTCTGCTCTGACACTTACCTACTCGGTAAGGTGTAAGTCAACTCGCAGAGTCCCGAGGCAGCTACAGTAAGTATATGGGTAGTATAAATACCCCCATCTCATTTATTACTCTCAACTAACTGCATTTACTTCCACCTAGTCCGCACTTACACCTTATATCTCAAACAATATACTTACTCTCACACCGGAGGCCAACCGCAGAAGCCCCCTTCCGCGGTAAGACTAACGGTGTTGCTTTTCTTAGCAGCTCGCGAAGTACTTAGCACAAGATCTGTGCCCGTCAAGAGCTAGTCTAACCAAGATCTGGTAGTGTGCCCAATATTTGTACTAACAAGTTGGCGCAATCCGTGGGACCAGTTACACAACTGCGTTTCTAAAATAAAATAAAAAAACTTTACCATGAGCAATCAAACAAAAAACCCCTCCCCGTCCCAAGAGCCTTCCACAGTACGGAACACTCGTGAGAAGGGGAAAGGGGAAAGAAGGAGAGCACCATTCAGACTCTCTTCCAGATGAGGCAATAAGGGCGTTCTGCGACAAGCATTATCACCAGCTATTGCCCTTAATGACTGAAAAGGTCCATGCGGAGAAGATGGGACAATTAAAAACCCGTCTCAACTTCGAGGACAAGTCACAGGAGAATTCATACTCCCGAGAGCCATCCCGATATGTTGAATCAAGAGACAGGAGAAAGCGGAAGACAAGCCCCGGTGCGAGGCCTGAACCTTCCGAAAGTTCCTACTCCCGGAGTGTTTTCTCCAGACTTAGTAAAGAACCCGAAGATAACGAGGAAAGGGCCAAACACCTCCGGTCGACCGTTTTCACTCGTTTAGGGGGAAAAAGAGAAGGTGTTAAGTCACGTTTGGGGGAGAGAAAGCCGGACGTATTTTCTCGGCTTAAGTCTAAGAGCCGCGCTCGAAGGGAAGGTAGAGGTGAAGCTAGACGTTACAGACAAGACGGATGACCTTCTGTGGAAGGAAGTCCGGACAGCCCAAGAAGAAGATCCCCAAGTCCGACCTATAGCCGCACCCCCCGCTCAAGGGAAAGAGGCGTCGGATCCGGATCCGCCTGTTCCGATTCCAGAAGGCGAAGGGACCGGACGCCGGAGGGAAATTGAGACAATGATGGAGGATATTGGAAAGCCGGGTCTGGGAAGAACAAAGGTAACGCGAACGATCTTTATCGTCCGTACGACATCGATGACAAGGACCCTTTTTCACAAAGAGTCAGAAACTGCGAGTTCCCAAAGAGGACCCGAATGCCCTCCAATGTCAAAACTTACGACGGAACGGGAGATCCGGAGGATCACCTAAAAAATTTTTGTACCGCGGCCAAAGTCGAGCGATGGGCTATGCCCACCTGGTGCCACATGTTTAACTCCACCCTGATGGCCCACGCTCGAATGTGGTTCGATGAATTGCCGGCAGAGAGCATAGATAGCTTTGAAGATCTCCGCAAAAGTTTCTTATCCTACTTCCTCCAGCAGAAGAAGTACACCAAAGATCCAGTGAAACTCCACCTTATCAAGAAAAGAGAATGAGAAACCACGGCGGCGTTTGTCGACCGCTTCAAAGCGGAAAGTATGCACGTGAAGGGCGTGTGGAGGTCCTCTTCTGTTTGATACACGGTTAAGGTGGTTAAACCTTGTGTCTTTGTGTATAAGATATATTGACTTAATATGATTAAGCACGCGGAATTTACTTAACCACACTTAGAAGGTTATGTATGTTATGGAAATGGAAGAATTATATTTGTTACTTGACAATGAACAAAGAAAGTATTTCACTAAACGATTCAATATTATTCCAAATAATACGAGTGATCTTGAGTTTTTCACTAGGGTTTCAAAACCTTGAATCTTATGTTACAACTTGTGATTTGTGTTTGTTCTATGTCTTAACAGTTATGAGTCTATGTTATGCATGTGTTTTTATCTGTGTGTTTCTAAAATCCAAGTCTAAGATCTCTTTTATAGTTGCAAGAGATCTTTACAAATTTGCTAAAAGTCTTGACCGACTTACTTGTTTAACTTATGCATATTGGTGTCAGTACATAAGATACAACATGTATCTATGTATACAACTTGTTAACTAAGCACATGGAGTAAGATATTATCTACCGTATATGTTTGACCAAAATACAATAAATATCTTTTCGATCTTATCCTATGAGTCACTGATCAGCAGTACTTTGATCATGAACTAGCAGTACTTTGATGTACTAGCAGTACTTTGATTGTACGAGCAGTACCTTCAGAATATTTAATTCCCAACAATCCTCCCCTAAACATGTGAATCAATTCAAACATGTTTTCTGAATTAAATGAGGACTTGTGAAGATCTTTCAAACACTTCATGAATCTGAACTATTCTTCTATTCTGAACTCATCTGCTTTGTTCTTCTTTGACTTCAGCAATTCAAAACATTGTACCAAAAGATGGTGCAATTTCCTTGGATGGAGGAATTGTAAGAGGCAATGATTTCAACAAGTGAAATCATCTATCAGCATGCCTTTGCAAGTGATAAACAAACATAATGAACTGAAATTGAATCTTTCCTTCGTTTGATCTAGATAGAACTTTCTCCTTTAGGAATGCTTCATCCCTTCTAGATATTTGATCTGTTCTAATCATTTTCAACCTCTACATCATCATCTTGTATGCTCTTGTCTTCTCCTTCCATATATTGGTTTATTCTTCCTTTTCTGGGCAATTATTTCCTTCTCTGAGATTATAACCTCCCCTGAAGCAAATAACTTTTGTTTCCTCCCCTTGTTTGGAAGATCTCACTATGTACTACAGAACTTCTCTTCATATCACCTGATCTATCAGTTTGAACTTATTTTCAGACAATATTGTACATGAAGCCATCAATTCCTTAAGAGTTTAAGTTGCTGTCCTCATCACTTCTAGGTGTGTTAACTCCTATGAGAGGTGAATCAGTGGACATTTTGATTCATAATCCATAAATGAATGGTTTTTCTGAATCCTTGAAAATCCTTTTAAGAAATCATTTAACTTAGTAGTATGTTCATGATTTTGAGAATTGAAAAATCATACTACGTCCAACCATTTTGAAGAAATCAAGTGTGTAACAGACACCTAATCAAAATTTCGGTCTAAAAATAACCTCTGGTTGTGTGAGAACCAATGTATTTCAGTTATCACTAACTGCCTGTGAAAAGATAAATCTATTCAAAAGATTTTCTTGACAGGGTTTCCAGCTCATAGCAATTGTTACCTCCAACACAAGTGTTAGATTCACTTTTACTAGCTGTTATTTCTATCAGATGTCCTTAGACTAACTCATTATACTTGAAAGTATAAAATGATAGAAATTGAGTTGTATCAGTTACTATCTGATCAACTAAGTCATCAATTCAATGTGAAATATCATAACTAGATTTCAAGAAAGAAGTTTTAAGGAGGTTTAATTCCTAAACTCAGTCCATCATAAATCTACTATGGTCAGCAATTTAATAGGCATTCTGCTGTTCCCATTTCACTTGAAATATCCTTTGTGTTTACATATTCATACCTGAAATAGTTAGTCTAAAACCAAAAGAACAATGTACAAAGTACTTGTCTTGCATTAGATTAATCATAAAACCAACTGTATGAATAACACAATTCAAATTTTGATATAGCAGTACCTTATAAATCCAGCAGTACTTTTAAAAATTTATGTACAAAAACACATCATATTGAAAATTTAAAGATTAAGCATTCCAATACTTGCTATTAAGTACTGAAACCTTGAAACATCAAAAGCTTTAGTTAACAGATCTGCAAAATTATGCTCTGAAGCAATTTTAAGAACTTGAATTAATCTTTTCTCATTGCAATCTCTTATAAAGTGATGCCTAATTTCAATGTGTTTTGTTTTAGAGTGTTGTACCGGATTTTTAATAATACAAATTGTACTACTATTATCAATATAAATAACCGTGTTTAAGAAATTGTACCCATAATCAAGGAGTTGGTTTTGAAGCCATAGAACTTGACTAGAGTAACTTGCAGCAGCTATATATTCAGCTTCAGTTGTTGAATTTGCCACACTTGTTTGCTTCTTACACTGCCATGAGACAAGTCTACACCCAAGGAATTGACATCCTCCAGTTGTTGACTTTCTGTCTAAGCTAGCACCAGCATAATCACTATCCGAATATGCTACCAAATCAAAAGGAGATTCTCTAGAATACCATATACCCAACCTTGGTTGACCTTTAAGATATCTAAAAATTCTCTTGACTGCAGTTAAATGAGAAACCTTTGGAGTAACTTGAAATCTTGCACAGACACAAACAGGAAACATGATATCAGGTCTAGATGATGTAAGATACATCAAAGAGCCTATCATAGATCTGTAATTGTGTACATCTACATTTTCTCCATCTTCATCTTTCAGAAGGTGCTTCTCTGAGTCCATTGGTGTGCTTGCTATTTTTGAATCAGCAAATTGAAATTTTCTAAGTATCTCTGCAACATATTTGTCTTGACTAATAAATATGCCTTCAGATGATTGCTTAACTTGCAAACCCAAAAAGAATGTAAGTTCTCCCATAGAACTCAATTGAAACTTATCTTTCATAAGCTTCTCAAATTCTAAACACATTTCCTTCCTTGTAGATCCAAAGATAATGTCATCCACATACACCTGCACTAACAGAAGATCCTTCTTGTGCTGTTTGATGAAAAGTGTCTGATCAATCTTTCCTCTTTGAAATCCATTTTCTAATAAATAGGAAGCAAGTGTTGCATACCAAGCTCTTGGTGCCTGATGAAGGCCATAGAGAGCTTTCACTACTCTGTACACTTTGTTTGGATGTAATGGATCAATGAAGCCAGGAGGTTGTGAAACATACACCTCTCTTTCAATTTCACCATATAAAAATGCGCTTTTGACATCCATTTGGTAGACTGTGAAGCCTAAAAATGAAGCATAAGCTAGAAACAGCCTAATTGCCTCAATCCTTGCTACTGGAGCATAAACTTCATCATAATCTATTCCTTCTTCTTGTGTGTACCCTTGTGCTACTAGTCTAGCCTTATTCTTGATCACAATTCCTCTGTCATCCCTTTTGTTCTTAAAAACCCATCTAGTGCCAATTAGCTTCTCACCTGTAGGTAAATCAGCGAGCACCCAAACCTTTTGAATCTTGAACTGAAGAAGCTCTTCTTGCATAGCCTCTACCCAGCTTGAATCATCTAGGGCTGTAAGAATATTCTTTGGTTCCTTTTGAGAGAGAAAACATACAAATAAACATGAGTTTGAAAGTTCATGTTGTTTTGAAGCATAAAGGGCATCAAGAACCCCTTTTTGGTCTGAAGAGACTAGTTGTCTTCTTGTCTTCACACCAGATTGTATATCTCCTATCACATTATCTAGGGAATGAACTTTGTGAATTTTTGTGTGTGGTGTAGTGGGAACATGATACGATGAGGAAAGATTAGACAAATCCACTTCATCTTCTTGGAACTCTGCATCTTTTGAGTGTGAAGGACCAGCAGTACCTTCAACTGAACTAACAGTACCTTGAGAAGTACTAACAGTACCTTGCTCTGTCTCAGCAGTACTTTCAATATTCAACATATTGAGTTGTTCCTCTGTTCCAACATCTTTTCTTTGAGCCTCAACATCCTCTTTTGCTCTACCAGAAGAAGATTCATCATTGTTTGAAGCTAAATCCACACTGGTACTTGACCACAATGGCATAATGACATCAGATTGATCTTTATCTAACTCCACCTCATTTGTTGCTTGTGAACCTGAAAAATTATTAGTTTCTGCAACAACAGGTAAATAATTCATAGAGTTTGTTAGATAATCAAGATCAAATATCCATTTGGGTCCTTGACCTACTACACTGGATTTGTTTTCCTGAAACTCCACATGTAGTTCTTCTTGAACTTTCTCAGTTCTTAAGTTGTAAACTCTAAAAGCTTTGCTAACAAGAGAATATCCAACTAAGAAACCTTCATCTGCTTTACCATCAAATTTTCCTAAATGGTCTAAGGTATTGAGAATTGTCACATGACATCCAAAAGGTCTAAGAAATCCTATTGCAGGAGTTCTACCATTAAAGAGTTCATATGATGTCTTATTGTGAGGCTGTACAACTAAAACTCTATTTTGAACATAGCAAGCAGTGTTAATTGCCTCTGCCCAAAAGATTATAGGTAGCTTAGAATCAGCTAACATTGTTCTAGCAGCTTCAATTAGTGTTCTATTCTTTCTTTCAACCACTCCATTCTGTTGTGGTGTTCTAGCAACACTATATTCTCTCCTAATACCTTTTTCTTTGCAGAAATCATCAATAACTCTATTTCTAAACTCTGTCCCATTATCACTCCTAATGACTTTGACTTTCTTGCTTACTTGGTTTTCTATCAGTGTAATGAATTCCTTAAGAATGCTTGATGTCTCATCCTTAGTGGCTAAAAAGAAAACCCATGTAAATCTGCTATAGTCATCAGTTATAACAAGACAATATTTTTTATGTTGTATACTCCTTACTGAAACTGGTCCAAATAAGTCCATATGCAGCATAAACAATGACTGATTGATAGAGTTAAAAATTTTGGGCTTACAAGTGGCTTTGTGTTGTTTGCCTTTTAGACAAGCAATGCATGTTTGATCATTTTCAAATCTTTTGTGAGGTAAACCTCTTACCAAACCATTCTTAATAATTTTATTTATGGTTTTGAAGTTAATATGACCAAGCCTTCTATGCCATAACATTGATTCATCCAATGTGGCCTTTGATACAAGACAAGTTAAATCCTTTTTAGGAATGATGTTCTTCATATCAACACTATACATGTTGGCCTTTCTAGGAATTCTAAGAAGTACTTGATTTTCATCAGGCATCTTAAAATCCTTAGATAGAACAAGACATTCAGTGTCAGTAAAAAGGACATTATTCTTTTTGTCACACATTTGTGAAACACTAAAAAGATTATACTTTAACTCTTGTACATAGTACACATTTTCAAAATCTAAATTTCCGGTTTTAATAGTACCTTTACCAGAAATTTTGCCACGAAAACCACCTCCAAAGGTAACATATCCTCCATTGAATTCTTGAAAATCTGAAAGATAAGACATGTTGCCTGTCATGTGATTGGAACATCCACTATCTGAGTATCCTTGATCTTGATGATCAATAGAATGTCCCTGCACACAAATAAGAAAGTTAGTTTTCTTTGGGGATCCAAGCCATTACTGACTTGAATCTGCCTCTTGCATCAATATAGTTTAATCTTTTAAGGACTGTTGATGCAACATTGGATTTTTGAATCCAACATGCTGAGGCCTTAACAGCATTTGCCCTATTACCCTTAGCAGCAGAGTGAGTAACATGTTCAGCAGAGTCTGCTAACTTTGAAGTCACACCCTTTGGTCTCCAAATTTGTTTGTGGACAACTGCTTTTGATTGAATGGGCCTTAGAACAGTTTTAGATGCATGTTTGAAAGTTGTTTTTGCATTCTTAGCTGTTGATTTTGGGTTAACAGTCATCAAAGGTCTAACAGTACCTTTATATTTACCAGTACTTTTAATTTGTTCTGGCAGTACCTTGTTAACAGGACCTTTTTGTCTAACAGGACCTTTGGGTCCAGACTTGTTTGAGACTGTTCTGGGTTTAATTCTATGAGTATTAGAGTGAAAAAGAGTTTGAGAAGTTTGCCTTTTGTAGTTCACCCTATTGTTTTCATACCCAGTTACCCTTTGGTTGCAGAAAGCTGCAAGATGGTCAAAACTACCACATGTAAACAAGCTTTATTGTAAAATGCAAAGTCATCACCTAATTGGTTAGACTTGAGGTTGTTCCAATTCCTTTGGTTACCTCTGGGCTTGTTTGTAGTTCTATATTGTTCACAATATCTAACTGGTTTCCTAACTGTCTTAACATTTGACTTAGGCCTGTTAGTGTTGTGATTGACTATCTTAGGAAGACTTGTTCCTACTTTCTTAACCAAGACAGGTTTAGACATAACCTGTTCTTCTTCATTACTATCACTATCAGTTGTACAATCTTCAACAACTATAGTATCTCCTTTCTTAATAAAGGACACCTTGTCCTGATAAGATAAAGTTTTATCTAAACTTTTACTTACCTTTTCTATCTTTGGAGATTTAGTGACCTTAGAACCATATTCCATGATTGGTTCTTGAAACTCAGGTAACCCTGTGTGTGCTAAATCAATACCTGGAGGTGAATGAACACCTCTGTATGGTGGGGGTACAGACTTAAATCCAACACCAGAATTAACTTTATCAATAACTTGGGCTTCCCAAAGCTTATTGAATCCTTCTGAGGAATGTGCTAATACATCCACAGAAACCTTTACATTTTCTCTTTCATTCTTATGTTTAGCTAATGAATCATTCAACTCAACAATACACTCATTTCTGATCTTAATGTCATTTTTTAGTATATTGATGTCATCAGCAAAATGAATTTCATTATTTTTAAAATGTAAGACTTGTTTTTCCAAAACACCTAGACCTCTTTTGTGATTAGCCAAATTAAACAAAGAATCAAGCAGCTCTTGTTTATGAGCTTCAAATCTCTTATTAAGGTCTTCATAAGCTTTAAGATTAGGACATGATTCAGTACAAGATGTAATATTGTTTACCTCTGAATCAGAATGAGCCATTAGAGCAAATTCATTGGCCAAAAGAGCAGCATTAGGTGGTGCATCCTCTTCAATAGCCATAGAGCTCCAATCATAACCAATACCATCAATAGCCAACATAGCCTTTGGCTCTTCAACAGTAACTTCCTTTTTCCTATCTTGCTTATACCATGTGTTTCTATTCTCCTGCTTTCTTGGACTTCTACACTCCTTAGCAAAGTGTCCTAACCTATGACAGTTGAAACACTCTACTTTCTTCTTATCGAACCCAGCAGTATCATTACCATTTATGGTAATCTGCTTCCCAGTTCTTTGCCAATACTTCTTAGCCCTCATGCTAAGCAAAGCAACCTGCCATTTAATATCCATAGCTTCCAAATCATCACCATCTACCTGCTCAAGGTCTTCATGGTTGAGAGGAGAGCCATCAGATTGACTGGTAATGAAAGCATAGAATGTTGAATCTCCAAGACCAGCAGCATCCTTGTGAGAACTTGTAGAAGGAGCAATTTCACCTTCATCTACCTCTTCATTCTTACTAATACTAGGAACTGACAAGAGTGCCACGTTTCCAGAACTAGTACCATAAGTTCCAGACTTTCTAAGACTTTGTTCAACAATTTTGAAGTTGTTGTACAAATCATTGAGTTTCATTGTTTCAATGTCTGGCTTGTTCATCCAGACAATAACTTGAGTGTGGAACTCATCAGGTAGACTTCTTAAAAACTTCATGTTGAGATCTTCCTTCTCTGTCTCAACACCCAACACAGCTAACTGACTGACAAGCTTATGTAATCTTGAGAATAGCTTATCAAGAGACTCATTACTAAAAGCAGTAAAGTTTTCAAATTGTTGCTTTAGTAGTGTCTTCTGTGTCTTTTTGGTAGTTTCATTACCACCAAAATATGCACAAATCTCTTCAAAAAGAGTTTTTGCATCAAGATACTTGTTGAATGATAGCATCTGTTCACCAGGAATGGTCATAAGCAGCAAATTTCTTGCTTTCTGATCATTTCTCTTCAGTATCTTCTCTTCATTTGACACTGGTCCAGTATTTCTTTTTCTACTTGTTTTACCTTCTAGAACAACCTCTGAGTAGCTTGGTGAAAAGGAATCACCATATATAATTATATCCCAAAGAGTATAATCTTGGACCATGAAATATTGCTCAATTCTCATCCTCCATAACTCAAACTCATTGGGTTTGATTATGGGTAACTTTGCAGCAACATTTGTTTGAACATCATGAGCTTCCATTTCTGTTTCTTCTAATTCAAATATATCAACCTCTAGCTCTGATACCAACTGTGGAGGTCCTCTTCTGTTTGATACACGGTTAAGGTGGTTAAACCTTGTGTCTTTGTGTATAAGATATATTGACTTAATATGATTAAGCACGCGGAATTTACTTAACCACACTTAGAAGGTTATGTATGTTATGGAAATGGAAGAATTATATTTGTTACTTGACAATGAACAAAGAAAGTATTTCACTAAACGATTCAATATTATTCCAAATAATACGAGTGATCTTGAGTTTTTCACTAGGGTTTCAAAACCTTGAATCTTATGTTACAACTTGTGATTTGTGTTTGTTCTATGTCTTAACAGTTATGAGTCTATGTTATGCATGTGTTTTTATCTGTGTCTAATTAAAATCCAAGTCTAAGATCTCTTTTATAGTTGCAAGAGATCTTTACAAATTTGCTAAAAGTCTTGACCGACTTACTTGTTTAACTTATGCATATTGGTGTCAGTACATAAGATACAACATGTATCTATGTATACAACTTGTTAACTAAGCACATGGAGTAAGATATTATCTACCGTATATGTTTGACCAAAATACAATAAATATCTTTTCGATCTTATCCTATGAGTCACTGATCAGCAGTACTTTGATCATGAACTAGCAGTACTTTGATGTACTAGCAGTACTTTGATTGTACGAGCAGTACCTTCAGAATATTTAATTCCCAACAGGGCGCCCCTGAATGCAGAAGGTTTCGGGATTCATACACGGGATCAACAATCCAGAGCTGATCAGGAGGACCAATGATAAAATTTCGAAGACAGTCGATGAAATGTGGAAGGTTACTACGGCCTTCATCCGTGGTGAAACTGCCGCGGCAAATGTGTCAAGGAAAAAGCAAGACCGCTCTTCGTGGAAACCTTACGAAGGGGGATCCCGGGCATCCAACAACCAGAGTTTTGAAAGAAAAACAGAATTCAAAGGACGTTCAAGGGCGGATCGGAGAAAGAACGACCGGTTCACACCTCTCACAAAAACGCCGAAGGAAATTTTGGCAATGGACGCGGTAAAATTCACAGATCCACCACCCATGGCAAGTCCGGCGGAAACAAGAAACAAAGACAAATATTGCGAATTCCACAGAGAAAAAGGACATCATACGGATGAGAGTTTTCGATTGAGAAGGCAGATTGAGTACGCGGTCAGATCCGGCCAGTTGGCACACTTGGTAATAGAGATCAAGAACGGAAGCCAGAAGGGCGGGGCCGCTAAAGGTGACAAGAAGGAAACCGCGGCCAAGGACAAGGCTCCGGCCATATTCATGATACAAACTTGGCAACGGAATATCAAACAGAAGGTATCCTCTAACACCGAACCTAATTTGGAAATATCCTTCCCTCCCATAATGGAAGACGATTGGGATGACCATCCCTTGGTAATAAAGGTCGGAGTAGGCGGACACCACGTGCACCGGATGTACGTGGACAACGGAAGCGCCTCCGAAGTCCTTTACGAACATTGCTTTAATCGACTGAGCCCGAAAATAAAGAAAATGATGATCCCCGCTACTGCTCCTCTTCTCGGTTTCAGTGGCGAATTATCATGGCCTTTGGGGAAGATTCTGTTAGAGGTTACCTTAAGCGATGGAGAGAACTCAGCTAGCGCTTGGATGAACTTCATGGTGGTTAGGTCACCTTCTCAATACAATGGAATAATCGGCCGGCCGGGGATAAGACAGTTTAAAAGTATCCCTTCCACGGCCCATGACATGATTAAATTCCCTACCAATGGTGGAGTAGTCATACTACATAGTGACAAAATTATTCCGGTAGAGTGCCAAATGGTCGCGGAACCCCAACCGCAGCAAGGTCTTGAGGGAACCCCGGCAAAAGATGGAATTCAAGTAGCAATACACCTAGAATTCCCTGACCAGACAGTCACTATAGGAGGAAGCTTGACAGATCCAGGGAAGAAGGATCTGTGTGAATTGTTAAAGTGCAATCTGGATATCTTTGCCTGGTAACCATCGGACATGACCGGAGTGCCGGGGAGCGTAGCAGAACACAAACTGAACATCCGGGAAGGGTATACCCCGGTAAGGCAAAAGAAACGCGGGCAGGCCCCAGAACGGAACAAAGCAATTAACGAGGATGTTGCAAAATTAGTAGAAGCCGGTATAATGAGAGAGGTCCACTACCATGACTGGCTGTCAAACCCGGTCCTGGTCAAGAAAAGTGACGGAAGCTGAAGAATGTGCGTAGATTTCAAGGATCTAAACAAGGCATGCCCGAAAGATTGTTACCCTATTCCGGAGATTGACTGGCTGTTAAACCCGGTCCTGGTCAAGAAGAGTGACGGAAGCTGGAGAATGTGCGTAGATTTCAAGGATCTAAACAAGGCATGCCCGAAAGATTGTTACCCTATTCCGGAGATTGACTGGAAAATCGAATCTCTCTGCGGATACACCTTCAAATGTTTCTTGGACGCGTACAAAGGATACCACCAGATACAGATGGCCGCAGAAGATGAGGAAAAAACCGTGTTCCACACAAGCCAAGGGATTTTTTGCTATAAGAAAATGCCCTTTGGATTGAAAAATGCAGGGGCCACATACCAGCGTCTAGCGGACAAAGCATTCGAAAAACTGATTGGAAGGAATCTCGAAGTATACGTCGATGATCTGGTCATTAAGAGCCAATTCGGAGGTGGAAATGTTAAGGGACGTGGAAGAAACCTTCATGACTCTCCGGAAGATAAACATGAAGTTAAACCCAAAAAAATGTACCTTCGGAGCGGAAGAAGGAGTATTCTTGGGGCTTGTGATCAGTAAGAAGGGAATCAGGGTTTGCCCGGAGAAATCTGAGGTCGTTGTCCGGCTACCCTCACCGCAGACTCTTAAAGAAGTACAAAACTTAAACGGAAAATTAGCTAGTCTGAACCTTTTTTTATCGAATTCCGCGGAAAAGTCCTTACCATTCTTCAAGACACTGAAGAAGTTGATGAACTCAAATAAGTACATATTATTACTATCATTTATCCTATTAATTTGACTTTTTTTATTATATTATGTATGAGGATTGATACTTAATCGTTTACTTTTGTAATTCTCAGTTGAAAACAAGCATTTGGTGAAACTTGGCAATTTTGGACTAATTATGGGGCAAAACATGCAAGAAGTTAAGAGTCTACTGAAATGTACAAGATCAAGACTATTCTGCTCCAGATGCGCCGCATCTCACTTATGACATGCGCCGCATCACTATCAATATTTCACCAGATACGATCCAAGATACAAGAGGACATGCGCCGCATCCTATTATGGAGTTACGCCGCATCTTCTGGCGGTGTACGAATATTCCTGAATATTATAATCTTGGACCCCACGCGAAGTTAAGTAAATGCGCCGCATCTACTTACTAGATGCGCTGCATCTCACCCTCAGACAGAAACTATAAATACCCCAAGACCAGACGAATTCCGAAGCTTTGGTGACACATAATATATCCGGAGACCGAAGACCAGAAACCTAGGACGAATTCAGTCAAGGCAGCAGCACAAGACACACCCAAATCAAAGATACAAGAGCTGTAAGAAGGTGCTGCATGTGTTTAATTCATTAAGTAGTTTTGTTTTATTGTGTTAGTAAACTTTAATTCATCAAGATTGGTGGCTTGTGTAATGTGACAACGGAAAGATTGCACTCCCTTAAAACTGCTTTCTCATTAATTAAAGTTTATATGTTGATGTCATTGGTGACTTTTATTAGTGCATTGATAACCTCTGTGTCTAGCTGAGCGTTGATCGGGTCGCCATGCCTCTGCCCTCGCCTGTTTATTAGATCGCCTATGCATTCTATGGTCTGTAGAAAAGTAGGAGAAAGATAAACGGGATAGTCATAAGTAATCATTAAGGGTTTACTCGCCGATAAGATTAGAACCAACGAGAAAGGACTTAATCTCGGTGCGTTGCATCGAACTATACACTTCATATAACACTAGCAATAAAACAAGTGACAAACTACTTATCATAAGGACAGCCCTCTTATTGTCTCGAGTATTTATCTGTGTACGTGTGTGCTACTTGCTGATTCGTGCCTATTGGTTTAGTTTATTATTTAATTACAACCAAATCGTGCCAGTCTCTCAGGCTGAACCCCCTTGCGTTAGAATAGGTTGTATAACTAACTTAATTTATTAAAATACTGATTAGAATAACTAGATAATACGTTCCACTCTTAGTGATCGACACTCTACTTACCATTATATTCATACTGACCGAGTACACTGCTCGTTAAGTGTGTGTGTTATTGATAAGTCGGCTAAATATTAATTTAAAACTTGAGTAGGCATTAAAACTGCTAAACCGCAACGACACGCGACACGCATCAAGTTTTTGGCGCCCCTGCCGGGGAGTGAATTGTTATTATCTGTTAATTTGATTAGTATTTTAATTAGGTTTTTAATTTTTTTTATCTAACCGCTAATTTTGTTGTGTATTAGATTAATTTGCATTCATTGTACTATTTTGCATATTTTCTGTTTTTGTGTGTTATTTGTTTGCTTTTGTTTGTGTTTATTTTCGTGTGTTTTTATTTGTTTTAATTTTTCGTGTTTTTTGTTTTCTGCTATCGTTGTACTGAGCTAAATCGAACGATACGGCGCATCTGATTTCTCAGATACGGCGTATTGCGTTCAATTTTTTATAAAATACAACGCGTTTAATTAATTCGATACGACGCATCTTTTCCCCAAGATACGGCGTATCTGTTTTTAATAAGAAATTTTTTCTAAGCGATAAAGCGATACGACGCATCTTTTCCCCAAGATACGGCGTATCTGTTTTTGATAATTTTTTTTTCTTTCTAAACTTTTACGTCATACGACGCATCTGCTTTAGCAGATACGGCGTATCTATTATTTTAATTAAAAACAGTTTTCGAATTATTAAACAGATACGGCGCATCGATATCTGTCGATACGGCGTATCTTCTGAATCAAAAATCTTGTATTTTGAAACGTAACGAAGATACGGCGCATTAACTTTTGTTAATACGACGAATATAATTTGATAAATATAATTGATTTTTGATATTTACTTTGATCGGTCCGCTACTCTCGTGTGCAAGTTGTTTATTTTCAGGATAAAGGATGATTCAAGCATCACCATGATAGATTACATTCTGAACCAAACCAAGAAGCTAGCTGGAGTGATCAAACGTAACCTCTTCGATTATTCAACCTGCCCAAAGGGAAGTTCTCTACATTATAATCTCAATTTTATTATCCATATTATACATCTGATTCAAATTGTAATCTTAATTTTGTATGCTTTAAAACGATATTTGTTCCTAACCTCGGAATAAATTCTTATCCTCTAAACAATAAGATTACAATTATTAATAAAACGTTTATGCCTATTGCTCTTATTTTGAATTAAATTACATCATATGGTATAACCGTTTTACCCCAATTTGGTGTATAAAGAATCGTGTTGCGGAGGCCAAGGTACGTTCCTCATCTAAATTTCGTTCACTAATATAGCGATACGGCGGATCTAAATATCAAAAGCGCCGTATCTCTGACCATCTAGGATTCATTGACTAGTCAACGAAATTAAAATAGATACGGCGCATCCCAATTTTTCAATACGGCGCATCGTTTTGCCCTATAAATACGACGGGAATGCGCCGGATCTAAAATCTTTACCGCATAAACTCACACAGTTAAGAACTTACACACACTGAAATTATACTCTAATTCCGATCATTTTTCTTAAATCCGCCTCTAATCCGATCTATAATTCATCACCTAATCATCAAATTAAGGTAATTATTCCATTTCGATTTAATCTTGGTTAATATGAAAATTAGGGTTTATATGATTAATTCGATTTGTGCTTAAATGATATAGATATGATTAGAGCTAGTGTTTGATGACCTTCCCCGTATTTAACTTGCGTAAATAATCGAATTTCTGGCCTAGTTTGATTTGAACGAAAATTTGAGAAAATGAATTCGATTATGAATATTTAGCGGGAAGGTGGATTAGTAAAATGCAATGAGCTATTAGAACTGATATACGGAGTATATGATACTGTGATATTTAGTGGTAGTTTACGTCACGGATACGGATTCTTGATAAGCCTGCCTGATCTCCTTTATTTATACTGATATGCTTTTAGATGCGGCGCATCTAGGTTGATTGATGCGGCGTAACGACCTATTTCCAAATTAATAAAATTTTAGATACGCCGTATTGATTAATCTAGATACGACGCATCTCCATACGCCGTATCTCATCTCTTGCTCCGCATCTCTTATATTTCATGCAGATACGCCGCATTGATTAAATCAGATGCGCCGTATCTACCTATCTTGCAGACTGTTCACTAACTTTGAAAATTTATTTCAGATGGCACTACCAGAAGTAGCACAGAGACACCAGTGGTTACGATTCGAGGATATGGGTCTAACCCCTGGCACTTTGGAGGATTACTTACGGAGACTTGAGTCGATTTACTTTAGGAGGATATTCAGGGTACAGGTTTTGGATTTCGCTGACGTAGGATTGATTGGGGCTGGACATGCTGCTGAGAGTTTACAGCATAGGATGGAGATGGTTGTTGCTGGAGATGATGAGGAGGTGGTGTTCAGATCTAGTGCTTGGGAGAGATTGTTCAGGATCGATGAGCCTCTTATCAGGGAGCTTATGTTGGAGTTCTTCAGTACTGTCCATTATAGGGAGACTGATACAGAGTTGGATACTGCCGACACTTTGGTTTTTAGGTTGGGGGGAGTGCACAGGCAGATGTCGATGAGGGAGTTTATCCTGGCCATGGGTTTACACACTGCTGAGGAGCTTGAGTCAGATGGGTTTGACCGATATTGGGATGATAGTTTGCGAGCGGTCCCTGACAGAGGATTATTCAGTGATTACTGGGACAGGATTTCTTCGGGGGGTGATATCACTACTTCCACCCCCTCATACACTTTGATCAGGGAGCCGATGAGGAGGCTGTGCCACAGGCTGATTGCACTTACTATTGCTGGGAGGGGTCAGTCACCTGAGAAGGTGACCACTCTGGACCTCTTCCTCCTTAGGAGCATGGATGAGGGGTTGTCGGTGAACATCCCCCACTTTTTGGCACACTACCTCCACCGATCAGCTGCAGGGAGAGATCGGAGGAGCCATATGACTGGCGGGCATTTTGTTTCTAGGCTGGCCCGCCATTTTGGAGTGATTGGAGCGGAGATCCCAGCGGGGCTGGAGGTTGTAGTGACCCATCTCCCGGTTATTGACAGGGATTACTTGGTTAGGCTTGGGATATGCCAGCTGGCTATGGGAGAGTACGTTTGGGTAGCATTAGGGCCCGCCAGAGCTGCAGGACCAGAGGCGGAGCAGGGAGGCCCTCAGGGACCTCCGGCTGCTGCTCCAGCCCATCAGGAGGAGCCGCAGGCACCAGTACCCCCACCAGTCCCTGTACGCACCATGGGTCAGAGAGTCGAGGCAGTCGAGGGGGAGTTGAGAGCGTTGAGAGGGATTGTTGATGGTATGAGGAGAGATTCAGAGTGGCTGGTTATGAGTGTGAGCAGACTCTTGGAGCAGCAGGGTATTACCCACACCCGATCAGATGGTACTCATGTTGCGGGAGTGACACGTGCATATGCTCGCAGAGTCCGGCCTAGGACTGATGATGCCAGCACCTCAGGGACCCACCCACACGACCACACTGACCCTTGATCTTTTGATTCCACGTGTTTATTGACATTGTTCCATGCACATTATTATTATTCTTTTTGGATTGTACTAATCTATATTCTCATTTATGTATTTGATGTTTCAGTTTATATTTCTTAATATGCTTGACAAAGACTGGCATTAAGTTCAGCATGAGAATGCGAGAGAACGTGAGAGATAAACCATGGAACGAGCCATTTCACAACAGACTGTATGCAGTCTGGATGGTGAAAACATGCGCCGCATCTGGTAAACAGATGCGACGCATCCTATCCTTTATTTCGTTTTATTTTTGTTTCAGGCCGCAGAGGATACGGCGCATCTCAATCCTGAGATGCGACGCATCTCCTGCAATGGTCATATCTTTACTTTTCTGCATTTTTACTTTTCGAATTTAAAACTTTTTATCAGTTTATTTTAATGCGGCGCATCCCTGGTTAAGGATGCGGCGCATCTTCTATTCTGATCCGTATTTATTCCAGGCTCGATACGGCGTATCTTCTTCCATAAGATACGGCGCATCGACTGACCTGATGATTTTCATTTTTATTTTTTATGATTTATTTTACCTAACTACTAATGTGTTATGCAAGTTTGAACCTTTCTTATCTTAGGTGTGTTTTGAAGCCTTGGTGGTATTATAGATTCCTGCATTTCCTGTGGATACATCGAATATGAAGCTTAAACGTTCTAATCCACAAGAAAGATGATTTTTGCTCTATACAAATGGAGGATCATACCGAGCAAATCTCAAGGGAGTTTTTCTGTTCTAATTCTTTTATTTTCCAGTTTTTTAACCTTTTATACAAACAGCGAGGACGTTGTTTAACTTAAGTGGGGGGATTGGAGAATTAGAACACATAACACTTACTTGTCCTAAACTTTTCAAAATATGCTTAAAATGTGCTTAATATATCAAAATTTAAAATTTTTAGCATATTTTTGTTTAAAGTCTAAGTTGCATAGCTGCACACATGACGTTATTTTCAAAAATTGTGATTTTTTAAAATTCACAAATCTATGAGTGTGCCGGTGACTTGTAAACTTTAGAACTTGGCTTGTATACTATTCGAGACCACCATAATAAGTATTATTTTATATAATTGGAATGACTTGTCTAAATTGGTAAATTCTAGGATTACACCCAAATAACCTTATATGTTATGTGATATTAGCTAACTACACTGGTTAGTTAACCCCCGTATAACCCTTTTGTTACTCTCACTTTTAGAGTAAGATACCCCTAGAAAAACACTCAGAGCCATTCCTTTCGTTTCTTACACCTTTGTTAAAATGTTTCGTTACACCCTTACACCTTAGCCTACCCTGTAGATTAAAATCCGTGGTTGGTTAATTGCTATAGGCAAAGTGTGTTTCCTTACATTACCTGTGTTCGCGTGCGTAATTCATTATCTATCGTTAGGTCGGGAAATTGCACAATGCAATTGGAGTGAAAGTAAATATTGTATATTTTCGAGTTTATTTTTCGTGTGTTTACTACTTTCACTATTACCGTTATTTCTGAAGTCATGAAAAGTATGGGAAAATTATCCAAATTTATTGTTATAGTGATGTGGTGAAATTTTACACATCTATGTTTATGTTTCAAAAAAAAAAAAAAAAAAAAAAAAAAAAAAAAAAAAAAAAAAAAAAAAAAAAATCGAAAAAATGAGAATAAAAAAGAAAAAAAAAAAGAAGAAAGTTGGATGTTTGATTTAAACCAACGATGTAAAGTTATGTAAGTGGTCGATATCACCACTATTTGTTGTATATTATATCTATGGATTGAATGGGAGTTGGCAGTTATGGGAACGTCAACTAAGGTTTATTCTTTGATTAAGATCTTGTTGAGTATAGTTCATGTCTACCTAAAGCGTGTGTTTCAAGTGTTAAAGCGTGAGTTATTCAATGATATGAGTCTTATTCATGGGATGGTTGGGATAGTGATTAACCACACTTAGGATTTTAATTTATTTGTTTTGTTTATTTTATTTTATTTATTTATTTTATTTTTTTCGTTTTACACCAATTTATATCCCAAATATTATCCATGCCCTTTATTATTCTTTATCCAACCAAACCTTTGATTTATTGAGATTAGGGATTTGAGCAATCTTAAGTATCGTAGTCGTGGATTCGGCTATGTATTTATGATTTTGTCGCCCTTTTTGATATATTATTATTGGTGAAGTTTGGACCTATCTTTAGCCTATTCGAGTTAAGGATTTGAGCAATTGCAAGTATCGTGTTCGTGGATTCGATCATGTATTTGTGATTTTGTCGCCTTTTCGGGAGTTTGAGATCGATAGTGATTAAGAATAATTAACCCTTAAGCCTAAAAACCATTTTTACCGCTTTAGACTTGTTATTCCTTAGCTTTAGTGGAGGAGATGTGTATACTTGCCAAGCTTATGATAGAATATTCGTCACGACTGGACAGTTAAACGATTAGATTTGCTTTTATCGAAATATTTTTATTCTACTTCTAATTCGTTAAGTGTTTAGTTGTGTGATTATGACAAAAACGAATACATGCTTAAATATAAAAATAAATCCTAATATCTTTTAGGATACATTTTCATAAGATTAATTCTAAGGTTTACTTGGGGACAAGTAAAGTTCAAGTGGGGGGATATTTGATGAACTCAAATAAGTACATATTATTACTATCATTTATCCTATTAATTTGACTTGTTTTATTATATTATGTATGAGGATTGATACTTAATCGTTTACTTTTGTAATTCTCAGTTGAAAACAAGCATTTGGTGAAACTTGGCAATTTTGGACTAATTATGGGGCAAAACATGCAAGAAGTTAAGAGTCTACTGAAATGTACAAGATCAAGACTATTCTGCTCCAGATGCGCCGCATCTCACTTATGACATGCGCCGCATCACTATCAATATTTCACCAGATACGATCCAAGATACAAGAGGACATGCGCCGCATCCTATTATGGAGTTACGCCGCATCTTCTGGCGGTGTACGAATATTCCTGAATATTATAATCTTGGACCCCACGCGAAGTTAAGTAAATGCGCCGCATCTACTTACTAGATGCGCCGCATCTCACCCTCAGACAGAAACTATAAATACCCCAAGACCAGACGAATTCCGAAGCTTTGGTGACACATAATATATCCGGAGACCGAAGACCAGAAACCTAGGACGAATTCAGTCAAGGCAGCAGCACAAGACACACCCAAATCAAAGATACAAGAGCTGTAAGAAGGTGCTGCATGTGTTTAATTCATTAAGTAGTTTTGTTTTATTGTGTTAGTAAACTTTAATTCATCAAGATTGGTGGCTTGTGTAATGTGACAACGGAAAGATTGCACTCCCTTAAAACTGTTTTCTCATTAATTAAAGTTTATATGTTGATGTCATTGGTGACTTTTATTAGTGCATTGATAACCTCTGTGTCTAGCTGAGCGTTGATCGGGTCGCCATGCCTCTGCCCTCGCCTGTTTATTAGATCGCCTATGCATTCTATGGTCTGTAGAAAAGTAGGAGAAAGATAAACGGGATAGTCATAAGTAATCATTAAGGGTTTACTCGCCGATAAGATTAGAACCAACGAGAAAGGACTTAATCTCGATGCGTTGCATCGAACTATACACTTCATATAACACTAGCAATAAAACAAGTGACAAACTACTTATCATAAGGACAACCCTCTTATTGTCTCGAGTATTTATCTGTGTACGTGTGTGCTACTTGCTGATTCGTGCCTATTGGTTTAGTTTATTATTTAATTACAACCAAATCGTGCCAGTCTCTCAGGCTGAACCCCCTTGCGTTAGAATAGGTTGTATAGCTAACTTAATTTATTAAAATACTGATTAGAATAACTAGATAATACATTCCACTCTTAGTGATCGACACTCTACTTACCATTATATTCATACTGACCGGGTACACTGCTCGTTAAGTGTGTGTGTTATTGATAAGTCGGCTAAATATAAATTTAAAACTTGAGTAGGCATTAAAACTGCTAAACCGCAACGACACGCGACACGCATCAGAAGTGTATCAAAAAAAGCGACTTTCACTGGGTACCGGAAGAGGAACAGGCATTCAAAGAGATGAAGCAACACATCGCCAATCTTCCCACCCTCACGGCTACCCAACCAAGAGAATAACTAATCATGTACTTATCCGCGGCAAAAGAAGCCATCCGTGCAGTCCTTTTGGCAGAAAGAGGACCGCGCCAGGAGCCCATCAACTTCATCAGCCGCACCTTACAAAGTCTGGAAATAAACTATAGCCCAACGGAAAAATTGGTTCTATCACTAGTTCATGCGGCCAGAAGACTCAAGAGGTACTTCCAAGCACACCCAATAGTGGTCATCACAGACCAACCAATCAAGCAGATGCTTGCAAAGACAGAAAATACAAGCCGAATGGCTAAGTGGGCCATTGAACTAGGAGGACACGACATCAGCTTGAGGCCATATCCTATGCCATAGAGTGGAATTATCATCTATGGTTGTTAAGCATATCCTATCCAGAGGCTTATTTCCTATTTTCATGACAAATAAGCCATTTCTCCTAACTCCCTTTCCTATGGTTTTACCATCCTTAATGATCTCACTACCCTCTTCGGAGAATATAACTCTAAATTTATTATCTACCATTTGACTAATGCTAAGTAAGTTAAATCCTAGGTTGTCTACATGCTCTACATTTTTAATAGTGAGGGAGTTTTGAGTGATCGTACCTTTGCCAATAATGTTGCCCTTAAGTTTGCTACCGAAAGTGACATTAACTCCGTTGTATGCTTTGTATGATGAGAAAAGACTTCGATTACCCGTCATATGTTTAGTGCATCCACTATCCTTGACCCATTCGTCAGGCTCCAAGTCGATTCCCAAGCATATCTCATGAGAAGCTTGAGCCATTAGGCATGTTTCGTCCTTGGGCTTCTTCTCTTCTTCTTCACCGCTATCACTCCAAGAGCCTCCTATGA
Source organism: Artemisia tridentata subsp. tridentata (assembly GCA_021014915.2). Classification (NCBI taxonomy): domain Eukaryota; kingdom Viridiplantae; phylum Streptophyta; class Magnoliopsida; order Asterales; family Asteraceae; genus Artemisia; species Artemisia tridentata. The sequence continues at coordinate 46,369,469 of CP139506.1, read as the reverse complement.
AAGCTCGTTGGTTGTTGGATTTCGGTAGTTTGGGACATTCTCCTATGAGATGATTAGGATCTCCGCATCTAAAGCATCTCCTATCACTTGTCCCATTCTTTTCAACTCGGTTCTTTTGTGATGTCTTCTTTTCATCACGAGGTTGCCTAACGAACCTACCTCTTCTCCTAAAGAACTTCTTAAAGTCCCTAACTGCTAATGCATATTCTTCATCTTCACTATCGGAATTCGAACATTCCTCATCACTAGACTCCTTCTTGGCCTTTAATGCTAGAGATCTAACTCTTTCACTTTTGCCTCTAACTATATCTGAGTCTTTCTTGATTATCATCTCGTAAACTTTCAAGTTTCCTATTAGTTCGTCGAGTGACAATGTCGCCAAGTCCTTTGACTCTTCAATGGCGGTGACCTTTGCTCTCCATTTAGGATGTAGAGCCCTAAAAAACTTCCTAACATAATTTTTGCTAGAGTAACCTACATCAAGAGCTTTAAGACTAGTGATAATAGTATTAAATCTAGCAAAAGCATTATCTATTAACTCATCTTCCGAAATGGAAAATTGTTCATATTGTTGAACAAGAAGATCAATCTTGTTCTCTTTGACTTGATTATTACCTTGGTGAGTGACTAACAAAGTTTTCCAAATATCTTTTGCCGTATTACACATGAAAATTCTTTCAAATTCCTTTTTAGGCAAAGCATTGTAAATCATCATTTTAGCCTCATTATTTTTGGCTAGTTTTCTTTTAAGTTCATCACTTTGTTTATCATAAGAAACTATTTCATCCTTTTTAGTTTCCGGATTCATTTGAATCGGTTTAAAGTCACCCTCGGTAATAACATGCCAAAGATCAATGTCTTTTGATTTCACATACGTTTCGAATCTTGTTTTCCAATAAATAAAACAATCGGTTTCGAAAAGTGGTGGTCTTTGCATAGATTGCCCTTCTAGATATTTGTCGGAATCCATTGATCGATTCAAGTTTTAAAATACAATATACTTTAAAATCTTGACTGACGTGGCTCCCGATACCAATTGTGGAAAACTAGAAGGGGGGGTTGAATAGTTTTACCGGTTTTTAAGTTCTTTTAAAATCTTCTTAAAAGTTTACTTATTAAAAACCTTGATTCGAATCTTATGTGTAATCAATCAACACCAATATGAACTACACACTAAACTAACTAATAATAAGTAAAGTAAGTAAAGAGAAAAGATGGAAAGATCAAACCGGGACAAAGGATTTATAGTGGTTCGGCTACGAAGCACCTCTTCGCCCTACTCCACTCCCCGAGTACCACACTCGAGAGTTTCAAGCACTATGTCAACAACCTCCCTTAAGGCGGAGAAAACCGTACACGTCGCTTATCCTATTTTCGACACTAAGCTAGATGTCGAGTGCTAATCTTAGCTAGCACTAATCTACCAAGGTCCACGTGACCAATCACTCAAGCCCAGTGGCTTCAAGAGATCACCAAGATCTCAACACGATCACAATGATCAACACTCACTTCACTCAACCTATTCTATCTACTCTAGATCCTTTGATCAATCACACAAGCCCAATGGCTTCAAGAGATCTTCACTATCTCTTAAGATCACAATGATCTTCACTCACACTCTCACAAAAGAAAAATAATCTTGATGTATGCTATGATACAATCAAGGATGTAACAAATGTTACAATAAACCTAACAACTATAACTCTTGTATCTTCTTGGATACTTTGAGCTCTTCTCTTACACTTGAAGAGGTATGATAACACTTTGTATCTTCTTGGATACTTTGTGTTCTTCTCTTGCTATTGAAGAGGAATGAAGAGGATCACTTGATGGGATAATAGGATCACTCTTGAACAAAAGAAAAAATAATCTAAACGATCAAAGAAAGAAAGATTGAAAAGGGTTTTGAACTCAGAAAGTTCTGTGTGAAAAAGGATGCCCAAAAACTGTGAATAGGGCTGGTATTTATAGGCAGAAAAAATCTGGCCGTTACAGAGGGACGGCTACATTAAATCACCCACGGCTCCACTAAATTTAGTGGAACCGTGGAGCCGTCCCAGACAAAGACGCTCCAATTTTTGTCTTTTCTGGTGAAAACTTATTTGGGGAAGTTTGAAGCTGATTTTGGGGGGAAAAATAGCTGTTATGTATTTTAAACTTATTTTTTCATTAAAACATTTCTTAATTATTCAAAAATAATTTGTCATGTATATTTTTGAAAAAATGTTTTGTCACATTAAAATGTGAAGTCTTAAAACCCAAAATCACTTCTTTGATCATTTGTCAAGTTGTAAGTTTGTTCTAGAGTGATTTGCGTGGAAACGGGATCTTCCGATTAAAAACTTGTTTACGTTAATTTTAACGTAACGTGATTTCATATTTTGTCATCCTCAAAACGTGAAGTAATCGAAAGATATAAATAACGTTTTTAGAACATTATTTGCATCAACAATCTCCCCCTTTTTGATGATGACAAAACATAAACTCATTTTAAGTTAAAATTAGTTTTAACAAGTTTTTAATGAGTTTACTCCCATTTCTCCCCCTTTTTGTCGAAGCAAAAAGGTTGCAAGGCTCCCCCTTGATGTATACTCCTCCTCATTTGGAGAACACCAAGGAATCGAGCAATGGTGCGTGCTACAAAACAAGGTTAGATAACATATATACAAAATCTAACATGTAGCACTTAAGACAAATATCTAATCATTAAAGAAAATAACCATGTAGCCAAGCCCCACAAAATGATAAAATAACCATAGAAAAGAGAACATTCATTCATAAAACAAGTGTCATACATAGGTATGACTACATGGTGAAGATAACAAGAGACAATTAGAAGCATAAATCCCTAATGACTAGAGGCAAGCTTCATTTTCAAGAGGGGTCCTAATGATTTATTAGTGAAAAACTAAACATAAACATGTCTAGTTTTGTTGGCTAGGAGGTGGTGGAGATGGTGTCATCATTTGGGGTGGTGGTGGTGTTAAGAGGTGCTCCACAAAGGAGAACATGAAGTGAATTTCATCTCTTAAAGAGAAGATGAGATTACGGTTGTGGAGGCAACATAGGCAATTAGCACTATGTAAATCAAAGGGATGGGGTTGGATGGGTTGTGCCATGATAGGGGAAGGAGGTGGTGGTGAGTTTGTTTGTGATGGAGTTGGCATGTTATAGTCCAATGAAGTTATGGGGGATAGTGTGTACTCCATTGATGATGTGGTGTTGAAGGATGATGAAGATGTTGTATAGGAAGATGATGTTTTGGAGGGTGCATTAGGTGGTGATGGTGATTTGGGAGTGGCTTAGGAAGGTGGTGTCATTGCTTCATCATCTTTTGTAAGATCCACAAAGAGTGGTCTTGTTGGTGGTTTTACGGTTATTCTAGGTTTATTTGAGATGTGAGTGGTGGATCCTTGTGTGGAGGACATGGTGTGTGTGTGTGATGAGAGGTTGAAGATGAAGTGCAAGATAAACTTGCAAAGGTGAAGCCTTATATAGGCAAGATGGATGAAATTTGAATTAAAGTAGATGGGAGTGTCCTATGGTGTAGCAAGGGAATCTTAGGGTGTGTGTGATGTTGTAAGATTTGCAGGTTTGAGGTTAGGGTTGCAGGGATTTTTAGGAGGAACAGTGAAAATTCGTGAAATAGGTGCACGGTACCACTAAATACCACACGGTACCGTGGCCTATTAACGGTACCGTGGCACTGTAGTCACGAATTTTCTAGTTCAGGCTAGTTCTGGGCAGCTAGTGAAATGTTTTCTAGGGGAACTAGTTCCTGAAAATGATAGTGCGTAAAGTCACTAAAGACTTATCTAGCACATAAAGGTTACCATGTAATTTGCCAAGATAAGCATAAGCATGCAAGCATGAAGGACAAGATAAACTATCATCAAAATATCACATAGAATATTCATGCAAGGTTGATAACGCCTAAATCTAACATGTTTTTAGTAGCGTTATTGGTAGTTTTATATATGTTTTGTGGTTATATTTATATGATTTTGTTACTAAATCGTACCAAAGTGTGTTTGCAAAGCATTTGTAGCCAAATACAGGAAAATGGATGGAAAAGATACAAAAATGAGGAAAAAATGAAATATTTGAGATTGCATGTGAATCTTGTGTCAAGTTCCGCTCCGTGAGGTACTTCAATGAGTTAAAGTCCAAGTAGTCGAGTTAATAAGCTTAAGGATGAAGGGAAAGATCAAAGAATCAAGAGCTACGACCGAGAAACAAGTCATACGCAAAAGTCCAAGAAAAAGGTCCACCAACAGCAGCCATCCGATCGGTCGCCGCCCGCAACCGATTCGGATGAAGAGATTTGGATTTACCGAGAAGACCAACCGATCGGTAGACCATTCTATCCGATCGGTTGGAAGTCGCTGTTTGACCCAAGACTTCTTTATTAAGGATTGTGACTTTATAAATCCGGTTCTAGGTCCTTCTTTTCAGTATTCTAACCATTCAATACTACTTGGAGAGCAAGAGAAGCATTTATGCACTTAGACCCTTGGTTAGAGCAATTTATTGAACCATTTGTTGGGTATTTATAATACCAATCAATCTAGAGAGATATATGTGTGTGCTAGGAGAGTGCTTGCTTGTTAGAGAGAGAACCATTCACAGAAAATACTCAAGAAATTCGTCCATAAGTCCAGGAGAAGGGAGAAAGTCGATTATACCATTTCCATTGCTTGTGGAATCATTTTCTTTCACTTGTAATCTTATTTCCAATCATTGTAAGACTTTCAATCATTGTTTCTAATGTTCAAAGTATTGAGTTTACATTTATGTTTGCTATGAGTGGCTAGTGCCTTTGTGCACTTGCTTAGATGATGTGTATTATTCATTGATTGGCATATGATTGTGATAACATGTTTTAATTCAATTTCAAGTCAATTCTAAGAACCAATTGTGATAAAGTTTCATAGTGACATTTGGATAATCAAGTTTAACTAGTGCTAGTAATCTTAAGGGTCGAAAGAACTATTGTTATTCCACTAGTTATAATCATTTGTCTATGAATGATTGTTGTCTTCCACTATTCTTGATTAAACAAAGGAACTTAATTGTGATTGTAATGAAAATGCTTTTGTCTATCAAAACGGATTGATTGTAAACCACTTTAAAGGTCGAGAGATTAATAGTTTGCTTTCAATTGTGACCTTTTGTCTATAATCGGTTACCTTTCGTATTGACCATTTCCTAAGCTTGTTTGATTAGACAAAAGATTGTTTTTGTGTTTGAGGAACACCAACTCATGAACCTTGAATTGATTGGTTAAACGTAATGCTTGTTTTTATAAACCAAAATCTTGACGAAGGTTTAATTTGTAGAAACAATAGGTTAGTGTCAAAACTAATTATCACAACCAACATGTTATCCAAAGTTATCACAATCATATTAGTCAATTGTAGTACACTAGTCTAAGCAAGTGTAGTTTTTAATCATTTGAATTTTCATAATATCATTACTACTTATTTGAGATAGTTGCTTTTAACTTACAATTCGATTCACTACACAAATCCCTGCGAACGATCCCGACTTACCATCAAAATCTTGCTACAACGGACGAGTATACTTGCTCGTATGTGTTGTCATTAGATTCGGTAATTCACCCCCTTATAAATTTAAAACTTGCACCGAACCGGGCACATCAAGTTTTTGGCGCCGTTGCCGGGGATTTTGATCGTGTTTCTGTAAGTTTTAGTCCAATTCTCATATAGTTAGTTTTCGTATAAAAAAAAAAGTTTTACCGAGCTGCCCATCCGATCGGTTGTTCATCCATCCGATCGGTTTTCCAAAATTTTCATTTACCGAGAGAACCATCCGATCGGCGGACACTTCCATCCGATCGGATCCTTCAAATCAAATTTACCGAGAGATCTATCCGATCGGTAGACTGTTCTATCCGATCGGTTGGACGATTCTGATCTTTTCAAATTGTTTTCATTCTTTGTTCGTTTGTTTAGACATTGCCTCGATTCGTTGGGGAATTGTATGAACACTCGATCAACTGGAGTAGAACCAATTCCACCACTTTTCGATCCCGAAAGTTTGATTCGAACAAGATCTAAAAGAAGAAGAAGAACACCTTTTGTTCCATTAGCCAATCGTGTACCAAGAGTACCAAACCCAACTTTTGATAACCTTTTTGAAGTCAAAGTCGTTTATAACCCATTCACTGATCAACCTTTTCCTATGGCTGACGATAGACCCATGTGGGAAGCAAACCGAGCCGTAGCACCCACCCCTGGAGCTGCTATTGTTGCTATCAACTTAGGTGACAATTTCACCGTGAAAGGTCACCATCTTTCTATGATCAAAGACCGTCAATTCGATGGCCGTTCGAGGGCCGATCCTCACAAACACGTTGCCGAATTCATTGAAATTTGTGGCATGTTCCGATACGGTGATACAAATGTAGATGCCATTAAACTCAAACTTTTTCCGTCATCACTTGCTGGAGATGCAAAAGTGTGGTATAACGAATTAACACCAGGAATCATCACTACTTGGGAGGAGATGAGGCAAGCTTTTGTAAGCCGATTCTTTCCACCTGCAATGTTTGATCGACTCATGGGAGAAATTCGTGCTTTCACACAAAACCCTAACGAATCACTCGTCGAAGCTTGGCTTCGTATGAAGGATTTACTTCGAAGTTGTCATGGACATGGTTTAGGACGAGGAACCATTATCCAAATCTTTTACCATGGACTTGATGAAACATCTCAAGGAATTCTTGATGCTGGAGGAATATTTCTTTATAAGACTCCTAACCAGGCATACCAATTGCTTGAAGACCGAGTTCTTCTCAAACTCGACTGGTCAAAAGATGCCAAGACAAAACCCTTAAGAAAAACCGTTGCCTTTGCCGAAAGTTCTGATTCATCTAAACTCATGGAGAAAATGGAAACCTTGGTTTCCAAAATCGATTCGCAATACAAAGATCTTAGAGGAGAGATGAAAGAAATGCGAGATGGTTGTAACAACTGTGGAGGTAACCACCCATCATCAGAATGCGATGATCAACCTATGGATCAACCAAAAGAAGGAGAAGCTAATTACATCCAAGGAGGATACCGAGGAGGAGGATATCGTGGAAATTATTACGGACGAAACTCTGCTAGTTGGCAAGATCGCCGACAAAGAGATAACAACCATGAGTCCCAACCAAAAGTAGAGATAACAACCATGAGATAACAACCTGAAGAAACAGATTTTGAAAAAATGATGAGAGAATTCGTCACCGCTCAAAAATCAACTAACGAGTTCGTCAAGAATCAATTTTTCAATCTCAAGACCAAAGTTGAGCAAGGTCAGAAAAATCATCAAGCGTCTATCCAAGATCTTGAAAACAAATTTGGTAGACTTTCTGATCAAATTTCTTCCCGACCATCAGGTTCGTTGCCTAGTAACACCCAAACCAACCCAAAACCACCATCATCATCGAATGATAAGACTTATCGTCCACCACCAACCAGAAATGAGCATATCAATGCTGTATTCACAAGAAGTGGCCTGTCTTATGATCCACCACCCAACCCAAACAATACCACAACTATCAATTACGATAGTGAGGATGAAGATGAAGAATCCAAGAAGGAAAATACACCAAAAACACCACCCAAACCCAAACCACCAGTTAAGGCTTACACTCCAAAAATTCCATATCCTCAGAGCCTTAAGAAAGAAAGAATGGAGGAGCGTTATAAGAAGTTTGTTGAAATAATCAAAGAAGTTAGACTCAATGTACCTCTCATTGATGTTTTAGCCGGAATGCCCAATTACGGGAAATTTTTGAAAGAACTTCTTAACAACAAGAACAAGTTGGAGCAAATATCCGCTACCTTTCTCAATGAAGAATGTTCAGCTATTGTTCAAAACAAAATTCCACAAAAACTCGGAGATCCCGGAAGTTTTCTGATTCCATGCATATTAGGAAACAACATCACATGCGATGCTTTAGCCGACTTAGGTGCGAGTATCAATTTGATGCCCTATTCGCTGTATACGAAACTTTCAATCAATACCTTGAAACCCACAAGGATGAGTATCCGATTAGCTAATCATACTTACCAATATCCTGTTGGTATTGCTGAGAATATGCTTGTCCAAGTAGGTAAATTCATTTTTCCCGTGGATTTTGTGATTTTAGAAATGGAGGAAGATAGTAGAGTACCCCTTATTTTAGGAAGACCTTTTCTAAACACCGCTGATGCGATCATCAAAGTAAAAGGAAAAGAACTCAATCTTGGAGTTGGAGAAGATAGAATCACCTTTTTAATCGATAAAGCAATGCAATATCCACATTCCAGTGATGACACTTGCTTTAACATTGATGTAATCGATGAAGTCACCGAGGAAAAATTGGATGCTCATGCGTGGTTTTGTGACCTTACAACAGGTTTTACCTCTCGAGGGATCTCAAGAGGCTTACAACCCCACCAGGCAGTGTACCTGACCGATGTAGTATAGTGTAGTGGTAAGTACGGGGGGATTGATCGTTCTCTAGGGGAATAGTGTCGTTAGGATTGAAAAACTATTCTAATAGGTCTAAGGGTGAGGGAAGATTCTTTTTGTATTTTTTATATATTTTATGAAAGCAAGTAAAATCTCGGGTTTGAAGGAGTGGGCGGAATTAGTTGCTAGTCAACTAACCCAAATAACTACAAATGCAAATAAAATAAAATAACTGAAAATGAAAAGGTTGTGAAACTTGTATGGAGAGAAATGTGTTTACTTAGATTTCCTTACTCCCTAACTATCTTTTACCGGTTGATTAGTGTGTATTAATTGCGTGGATGACGGGTGTATTCCTTAATACCAATCGTGGGGTGGCGTACGTACTTCCCCAACTCTACAAGCTCCTACTTCACTCCTATGTCGAGCCGGCTAAGAAGCTCCTAACATGGGATCACTAGAATTCGCTCATGCATTAAATACAACCATAAAAACCTTAGTACGCATTGGTTCATGTTTCTTAAGACGTTCAAGCAAGTTACCGTATAGGAGGTTAGCCAGTTTTCTTAAGCCTAACATCGATAAACAATCATCCAATACAATTAATAACACACTAATAACCAATAATCAATAGCTAGGTTTCATTAGATCTAAGCAAACACAAGATAAATCTAGCCTAGCATGTTAATTAAAAGACAAGAACAAGATATAATCAAACAACACATAGACATATTGATTGATTAAATGAATACTTATCTTCAATTAAACATGGGAGATCCAAGGGTATGAAAACCCTTAAAAATGGCAGAAATTCGTCTTAGGGTTTCTCCTCACAAAGTTGCACACAATGACAAAAAATTGCAAAACTATATATAGAGTTTAGGGGCTGACGGCGTCACGTTATAGATCTTGACGCCGTCACCTCGCCGTGTCTAGGGTTCCCGGATGGCCTTCTTGACGCCGTCCCTCTTTAGTGCTCCAAAATCCACTCTGGCTTATCAAAGGTTGACGCCGTCAGAAATGGGCTTGACGCCGTCTCTCTTTAAGTTAAACCGTGATGGCCTTGATCATCTTAAAGGGTGACGCCGTCAGACTTTTCATTGCAAAACTCTCTGGCGCGTCACGTGTATTTTTCATATCCACCTCTTTTGCCAAGCCATGACGCCGTCTGGAACAATCCCTGACGCCATCAAAGGTACTTTTCCAGCCGATTTTGAGACTTTGTCGTTTTCTTCACTTTTATGCTCCAAAAACGTCCAAAATGCTTCCTTTTCCAGATTTCTTCTCCAAAGTACCTAAAATGACAAAAGGAACGATTTAGGGCAATATTTGATCAAATAAATACGATTTAGGGCTTAAATGACCCCCTAAAAGCGGTACACTTTTTGCTTCATCAAATACCCTTACACTTGAGATTTGCTTGTCCTCAAGCAAATGCGCTTTTATTCTAATCAAAATACAAGTTAGGGGTCATTTAACGCTAATATAAAAGTAATTACAACAAATAGTCGTTCCACTTTAATCTTAATAAGCACGGAGATTACAAACTAGCACCTCACAAGTAGTGTTTAGATACTCACATCTCTCAGGTGTCATCAAAATAAATCTCATAAATGAAAACGGATAATATCTCTCACTACCTGTCATAGCAAATAGATTACCACAGGCTTGGGAAAGGATCAAAAACCTTCTCCACTAGGCGTAAGCACCTAAGATAAACTATCAAAGAGGGCTTTTACATGGGTTGTAACGTGAGGTGTAGGGATATGATAAACACGGTTTTGTTGGATAAGGGATATTTTACTGGTGGCGAGTTAAAGATCTTGATTAATTACATGTACAATATGGCGTTGCTAAGCCAAGACTAGACTCGACTTAAGCTAAAAACAAAATAACAAAAACATAAAATAAACATAAAATGAAACGGGATGGTAGTCCGTATATTTTTTCTATTTTTCTTTTTCTCATTTTTTTTGTATTTTTCTTGAATTTTTTTTATTTATTATTTTTTTTTTCATACACTCTTGCCCTACCATCCAAAATAATACATCATAGGGGCGTTGCATTCCCCTTACACTTGAATTTTTACATAACTTTACAAATAACTATTCTAATGACTCGAATTAAGATAATCGAAACACTTGGAGTACTTTTTAAAATATTTAGCACATATGGGGTAATAATGTTGTTCTTCCCCATTACTCCATTACACTAGTACTTTACCCATGAGTCCTAATCGTCCCAAAACAATATGTACAAGGATATGACTCGACTTAGCAACCATGTAATCAATTAGATAATTAACTTGGGGTTTAAACAAATGTTGTCACAATAATGCACTAAAAATGAGTGCATACAAGGTAGGCTAAGGCGATTTGGGTGTACATTTAAGTGGGGTGTAAACAAATTCTTCCTTTAAGTAAAATGCTTAAAGGTCGAAACGAAAAGATAGGCTCTGAGGGCTGTACTAGGGGTATCGTGTACTAAAAATGAGTACAACGCAAAGGGTGTGGGAGAATTACTTGACCAATGTAGCCAATGTAATTATAACAAAAACACAGGTGTAAAACAATGGGTTAATCCTAATGCCTCTTATCATGTAGTAAATCTAACTACACGAATGTAGTCTCACTTGTGGCCTCGGAATGGTCCTAACGCAAGTTCTAGAATCTAAGTGCTACCGGTACACACATCATAGCATAAATGCTTTTCCTACCAATTCTAGGGGCGAACCTCACATATTTGGGGGTGGAAATTTTTTTAGTGGTACGGTTTTTGTGCTAGTCATATAACTCCTATCCATGAGACGCTCATTAAGACCAAAGTTTCACTCCTATATGTTGTAAAAAAATTTAAATTTGGCACTAAAATTGCCCTAACAGGTATTTATCTCTGTTTTATTACACATCTACCATTAAACCAAACAAAAATCAAGTGCAATTGTATTCTCTAAAGTATCGTACTTTTACCCCCCCCCCCTTACATTTATGATGAACATTGTCCCCAATGTTCAAATAACAAGATGTAAAAGTGAAAAGGTAAAAGAATGAAATCAAATACTCCCCTGATTCGCTCGGTGGATAAAGTGGTAACATGGTTAGATCTTCTTCCAAGAGAATGTAGAAGCTCCAAGACTAAAGTATCGCTAAAAGCTTTATTCCACATACATTTTCTTATCCAAAATAACCTGTTAAACCTGAGAAAACAAACACGAAAACCTGCATAACATCGGCGGGATAAATTCTATATATAAGGATATAATGCTTGTGGATTGATAATTTTGCAGATTCCTGGAGATTATAAGTTAGAGATTTAATAAAAACTTTTTATGAAAACAAAACTTTCAAAAATTTCAGAAAATTAACACCTGACGCCGTCAGGTTGTAAATCCTGACGCCGTCAGAAATGATCTGACAGAATTCTCATGTTAAGTTTCCGGAAAATTTCTGGAAAAACCTCTACCTCACTTCCTGGAAATCCTGCAAAACATCACTATGACTCGATACAAGCATTTGACTCAAACAAATACTAATATGTATGTTAATTTATTATTGTTACGATTCATGTTCATTTGTGTTCTAATAAACCGATTTGGATTTCCCTTACACTTAACTTTTGCAAAATACCTTTATATGTAGTTAAGACGAAGTTAAAAACAAGCTAAAGCATTTTCACAATTTAGTTTTGAACATGAGTCAATAATAATAAAAATTAAACACACATACGGAAGCAAATAAAATCAAACAAACAAATAAATAAACACACAAAACAAATAAAGCTTGGGTTGCCTCCCAAGAAGCGCTTTTCTTTATTAACGAGTCTTGTAGCTAGACTCAAAGTCACGGGTTCTACGTTTTTCCGTTTTGCTTCTCAATTGCCCCTCTAATCATCCTAACAACCTCCATATCAACTTTGTATTTAGGTCCTAGGTTCAAGCAATCTTTATAATAAAGGCTTCTCTTATTCCAAACATAGTCCATGCCTTTCTCTTTATCCTCATCATTGATGTCCTCAATCGCACCAATGTTGTCCTTGTCAAATCGAGGCACAAAACGAAATTCATTTACCCGATAAGGCATCCTATATGTGATCCTATCTATGTGATTAGAAAACTGAACCGTGCCTCTTAAACGATCATACTTTAAATTGGATGCTTCAATAAACGGCTTACCTAACACCACGTGAGATAGGCGGCAGTCAACAACACTTGCCAAATCTTCTAAGATCATGAAGTTGGTGACAAAGGTAAAATTCCCAACAAGGATATGCATGTCCTTAACCCTTCCAACGAAGTTGCAAACTCCGCCGGGGCACTTGGGGTCTTTTCTAGGCTCAAGTGGTGTGTTTATGATCTGGCTATAAAGGCCTGAGGACATCACGTTGGTTGGGGATTCACAGTCAATGTATGCATGCTCAACGTATTGGTACCCAATCATACATGGTATCTTCACATTCCCGGGATCACCCCTCTTAATCTTTGGGTCAATTCTAACAAAAGGTGGTCGAGGCTTATCAACTAGGTTGTTATAGTAAGCAATCTCCTCCTTAGTGGGGTATTCATTGAAATAATCATCCAACCTAGGATCTACCTTCACTTCATCAATTTTCTCAATCAACTCCTCAACCGTAAGATTATTACGTTTAAAGTAATTACCTGAGTATACGGCGGTCTCTAAGTCGTTCAAGGCATAATCAAGCTCTATATCAATCATTCTATTGAGCTCTCGAAGCTCGCTAATCTCATCCTCAATTTGGCTACGCAACAAAGCCACTACGTCAGGTGTAAGGGGTGGATTCGCGTTTTCCATAATGGCAAACTGAATAGTCAATGAAAATCTTATACGAACAAAAGCACGAAGAAAATAGATAGACTAAAGAAAAACCTAGAAAAATAAAATAAAAATCTCACTAGAAAGGAATCTAGTGAGTAGACCTAATAAAATAAAAATTCAACCTAAACAATAACTATTCCCCGGCAGCGGCGCCAAAAACTTGATGAGTGGTTTTGCTACCTTACAACAGGTTTTACCTCTCGAGGGATCTCAAGAGGCTTACAACCCCACACAGGCAGTGTACCTGACCGATGTAGTAAAGTGTAGTGGTAAGTACGGGGGGATTGATCGTTCTCTAGGGGAATAGTGTCGTTAGGATTGAAAAACTATTCTAATAGGTCTAAGGGTGAGGGAAGATTCTTTTTGTATTTTTTATATTTTTATGAAAGCAAGTAAAATCTTGGGTTTGAAGGAGTGGGCGGAATTAGTTGCTAGTCAACTAACCCAAATAACTACAAATGCAAATAAAATAAAATAACTGAAAATGAAAAGGTTGTGAAACTTGTATGGAGAGAAATGTGTTTACTTAGATTTCCTTACTCCCTAACTATCTTTTACCGGTTGATTAGTGTGTATTAATTGCGTGGATGACGGGTGTATTCCTTAATACCAATCGTGGGGTGGCGTACGTACTTCCCCAACTCTACAAGCTCCTACTTCACTCCTATGTCGAGCCGGCTAAGAAGCTCCTAACATGGGATCACTAGAATTCGCTCATGCATTAAATACAACCATAAAAACCTTAGTACGCATTGGTTCATGTTTCTTAAGACGTTCAAGCAAGTTACCGTATAGGAGGTTAGCCAGTTTTCTTAAGCCTAACATCGATAAACAATCATCCAATACAATTAATAACACACTAATAACCAATAATCAATAGCTAGGTTTCATTAGATCTAAGCAAACACAAGATAAATCTAGCCTAGCATGTTAATTAAAAGACAAGAACAAGATATAATCAAACAACACATAGACATATTGATTGATTAAATGAATACTTATCTTCAATTAAACATGGGAGATCCAAGGGTATGAAAACCCTTAAAAATGGCAGAAATTCGTCTTAGGGTTTTTTCTCACAAAGTTGCACACAATGACAAAAAATTGCAAAACTATATATAGAGTTTAGGGGCTGACGGCGTCACGTTATAGATCTTGACGCCGTCACCTCGCCGTGTCTAGGGTTCCCGGATGGCCTTCTTGACGCCGTCCCTCTTTAGTGCTCCAAAATCCGCTCTGGCTTATCAAAGGTTGACGCCGTCAGAAATGGGCTTGACGCTGTCTCTCTTTAAGTTAAACCGTGATGGCCTTGATCATCTTAAAGGGTGACGCCATCAGACTTTTCATTGCAAAACTCTCTGGCGCGTGACGTGTATTTTTTGTATCCACCTCTTTTGCCAAGCCATGACGCCGTCTGGAACAATCCCTGACGCCGTCAAAGGTACTTTTCCAGCCGATTTTGAGACTTTGTCGTTTTCTTCACTTTTATGCTCCAAAAACGTCCAAAATGCTTCCTTTTCCAGATTCTTCTCCAAAGTACCTAAAATGACAAAAGGAATGATTTAGGGCAATATTTGATCAAATAACTACGATTTAGGGCTTAAATGACCCCCTAAAAGCGGTACACTTTTTGCTTCATCAGATGCATTACTTGAAGATTTTGATCCATTCATGACTATTTCAGAGAAGATTAGTGAAACAACTTTTGATAAAGAATTCGATGATTTTATGGAAGTTAAGATTGATGAAGAAGAAGAAGAAGAAGAAGAAGGAGAGATAATAGAAGAAGATTTTGAGGAAATCAGTTTTAATGATCAAATGAGGATCAAAACATCACTTCAAGAACCACCGAATGATCTTGAGTTGAAACCACTTCCCGAAAATCTAGAGTATGCTTACTTGGAAGACAATTCACTACTTCCAGTAGTCATATCTTCGTTGCTCAATGATTATGAGAAAGAATGTCTGATTTCAGTTCTTAAGAAGCATAAAGAAGCTTTTGCGTGGAAAACTTCTGACATCCCAGGAAACAGTCCTGATTTTTGCAAACACAAAATCAATTTCGAAGAAGATGCCAAACCCGTTGTAGAAAGACAACGTCGACTCAACCCCAACATGAAAGAAGTTGTTAAAAAAGAAATCATCAAACTTCTTGATGCAGGTATCATTTACCCCATCGAGGATAGTCCTTGGGTGAGTCCTGTTCACTGTGTTCCGAAAAAAGGAGGAATGACTGTTGTGACCAACGAACGAAACGAATTAGTTCCTACTAGAACTGTCACCGGATGGCGAGTATGTATTGATTAAAGAAAATTAAACAAAGCCACCAGAAAAGATCATTTTCCTTTGCCTTTCATGGATCAAATGCTTGAGAGATTAGCAGGAAACAAATACTTTTGTTTTCTTGATGGTTTTTCAGGATATTTTCAAATTCCTATTGTTCCGGCTGATCAAGAAAAGACCACATTCACATGTCCCTTTGGAACTTACGCTTACAGGCGTATGCCTTTTGGATTATGTAATGCTCCCGCGACTTTTCAAAGATGTATGATTGCCATATTCCAAGATATGCTTGAAACGTCTATGGAAGTTTTCATGGATGACTTTTCAGTTTTCGGAAGCTCATTCGAAGCTTGCCTTTCTAACCTCGATAAAATGCTTGAAAGATGTAAAGCTGCACATCTTGTTCTCAATTGGGAGAAGTGTCATTTCATGGTAACTGAAGGAATTGTGTTAGGACACAAAATTTCCAGCGCAGGAATGGAGGTTGACAAAGCAAAGATCGATGTTATTACCAAATTACCACCCCCAACTAACGTTAAAGCCGTTAGAAGTTTCCTAGGACATGCAGGTTTTTACCGTCGTTTCATTAAGGATTTTTCCAAAATATCTCGTCCAATGACGAAACTACTTGAAAAAGATTCTGTTTTCGATTTTAATGCAGACTGTATGAAAGCATTCGAAGCATTGAAAACACAACTGACTAGTGCACCCATTATGGTTTCCCCTGATTGGTCACTACCATTCGAGCTTATGTGCGATGCAAGCGATTTTGCTGTTGGAGCTGTATTAGGACAACGAGAAGAGAAACATTTTCGTCCTATATATTTTGCCAGCAAAACACTCAACAATGCTCAACAGAATTACACAGTTACAGAGAAAGAATTGTTAGCCGTTGTTTTCGCTTTCGATAAATTCAGATCATACCTTGTACTTTCGAAAACAATCGTGTTCACCGATCATTCAGCGTTAAAATATCTGTTTAAGAAGCAAGATGCCAAACCGCGTCTCATCCGATGGATTTTACTACTCCAAGAATTCGATATCGAAATCAAAGATAAGAAAGGAGCAGAAAATCTAGCCGCTGATCATCTATCTCGTTTAGAAAATCCAAATCTGGAAGAGTTAAAAGAAGATGAGATTGACGATTATTTTCTGATGAAACACTCATGACTGTTGATACAGATGATGAGAACGAAATTCCATGGTTTGCCAATTATGCAAATTATCTCGTTGGAGGAATTCTAAAGAAAGGATTAACTCATGCCCAACGAAGTAAATTCTTTTCGGATCTTAAACATTATTATTGGGAAGAACCTTATCTTTTCAAAATGTGTCCCGATGGGATGATTAGAAGATGTGTTTATGGTTCTGAAACGAGAAGAATTCTCGATGAATGTCATCATGGCCCAACTGGGGGACATTATGGTCCTTCTACCACCGCTAAAAAAGTCTTTGATGCTGGATTCTATTGGCCGACTATTTTTAAAGAAGCCCATACTCTTGTTAAGAATTGTGATGCTTGCCAAAAATCCGGTAGTCTGTCTCGAAGAGATGAAATGCCACAAAAGAGCATTCAAGTCTGTGAATTATTCGATATTTGGGGAATTGATTTCATGGGACCGTTTCCTAAATCACACAAATACGAATACATTCTCGTTGCTATTGATTACGTTTCCAAATGGGCCGAATCGGAAGCTCTACCCACAAATGATGCACGAGTAGTTGTTAATTTTCTCAAAAAGCTTTTCGCTCGTTATGGAATTCCTAAAGCTTTGATAAGTGATCGTGGAACCCATTTCTGTAACAAACAAATGGAGAAAATTATGAAGCGATACGGAGTTCATCATCGTTTCGCTACAGCTTATCACCCACAGACCAGTGGTCAAGTCGAAAATACCAACAGAGCCTTAAAAAGGATACTCGATAAAACGGTTAAAGACAATCCCGCCGTTTGGTCGAGAAAACTAGATGATGCTCTGTGGGCATTTCGCACGGCTTACAAAACACCAATTGGTACAACACCATACAGATTGTTGTATGGAAAAACTTGTCATTTGCCGTTCGAAATCGAACATCGCGCTTACTGGGCGTTAAGAAACTGTAACCCAGACCTCAAAGTAGCTGGAGAAAAGAGATTTTTGCAATTGCATGAACTCGATGAGCTTTGACTACAAGCTTATGAGAACTCCAAACTTTACAAAGCAAGAACAAAAGCTTATCATGACAGAAAGCTAAGAATCAGAAAAGAATTCAAAGCTGGAGACAAAGTTCTGCTTTTTAACATGAAGTATAAGTTCAAAGCTCCCAAGCTGAAACCGAAATGGTTCGGACCATATACAGTGAAACATGGATTTCCATCCGGATATGTTGAATTGCATGACAAACATGGTGGAAGCTTCATTGTTAATGGGCACCGAATTAAGTTATACTATGACAAGGAGCAGATGAATGAAGTTTCTATTCAAGAGATTCTGCCTGAATCAGAATATGAAGCTATAACCTTTATGTCACCCTTCCCGGCCGATTTCAAGAAAAACACTCCGTGGGCCGAAGATTCTGGTTATATCTATGATGTTCTACCAAGACCGTGGGAGAAAGTTCAATTGGAATACATAGATGAAACTGGAGAAGGAATAGTGATTGGAAATGTGCTGTACGTTCCAAAATTTCCAAAGAAGAAGTCAGCAAGTGCACCAACATGAAGAGAGAGAAGTTCGAGTCCGGCTGATGACTCGTTAATAAAACAAGCGCTTCTCGGGAGGCAACCCGTGTGTTTGCTATGTTTATTTTTCATTTTTATTGATTAAACCCCAAAGTTTTTCTAAATTGCTTAGTTGAACTTAAGTGTGGGGGTGTATCACTGTCTTTTGAATAAAGCGAAGAAATATTTCGTATTTGTGTCTCTTTTGTTTTTAGATTACTGCAGATAATGATTTCGAAGCTTGGACGCTAGGATCAAGACTCCTCTTGAGAAGAAAATACGGTTTATTCTCTTATTTCCCTATTTCATTCTTTGTCGTTTATCACATTGAGGACAATGCTTAACTTAAGTGTGGGGGGGGGGGGGGGGGGGTGAATAGGAAAATAAGAATAGATTGTAGTTTTGAGCTGAATTTTAAAATTTCGTTTGCCCATGTAATCTAGTCTTTTGTCATTTTAAAGATCATATTCTAGAATAACTGGATTTATCCACTGGTGAAATCTGTAATTTTGAAAATTCGAGATGTGTCCCGATTAATATTGCAATCCATTCTGGGATCGATAACATTAGCTAGCACAGATTATAGCCCTTTCAACTAAAGTGTGAGGATTTGAGCCTGTTCTATATATAGCATACATCTTTTATGCTTAGATCTTTTGCTATGAGTGTGCCGGTGATTTTATTTATTCTAGAACTTGTACTTGTAAATCATTACGAGACCGTTGTGAGATCACATTTCATTTGTGATATAAGTGTATATGCGTGATAAGAGGCAACCTTAGGTTTTATCCTAAATGGCCTTCCATTTTCATATAATGCTATATTAGCTAGCTACATTGGCTAGTTAACCACTCATATGGACCCATTTGTTAGCATTTGTCTTTAATGCTAGATACCCCTAGTTACACCCGCCGAGCCTATCTTTTCTTTTGATACAATCCAGAAAAAATTCAAAAAGATTTTACACCTTTTTAGCCTAGCCTTATCCATAGTCAAGTCTTGGTTGGTTGCTAGCTATTTGGCAAGATGGATGTTATGTGGAAATCATGAAAGTTCAAAGAAAGCGTAAGCTCCGAAAGTTGTTATCCAAGTAAGGTCATCGCAACTATAAGATGACAAGTCAAAAAAAAAAAAAAAAAAAAAAAAGAAAGAAAAAGAAGAAAAGTCATTGCAACTATAAGGTGACAAGAATAAGCCAATGGGCTAAGTGAATCAAGTATGAATAAAGGAAGTATGGAGTTTTTTTCGCAAAATGGCATGATAGTGGTTTGAAATAGCTAGTAACATTTGGTTCGTAGACTTTGACTATTTTTGTTTTTATGTTCAACCGATTTCATAAACATATCCCATGCCTTATCCTACCCTTTTTGACTTTGTGAAATTATTAAGTGTATGGACATGTAGTGACCATCCGATTTCTTGAGGAATTGACTAACGTTGTTAGCGATCTAGGGCGTATTTTGGCGACCATCCGTTATGCAAGTAACGTCGTTAGCGAACCAAGGTACAATCTAGTGACCATCCGTTATTTGGTAATGCAAGAATTCGTTGTTAGCGAGCTATAATGTTTTGCATGAGATAGTGGCGCATTGGTCTTTTATAACCCTTTAAGCCTTAAACCCGAATAAAATCCCTCTTTGATATGTATACTTGGCGCTCACACCATTTCGGTGTAGTTTTGTTTCTTGTACAAGCCTATGGTAATATTTAGATCATGACTGAGCAAATGAGTGTCATTCCTCTTATATACTCCACCAATCATACAAATGAGTGTTTGAGTGAATTATATTTCATTTTCCTTTCGTGAGGTGTTTAGTAATGTGTATCATGCAAGAAAATCATTTGGGTATTGTCAAACATCTCGATGATTCAACCATAAAAGCTTAAAACGATGAATCTAGCTTGTACTAGTGCTTGATAGATTTGCATCACATTTTCCTAATCATTTGTGTATACCATGTGGATAATTGTTTTTATTTCTAGATTTCTTTGAGGGCAAGCAAAGTTCAAGTGTGGGGGATTTGATAACGCCTAAATCTAACATGTTTTTAGTAGCGTTATTGGTAGTTTTATATATGTTTTGTGGTTATATTTATATGCTTTTGTTACTAAATCGTACCAAAGTGTGTTTGCAAAGCATTTGTAGTCAAAGACAGGAAAATGGATGGAAAAGATACAAAAATGAGGAAAAAAGGAAATATTTGAGATTGCATGTGAATCTTGTGTCAAGTTCCGCTCCGTGAGGTACTTCAATGAGTTAAAGTCCAAGTAGTCGAGTTAATAAGCTTAAGGATGAAGGGAAAGATCAAAGAATCAAGAGCTACGACCGAGAAACAAGTCATACGCAAAAGTCCAAGAAAAATGTCCACCAGCAGCAGCCATCCGATCGGTCGCCGCCCGCAACCGATTCGGATGGAGAGATTTGGATTTACCGAGAAGACCAACCGATCGGTAGACCATTATATCCGATCGGTTGGAAGTCGCTGTTTGACCCAAGACTTCTTTATTAAGGATTGTGACTTTATAAATCCGGTTCTAGGTCCTTCTTTTCAGTATTCTAACCATTCAATACTACTTCGAGAGCAAGAGAAGCATTTATGCACTTAGACCCTTGGTTAGAGCAATTTATTGAACCATTTCTTAGGTATTTATAATACCAATCAATCTAGAGAGATATATGTGTGTGCTAGGAGAGTGCTTGCTTGTTAGAGAGAGAACCATTCACAGAAAATACTCAAGAAATTCGTCCATAAGTCCAGGAGAAGGGAGAAAGTCGATTATACCATTTCCATTGCTTGCGGAATCATTGTCTTTCACTTGTAATCTTATTTCCAATCATTGTAAGACTTTTAATCATGGTTTCTAATGTTCAAAGTATTGAGTTTACATTTATGTTTGCTATGAGTGGCTAGTGCCTTTGTGCACTTGCTTAGATGATGTGTATTATTCATTGATTGGCATATGATTGTGATAACATGTTTTAATTCAATTTCAAGTCGATTCTAAGAACCAATTGTGATAAAGTTTCATAGTGACATTTGGATAATCAAGTTTAACTAGTGCTAGTAATCTTAAGGGTCGAAAGAACTATTGTTATTCCACTAGTTATAATCATTTGTCTATGAATGATTGTTGTCTTCCACTATTCTTGATTAAACAAAGGAACTTAATTGTGATTGTAATGAAAATGCTTTTGTCTATCAAAACGGATTGATTGTAAACCACTTTAAAGGTCGAGAGATTAATAGTTTGCTTTCAATTGTGACCTTTTGTCTATAATTGGTTACCTTTCGTATTGACCATTTCCTAAGCTTGTTTGATTAGACAAAAGATTGTTTTTGTGTTTGAGGAACACCAACTCATGAACCTTGAATTGATCTTGAATTGATTGGTTAAACGTAATGCTTGTTTTTATAAACCAAAATCTTGACGAAGGTTTAATTTGTAGAAACAATAGGTTAGTGTCAAAACTAATTAACACAACCAACATGTTATCCAAAGTTATCACAATCATATTAGTCAATTGTAGTACACTAGTCTAAGCAAGTGTAGTTTTTAATCATTTGAATTTTCATAATATCATTACTACTTATTTGAGATAGTTGCTTTTAACTTACAATTCGATTCACTACACAAATCCCTGCGAACGATCCCGACTTACCATCAAAATCTTGCTACAACGGACGAGTATACTTGCTCGTATGTGTTGTCATTAGATTCGGTAATTCACCCCGTTATAAATTTAAAACTTGCACCGAACCGGGCACATCAAAGGTGAAAGATTTAATGTTAAGCATGCAAGATAATTAAGAGTATTAATACCTAATATGATCTATTAAGAATAAACCCTAATAAGAGATATAAATCCTTTCATAACTACTTATGGCTTGAGCATTCTCCCTTTCTTGTCACATTCTCATCTTGAACATGCATCTCATTCTCATGATTAGGATCATCAAAGGGTGCATAGTGGGTGGAGGATTCGGAAATGAGAATGGATGAGACGTATGACTCGGTTATGGGTTTCATGACGGGTGTAAAAAGTGAGTTTTGAGGACCATGAAGGTAAGGGTAAAAGGTTATGAAGTGGTGATAGAGACGGGTTAGGAACATCCCATAGGGTATCAATTTATTTTTGTTTCCCTTGAGATGTACAATTCACTTAGCGAAGAAGTAGGCGAGATTGTATGGTTGTTGGGTTAGGAGACAGTAAATCATATGAGCACAACACGCCGGAAGTTGCTCACGATTTTCTGTTAGACTTGGAACATTTTCTCGCAGGATGACTGCCCAAGAAAGTAGTTCATGACGAACCTCATCCAAACGAATTTTCGTTGGATTTGGGTAAGAGGATTTCTTGTGAGTACGAATGAGTTTGGTAAGTTCAGTTGGAGAGGGTATGTAGGAACAATATGGACTATCCTCTTCACGATAGTTGAAGAGGGACTCAAGACACCAATCTTCAGTATAGGCACATTGCCCATGATTGGGAATACAAAGGATTTGAACGAATTGCTAAAGGGTTAAGACAAATTTGAAACTTTGGATCCAAAACCAAAGTGACAAAGATTGATCCTCGTTACGTACAAGTTTGAATTTTCAAAAGAACTCCAACACAAAACGAGGACAAATGTGCTCGTTGATGTGGAGTAAACAATCAAATCCTATAGCTCTAAATGAAGTGTTGATGTCCCGATGATAGATTAGGGATGGATCAACGACACGACCTTCATGAAACCGACGGGTTTCAAGATTGACATAGGCACGAATGTGGTTACCAGGTGTTGTGGGTTCACGAGAAATTTCAGGTGTGTAGGTATCGGTTAGAAGATGATCAAAATCATATTCATGAGACATTTTTGTTTCCTATAAGAAAATTATTAGGAAAAATTAGAGCTAAGAATAGTTGCATTAAATAGACATGCCTAATGTGTGCCTATATGCAAACTATGTAGAGGTGCGATAATCTTGACTAAATGAAAATAATGATATTACCCAAACACTCCTAATTTTACTTTTGCTCAAACAAATATGTCGAAAAATACATATTGATTATGTAATTCGATCATCATTTGTGAGATCATGTATGCATGAGAAAACGTTTTTAGTTTGCATCAACAATGCACGAAAAATGTTTCATGATCCTAGTTTCGTGAGATTTTTGAACACTATGGAATTGGGATGTTTGGTGACTTAAATGTTTTAGCACCAAAGATTTTGAAATATTTTAGTGTTGATGACTTCTAATTGAAAGTTTATGATGCGTGGTTTTGCGACCTTACAGCAGGTTTTACCTCTCGAGGGATCTCAAGAGGCTTGCAATCCCCACCAGGCACTGTACCTGACCGATGTAGTATAGTGTAGTGGCAAGTACCAGGGGATTGATCGTTCTCTAGGGGAATAGTGTCGTTAGGATTGAAAAACTACTCTAATAGGTCTAAGGGTGAGGGAAGATTCTTTTTTGTATTTTTATATTTTATGGAAAACAAGTAAAATCTCGGGTTTGAAGGAGTGGGCGGAATTAGTTGCTAGTCAACTAACCCAAATAACTACAATTACAAATAAAATAAAATAACTGAAAATAAAAAGGTTGTGGAACTTATATGGAGAGAAATGTGTTTACTTAGATTTCCTTACTCCCTAACTATCTTTTACCGGTTAATTAGTGTGTATTAATTGCGTGGATGACGGGTGTATTCCTTAATACCAATCGTGGGGTGGCGTACGTACTTCCCCAACTCTACAAGCTCCTACTTCACTCCTATGTCGAGCCGGCTAAGAAGCTCCTAACATGGGATCACTAGAATTCGCTCATGCATTAAATACAACCATAAAAACCTTAGTACGCATTGGTTCATGTTTCTTAAGACGTTCAAGCAAGTTACCGTATAGGAGGTTAGCCAGTTTTCTTAAGCCTAACATCGATAAACAATCATCCAATACAATTAATAACACACCAACAACCAATAATCAATAGTTAGGTTTCATTAGATCTAAGCAAACACAAGATAAATCTAGCCTAGCATGTTAAATAAAAGACAAGAACAAGATATAATCAAACAACACATAGACATATTGAATGATTAATTGATTACTTATCTTCAATTGAACATGGGAGATCCAAGGGTATAAAACCCTTAAAAATGGCAGAAAAATCGTCTTAGGGTTTCTCCTCACAAAGTTGCACACTAATGACTAAAAATTATGAAAGTATATATAGGAAAACAGATCTGACGGCGTCACGTTATAGAGCGTGACGCCGTCACCTCGCCGCGGTTAGGGTTTCTTGATGGCCTTCTTGACGCCGTCCCCTTTTAATCCTCCAAAATCCTCTCTGGCGCGTCAAGGGTTGACGGCGTCACACTGGGGCTTGACGCCGTCACAGGTACTTTTCCAGCAGATTTTGAGACTTTGTCGTTTTCTTCACTTTTATGCTCCAAAAACGTCCAAAATGCTTCCTTTTCCAGATTTCTTCTCCAAAGTACCTAAAATGACAAAAGGAACGATTTAGGGCAATATTTGATCAAATAAATACGATTTAGGGCTTAAATGACCCCCTAAAAGCGGTACACTTTTCGCTTCATCAAATACCCTTACACTTGAGATTTGCTTGTCCTCAAGCAAATGCGCTTTTATTCTAATCAAAATACAAGTTAGGGGTCATTTAACGCTAATATAAAAGTAATTACAACAAATAGTCGTTCCACTTTAATCATAATAAGCACGGAGATAACAGACTAGCACCTCACAAGTAGTGTTTAGATACTCACATCTCTCAGGTGTCATAGAAGTATATCTCATAAATGAAAATGAATAATATCTCTCACTACCTGTCATAGCAAATAGATTACCATAGGCTTGGGAAAGGATCAAAAACCTCCTCCATTAGGCGTAAGCACCTAAGATAAACTATCAAAGAGGACTTTTAAACGGGTTATAACGTTAGGTGTAGGGATATGATAAACACGGTTTTGTTGGATAAAGGATATTTTACTGGTGGCGAGTTAAAGATCTTGATTAATTACATGTACAATATGGCGTTGCTAAGCCAAGACTAGACTCGACTTAAGCTAATGAAAGAAATAACAAAAAGATAAAATAAACATAAAATGAAACGGGATGGTAGTCCGTATGTTTTTTTTTTTCTACCTTTTTTTTTTTTTTTTTTTTTTTTTTTTTTTTTTTTTTTTTTGCATACACTCTTGCCCTATCATCCGAAATAATACATCGCAGGGGGGTTGTATCCCCCTTACACTTGAATGTTTACATAACTTTACAATTAACTATTCTAATGACTCGAATTAAGATAATCGAAACACTTGGAGTACTTTTAAAATATTTAGCACATATGGGGGTAATAATGTTGTTCTTCCCCATTACTCCATTACACTAGTACTTTACCCATGAGTCCCAATCGTCCCAAAACAATATGTACAAGGATATGACTCGACTTAGCAACCATGTAATCAATTAGATAATTAACTTGGGGTTTAAACAAATGTTGTCACAATAATGCACTAAAAATGAGTGCATACAAGGTAGGCTAAGGTGATTTGGGTGTACATTTAAGTGGGGTGTAAACAAATTCTTACTTTAAGTAAAATGCTTAAAGTTAGAAACGAAAAGATAGGCTCTGAGGGGTGTACTAGGGGTATCGTGTACTAAAAATGAGTACAACGCAAAGGGTGTGGGAGAATTACTTGACCAATGTAGCCAATGTAATTATAACAAAAACACAGGTGTAAAACAATGGGTTAATCCTAATGCCTCTTATCATGTAGTAAATCTAACTACACGAATGTAGTCTCACTTGTGGCCTCGGAATGGTCCTAACTCAAGTTCTAGAATCTAAGTGCTACCGGTACACACATCATAGCATAAATGCTTTTCCTACCAATTCTAGGGGCGAACCTCACATATTTGGGGGTGGAAAATTTTTTAGTGGTACGGTTTTGTGCTAGTCATATAACTCCTATCCGTGAGACGCTCATTAAGACCAAAGTTTCACTTCTATATGTTGTAAAAAATTTTAAATTTGGCACTAAAATTGCCCTAAAAAGTATTTCTCTTAGCTTTATTACACATTTACTATTAAACAAAACAAAAATCAAGCGAAGTTGTATTTTCTAAGGCATCCTAATTTACCCTCCCTACACTTAAACCGAACGTTGTCCCCAATGTTCATTCAAAGGATGTAAAAGTAAATAAGGTAAAAGAATGAAAACAAATACTCCCCTGATTCGTTCGATGTGGATAATCCGGTAACATGGTTAAATCCTCCTCCAAGAAAATGAACGTTGAAAGCTTCCCTTCCGAAATATAAATCATCTTCTTGTCCAATATAACCTGTTAAACCTGAGAAAACAAACACAAAAAACCCGAAGTATCAACCTGAACAAAGAAAACTCACAACTAGATGTAATTCCAGACTTAGAAATAAAAACAAAACGATTAAAGATATAATGCTTGTAGAATGAATATTTGCAGATTTCCTAGAGTTTATAAAACTAAAGATTTAACAAAAACTTTATGACTCCGGTAGAAAAACAAAACTTGCAAAATTTCCAGAATTTTACACTTGACGCCGTCAGGTGTTAACCTTGACGCCGTCAGAAGTGACCTGCAGAATTTTTATGGTTAGTTTCCAGAAAATTTCTGGAAAAACTTATGCCTCACTTCCTGGAAATCCTGCAAAATATTCATTATGACTCGATACAAGCATTTGACTCTAACAATTACTAGTATGCATGCTCATTTAATATTGTTGTGATTCATGTTCAATCTTGTTCTTGTAAACAAATTTGGATTCCCTTACACTTATCTTTTGCAAAATACCTTTATATGTAGTTAAGACGAAGTTAAAAACAAAATAAAGCATTTTCACAATTTTCTTTGAAACATGAGCACAAACAATAACAATTAAACTTGCATACGGAAACAAATAAAATCAAACAAACAAACAAACAAACAAACAAATAAAGCTTGGGTTGCCTCCCAAGAAGCGCTTGTTTTTGTTCGAGTCACGAGCCTGACTCTACCCTTATTTAACGAAAATAGGGGAGGTTTTCCCTACACTTAGGATTAAGTGCGGGTGGAAGTAGCGATACACACCCTTACGGTGGAAATATACCACGTGAGGTGAAGGGGGTGAGTGAATGGCTTCCTTCATCCTAAAACTACCCCGATAATATTGGTTTATGGGTGGGTCGGTTCCTCTTTTGTCTCCTAGATGTAAATCTAAGGATGAAAAATTGTGTAAAGGTTGAGGTTCCGGCTCATCAACACTAGGAAATTCCCTAGAACTAAGAGTAAGGTCATCACTAAAAGTGTTCAAACCTATATCCTCTAGTTGTGCTTGGTCCAAGGGTTCTACCTCCATCGGGATTCCTAAAGTCTCTTCTACTTCTTCCGGGTAAGTCACGGGCGGTGTGGGTGCCTCAAATGATGGTTGAGTATTTTGTGGGCTAATGGTGTTTACCTCATCATTCCACGTGTCAAGATCACCTATATCCTCATCAATTGTTTTCCTAGGTAGTGATGATAACAAACCTAGCGCTTCATCCAACTTATGGTTTATTGCTTCGGCTCTATCCACAATCCCTTGGCAAACTAGGTCGCTTTTCCAATTGGCCTCACTAAGATGAGATCCTAAACATGGAGGTTGTTCATAAGAATCTATCCTAGGTGAAGGCTCATATGATTCATAGGTGTCTCCAAATGAGGTATTTTGAACTCCTTGGTGTTCTAGCAACTCAACCATATCTTGCAATCTTAGAAGTCTAAGTGAAAAGTCCATTTGAAGCAAATTACAAACAAAATCACAAAGAAAAGATAGACTACGAGAAAGCTACAAAATAAAAAGAAAAAATCTCACTTGATAGGAATCTTGTGAGTAGACCTAATAAAAATAAAATTTCAACCTAAGCAATAACTACTCCCCGGCAGCGGCGCCAAAAACTTGATGAGTGGATTTGCGACCTTACAGCAGGTTTTACCTCTCGAGGGATCTCAAGAGGCTTGCAATCCCCACCAGGCAGTGTACCTGACCGATGTAGTATAGTGTAGTGGCAAGTACTGGGGGATTGATCGTTCTCTAGGGGAATAGTGTCGTTAGGATTGAAAAACTACTCTAATAGGTCTAAGGGTGAGGGAAGATTCTTTTTTGTATTTTTATATTTTATGGAAAGCAAGTAAAATCTCGGGTTTGAAGGAGGGGGCGGAATTAGTTGCTAGTCAACTAACCCAAATAACTACAATTACAAATAAAATAAAATAACTGAAAATAAAAAGGTTGTGGAACTTATATGGAGAGAAATGTGTTTACTTAGATTTCCTTACTCCCTAACTATCTTTTACCGGTTAATTAGTGTGTATTAATTGCGTGGATGACGGGTGTATTCCTTAATACCAATCGTGGGGTGGCGTACGTACTTCCCCAACTCTACAAGCTCCTACTTCACTCCTATGTCGAGCCGGCTAAGAAGCTCCTAACATGGGATCACTAGAATTCGCTCATGCATTAAATACAACCATAAAAACCTTAGTACGCATTGGTTCATGTTTCTTAAGACGTTCAAGCAAGTTACCGTATAGGAGGTTAGCCAGTTTTCTTAAGCCTAACATCGATAAACAATCATCCAATACAATTAATAACACACCAACAACCAATAATCAATAGTTAGGTTTCATTAGATCTAAGCAAACACAAGATAAATCTAGCCTAGCATGTTAAATAAAAGACAAGAACAAGATATAATCAAACAACACATAGACATATTGAATGATTAATTGATTACTTATCTTCAATTGAACATGGGAGATCCAAGGGTATAAAACCCTTAAAAATGGCAGAAAAATCGTCTTAGGGTTTCTCCTCACAAAGTTGCACACTAATGACTAAAAATTATGAAAGTATATATAGGAAAACAGATCTGACGGCGTCACGTTATAGAGCGTGACGCCGTCACCTCGCCGCGGTTAGGGTTTCTTGATGGCCTTCTTGACGCCGTCCCCTTTTAATCCTCCAAAATCCTCTCTGGCCCGTCAAGGGTTGACGGCGTCACACTAGGGCTTGACGCCGTCACAGGTACTTTTTCAGCAGATTTTGAGACATTGTCGTTTTCTTCACTTTTATGCTCCAAAAACGTCCAAAATGCTTCCTTTCCCAGATTTCTTCTCCAAAGTACCTAAAATGACAATAGGAACGATTTAGGGCAATATTTGATCAAATAAATACGATTTAGGGCTTAAATGACCCCCTAAAAGCGGTACACTTTTTGCTTCATCAGTTTATTAGTAAAATTGAAAAACCCCAATTCAATTTTCATTAATGAACAAACCCTAGACTTAAAATTAGAGAAAATTAGAGTAAGAAAGCTTACAATTAGTGTTGAAAAAGTGGAAATGATTGAGAATCTTGAAAATCAATGTCTTGAATATGATCTTGAAGGGGGTGTGATTGAGTTTTGGGTTGTGAGGTAAGGTTATGACAGCAGTTGCAGAAGTAGATAGGTTTTGAAATGGGAAAAAGAAGACTGAAATACGGAATGTGCCAGATACACGGTACTGTTAAATTTAACAGTGTCGTTCCACATTTAGTGGAGCCGTGATCTGCTTGGATGGTTTTCTGTCCCATTTTGATTCTTGACAAATAAGTCTCGCTATTTTAGTGAGACTTTTTGAAACGAGGAAAGAATTTATACCTAATAAATTCTTTTGACGAGGGGAACCTAAACTAGACGAAACGAGACACACGAGATGACTTCAAGAGTCATGAGATTTATGGAATATGTTCCATCATTCCTAGACCTAGACGGAGGTAGTTAAAGGATTCTCGTTTGAGAGGTTTGGTTAAGATGTCTGCGATATTGTCCTGAGAAGGAACTTTCTCAATAGAAATGTTTCCTTTCTGAACATTATCGCGAAGGAAGTGGTGGCGAATTTCGATGTGTTTAGTACGGGAGTGTTGAACGGGGTTTTTGCTCAAGTCAATAGCACCTTTATTATCGCACATAATTGGGACGTCATCTAGATGGATGTCATAATCTATAAGGGCTTGTTTCATCCATAGTGCTTGTTGACATGCCTTTCCGGCGCTTGCGTACTCGGCTTCGGTCGTGGAGATAGCAAGAGCCGTTTATTTCTTGGAGAACCAAGAAGTTAAACAACAACCCATGAAGGTACAAACGCCACTCGTACTCTTTCGATCCACATAATCTCCCGCATGATCAGAGTCGGCATAGACAACAGTTTCTACACCGGTCCCCTTGGGATAAAATAATCCCAAGTGTATAGTGCCTTTAATGTATCGGAAGATACGCTTAACCGCTTCAAGGTGAGAGGTTTTGGGATCCTCTTGGAAGCGAGCACAAAGGCAGACACTAAACATGATATCGGGCCTACTTGCCGTGAGGTATAGTAAACTTCCTATCATACCCCTATACTTAGTGCTATCCACGGACTCACATTCTTCATCTTTCATGAGTTTTATTTCTGTGGACATGGGAGTTTTCATGGGCTTAGACTCTTCTAAACTAAACTTCTTAAGCATTTCCTTACTATACTTAGAGTGGTTAAAGAAGATACCATCTTCCATTTGTTTAATTTGTAAACCAAGGAAGAAATTTAATTCGCCTATCATGCTCATCTCAAACTCGTCGCGCATGATTTTAGAGAAATCATCGCACAATTCTGGACAAGTTGAGCCAAATATGATGTCGTCAACATATTTTTGAACAATGATGAGATGTGAATTACGTTTCTTTGTGAAAAGCGTGTTATCTACCACTCCCATGGTATATTCATGTTCGATCAAGAATGCTTTTAGTCTATCGTACCAAGCTTTTGGAGCTTGTTTGAGACCATATAAAGCTTTCTTGAGTTTATAAACATGATTCGGTTTCTCGAAATCAACGAATCCCGGAGGTTGTGCAACGTATACCTCCTCGTTGATATAACCATTTAGGAATTCACTTTTCACATCCATTTGGTACAATTTAAAGTCAAAGGCACATGCATAGGCAAGGAGTATCCTAATGGACTCTAATCTAGCTACGGGTGCATAGGTTTCATCATAGTCTATTCCCTCTTGTTGGTTATAGCCTTGTGCTACCAACCTTGCCTTATTCCTAGTTACGAAGCCATTTTCATCGAGCTTTTTCCTAAACACCCACTTAGTTCCTATGATTGTTTGATTCTTAGGTGCATGTGCTAAATCCCAAACTTGGTTTACGGTGAATTGATTAAGTTCTTCTTGCATGGCAACCACCCAACTTTCATCCTTAATTGCTTCACTTACATTCTTAGGTTCTACGGTTGATATAAAACAAAAGAAATTACTTTTGTTTTGGGCTTGTGACCTAAGGGTTCTTTGGTTTAGGTTTCCTATGACATTTTCAATAGGATGGTTCTTGGATTCCTTAATGTTGACAACTTCGTCAACTTCAACTATTTCATCCTCAATGTCATCTTCTAAAGGTTTCTTGCCATTGACCTTAATAGCTTCATCCTCATCTAAGTCATCATCCACCAAGGGTGATGTCTTAGTTGGTGGAGGACTTTCATCGAATGTCACGTTGAGTGATTCTTCGACTTTCATGGTTTCTTTGTTTAGGACTACATAGGCTTTACTATTTTGGGAGTAACCTAGGAAAACACCTTCGTAAGACTTTGGGTCAAACTTGGTGAGGTAGTCTTTAGTGTTAAGTATGAAGCACTTGCTTCCAAACACTCTAAAGTAATCAAGAGTAGGTTTTCTACCTTTCATGATTTCATATGGGGTTTTTCCTAAGATAGGTCTAATTAGAATCCTATTAAGAATATAAGTTGAGGTGTCCACCGCATTACACCAAAACTTTTGCGGAATTGATTGTTCATTCAACATTGTTCTAATCATTTCTTGTAGAGTACGATTTTTCCGCTCAACTACCCCATTTGATTATGGAGTGCGAGGAGCTGAGAAATTGCGTGTAATACCATTAGCATCACAATATGCTCCAAATTGCACTTCATTATCAAATTCCCGACCATGATCCGTCCTAATGGAAACTATTGTACATCCTAGTTGATTTTGAACTTTCTTACTAAAGACCTCGAATTCTTCAAAGGCTTGTGTCTTATTCTTAAGAAATCTAGTCCAAGTATACCTAGAGTAGTCATCAACTATCACTAAGGTGTAGTAGTTTCCTCCGTAGCTCCGTACGGCGGATGGACCAAATAAGTCCATGTGAAGCAGTTCTAGGCATTTAGAGGTCGAGACCATATTCTTAGCTTTGTGACTAGAATGAGCTTGTTTTCCAACTTTACAAGCGTCACAAAAATGTTTATCAAACTTAATCTTAGGTGGGTTTCTAACTAGTTCCTAAGACGCCAATGATTGTATCAATCGCATATTGGCGTGACCTAACCTCCTATGCCATAGAGTGGAATTATCATCTATGGTTGTTAAGCATATCCTATCCTAAGGCTTATTTCCTATTTTCATGACAAATAAGCCATTTCTCTTAACTCCCTTGCCTATGGTTTTACCATCCTTAATGATCTCACTACCCTCTTCGGAGAATATAACTCTACATTTATTATCTACCATTTGACTAATGCTAAGTAAGTTAAATCCTAGGTTGTCTACATGCTCTACATTTTTAATAGTGAGGGAGTTTTGAGTGATCGTACCTTTGCCAATAATGTTGCCCTTAAGTTTGCTACCGAAATGACATTACCTCCGTTGTATGCTTTGTATGATGAGAAAAGACTTCGATTACCCGTCATATGATTAGTGCATCCACTATCCTTGACCCATTCGTCAGGCTCCAAGTCGATTCCCAAGCATATCTCATGAGAAGCTTGATCCATTAGGCATGTTTCGTCCTTGGGCTTCTTCTCTTCTTCTTCACCGCTATCACTCCAAGAGCCTCCTATGAAAGCTCGTTGGTTGTTGGATTTCGGTAGTTTGGGACATTCTCCTATGAGATGATTAGGATCTCCGCATCTAAAGCATCTCCTATCACTTGTCCCATTCTTTTCAACTCGGTTCTTTTGTGATGTCTTCTTTTCATCACGAGGTTGCCTAACGAACCTACCTCTTCTCCTAAAGAACTTCTTAAAGTCCCTAACCGCTAATGCATATTCTTCATCTTCACTATCGGAACTCGAACATTCCTCATCACTAGACTCCTTCTTGGCCTTTAATGCTAGAGATCTAACTCTTTCACTTTTTCCTCTAACTATATCGGAGTCTTTCTTGATTATCATCTCGTAAACTTTCAAGTTTCCTATTAGTTCGTCGAGTGACAATGTCGCCAAGTTCTTTGACTCTTCAATGGCGGTGACCTTTGCTCTCCATTTAGGATGTAGAGCCCTAAAAAACTTCCTAACATAATTCTTGCTAGAGTAACCTTCATCAAGAGCTTTAAGAGTAGTGATAATAGTATTAAATCTAGCAAAAGCGTTATCTATTAACTCATCTTCCGAAATGGAAAATTGTTCATATTGTTGAACAAGAAGATCAATCTTGTTCTCTTTGACTTGATTATTACCTTGGTGAGTGACTAACAAAGTTTTCCAAATATCTTTTGCCGTATTACACATGAAAATTCTTTCAAATTCCTTTTTAGGCAAAGCATTGTAAATCATCATTTTAGCCTCATTATTTTTGGCTAGTTTTCTTTTAAGTTCATCACTTTGTTTATCATAAGAAACTATTTCATCCTTTTTAGTTTCCGGATTCATTTGAATCGGTTTAAAGTCACCCTCGGTAATAACATGCCAAAGATCAATGTCTTTTGATTTCACATACGTTTCGAATCTTGTTTTCCAATAAATAAAACAATCGGTTTCGAAAAGTGGTGGTCTTTGCATAGATTGCCCTTCTAGATATTTGTCGGAATCCATTGATCGATTCAAGTTTTAAAATACAATATACTTTAAAATCTTGACTGACGTGGCTCCTGATACCAATTGTGGAAAACTAGATGGGGGGGTTGAATAGTTTTACCGGTTTTTAAGTTCTTTTAAAATCTTCTTAAAAGTTTACTTATTAAAAATCTTGATTCGTATCTTATGTGTAATCAATCAACACCAATATGAACTACACACTAAACTAACTAATAATAAGTAAAGTAAGTAAAGAGAAAAGATGGAAAGATCAAACCGGGACAAAGGATTTATAGTGGTTCGGCTATGAAGCACCTCTTCGCCCTACTCCACTCCCCGAGTACCACACTCGAGAGTTTCAAGCACTATGTCAACAACCTCCCTTAAGGCGGAGAAAACCGTACACGTCGCTTATCCTATTTCCGACACTAAGCTAGATGTCGAGTGCTAATCTTAGCTAGCACCAATCTACCAAGGTCCACGTGACCAATCACTCAAGCCCAGTGACTTCAAGAGATCACCAAGATCTCAACACGATCACAATGATCAACACTCACTTCACTTAACCTATTCTATCTACTCTAGATCATTTGATCAATCACACAAGCCCAATGGCTTCAAGAGATCTTCACTATCTCTTAAGATTACAATGATCTTCACTCACACTCTCACAAAAAAAAAATAATATTGACGTATGTTATGATACAATCAAGGATGTAACAAATGTTACAATAAACCTAACAACTATAACTCTTGTATCTTCTTGGATACTTTGAGCTCTTCTCTTGCACTTGAAGAGGTATGATAACACTTTGTATCTTCTTGGATACTTTGTGTTCTTCTCTTGCTATTGAAGAGGAATGAAGAGGATCACTTGATGGGATGATAGGATCACTCTTGAACAAAAGAAAAACTAATCTAAATGATCAAAGAAAAAAAGTGTGAAGAGGGTTTTGAACTCAGAAATTTCTGTGTGAAAAAGGATGCCCAAAAACTGTGAATAGGGCTGGTATTTATAGGCAGAAAAAATTTGGCTGTTACAGAGGGACGGCTCCACTAAATCACCCACGGCTCCACTAAATTTAGTGGAACCGTCCCAGACAAAGACGCTCCAATTTTTGTCTTTTCTGGTGAAAACTTATTTGGGAAAGTTTGGAGCTGATTTTGGGAGAAAAAATAGCTGTTATGTATTTTAAACTTATTTTTCCATTAAAATATTTCTTAATTATTCAAAAATAATTTGTCATGTATATTTTTGAAAAAATGTTTTGTCACGTTAAAATGTGAAGTTTTTAAACCCAAAATCACTTCTTTGAGCATTTGTCAAGTTGTAAGTTTGTTCTAGAGTGATTTGCGTGAAAATGGGATCTTCCGATTAAAAACTTGTTTACGTTAATTTTAACGTAACGTGATTTCACATTTTGTCATCCTCAAAACGTGAAGTAATCGAAAGATATAAATAACGTTTTTAGAACATTATTTGCATCAACATGAGAACTTCCGCACATTCTCCATAAAACAAATTCCGCGGAGTCAGAATAAGCAGGCGGACGCACTAAGCAAAATAGCCTCCAACAGCTTCACCCATCTGGAAAAACAAGTTTTGGTGGAAGTCTTGAAAGACAAATCAATCAAGGAGAAAGAAGTTATGGTCGTGGTTGAAGAAGAAGGGGACACTTGGATGACTCCACTCCTCGAATATTTGAAAGATGGAACGCTTCCTGCGGATCAGAAAAAGGCAAAAAAGCTAAAGATCAAAGCAAGACAATACTCCGTCGTCAATGGAGTCCTGTTCCGTAAGTCATTTCTAGAGCCGTGGTTATGATGTGTTGGACCAATAAAGCCAAACTACGTGATTAGGGAAATTTACGAGGGTTCGTGCAGCATGTACTCCGGACCCCGGGCTATCGTGGCAAAGGCAATAAGATTTGGATATTATTGGCCGACCATGCATAGGGACGCGAGAGAAGTGATCAGCAAGTGCCAAGACTGCCAAGTCCACCGGCCGGTTCTCAGGAATCCTCAGCATAACTTAACTCCTATCACTTCCCCCTGGCCATTTTATAAATGGGGCATAGACATCTGTGGCCCATTTCCAGAAGCTCCAGGAAGAATCAAGTATTTGATAGTATCAATAGATTACTTCACAAAGTGGATCGAGGTCAAAGCTCTCGCAACCATCACAGGTAATCAGGTCAAGAAGTTCATAGAAATTCGTATGGGATAATATTGTGTGTAGGTTCGGCCTGCCGGGGAAAATTGTGGCAGACAACGCCAAGCAGTTCAGGGATAACCCCAACAAAGATTGGTGTGAAAAGCTTAACATCAAACAACGGTTTGCATCAGTGAAACATCCACAGGCGAACGGGTTAATCGAAAGAGCAAACAGAAGCTTGGGAGAAGGGATTAAAGCAAGAATTGACCAAGGAAGCCGGGATTGGCTAGAGGAGCTACCGCATGTACTCTGGGCGCACAGAACAATGATCAAATCTAGTAACGGAGACACGCCGTTCTCCCTAACCTATGGGACGGAGGCCGTGATCCCCGTGGAGATCGGAATGCCCTCTCTCAGGTGTGCTCTATTCGACCCAATAGCAAATGATGAAGCTTTGCAGCTGAACCTAGATCTCGTGGAAGAAAGGAGAGAAGTCGCGGCTATTGAAGAGTTCATAAAAGTTTTTAAGATTTTCATAAATATGTAGCATAATTCAAATTTATCACTTGAGCTTCGAAACATTAACCTTTCAGTTCGCTATAGGGAAATTAAGAGTTCATAAAAGTTTGCCTGGACATAAAAAATTTGGAACTCACATAAATTCTCTATGCAAAAAGATCAACGTTGTAGAATCCACAACTTTCATCTTTCTGAGTTGAACGCTAATGTTAAACCAAACATGTATGTTGTATACACATTGTGGTATGTAAGGTATCATGTATCATAAATTCTCTCAAAAAATAGTTTACACACTTTTATTTTCACACTTTTTAAAAGTGCGTAGAATTTTATTAGTTTACTAGAATGGTACTCGCGCAATGCGGCGGCGGGTACCCGGTTACTATTTTTGTGTCGCACAAATGTTTTTTCATTTACACTATATATATCCACTACATTTTTATTTTCAATACATACTACTTTTAATTTCTCAACACACAAACGGTAACATATCTTATCGGTTAAGTGAATCTTGATAATAGATTAATCCCGAGCAAATGTTTTTCATTTATATTATGTATTGCAGCGGGGCTGATTTGTAGCCGACGTATGTTTTATCTTTTTTATTGTAGCTTTTTTGTTTCGTAATTTTTTTTGATATTTTATTATGCATTTGTTTTTTAAATCCTTAGATGATTGTTATTGTTATATTTTTTATTACTAAAAGTTGTACCGTTTTAGTGTTTTTTTTTTTCTTTTATTAAAAGTCCATTCTTTTTGTTATACTCAATGTTATCGGACCAAACAATCGAAGCCCAAAAAGTGTTAGCTCCAAAGCTGTCCACCAGCAACCCAGTATTAAAACGACATCAAATGGTACAGTTTTTGAACGCATTTTAGTATTATGTATAATGGTTGTTTAAACAAAATAAATTATCAATTCGATCATATTCTTTTCACATGCTGCGAGAGGAATGTGAGTTTTTTTATTCAGATATACATGGACTAACTGTGATATCTCAGATCCACACTAAATAAACTCACAT
This sequence comes from Artemisia tridentata subsp. tridentata, assembly GCA_021014915.2. NCBI lineage: Eukaryota > Viridiplantae > Streptophyta > Magnoliopsida > Asterales > Asteraceae > Artemisia > Artemisia tridentata. The sequence goes on along the minus strand of CP139506.1, from coordinate 46,331,618 downwards.
TCCCAATATAATCTCAGTCAACAAACTACAACTCGTCAATCCCATCACACACGAACAATACAAGACTCAAAATGAGAAAAAAAAAAAAAAAAAAAAAAAAGAGAAAAAAAAAAAGAAAAAGAAAAAAAGACAATATCTAAGTTATGTGTTTTAAAGTGATTAACTCAAAATTTCGGAATGAAACTTGTAATAGTCAAAAATTTCGGATCCAATGTCAACACTTAACAAAAAATTGGTTAAAAAGCCCAGCCCACTATGGCACACAAGGACTGATAAATAAGTTTACAAAACCTAAGTTACCTCATTCCTACCCTAATGTCCCTCACCAAAATACGCAGCCATGATTTGCAACCACACAAACATCACACACTCTTCCTTTCTTTCTTATATCTAGAAATCCGAACATAACCAACAATTTATGTTTGCAAGAAAATCAGACCTTTTATTGAATATCAAACGAAAACTCTTTCTAAGGTTTTATCTTGCCACGAATATCAAACACGAACCCTTGATCTTTTGGTCTTCTGAAAACGACTTCACGATCCGCAGCAAAAACAAAGGCTTGTTACACGGCTTCAATATCTTTATATAAGGTTTCGGGTAGGTTGTTTGCTTTGTATTTTTCTTTGAAGATCCATGACGAGATTGTGTTCTTAAAATTTTTTACAGATTTGTTATACACCCTTTGTAACACGACCTGGGATATTTTTTTTTTTTCTTTTTTTTAATTGTTGTGGTGTGTGAGAAGGGTTTATGTTGTGTTGACTGTGATGTTGTTTGTTTATGGATTCCCAATCGGTTTAGAAGCCGATCTTTTACAGATTTGTTATACACCCTTCTAATTGCTAAGGAGTGATTTAAATTCTCCACTTGGAAGCACATTTAGCGAGCTCATCAATCTCTTCATCACCAATTTGACCATCACCGTTAGCATCAACATGACGCACTGCACGCCAAGCCCTTATGCCTGCACAACGTAAGCCAAGACTTTTCAAGCCTACTTTTATTCTTTTCGACTGAGCTTGCCATCTCCATTAGTGTCAAACCCTTTGAAAACACCCTTCATCTGGTTTTGGGGTAAAGGTCCTTCTACCCATCCACCAGACAAACCCTTACGCATTATCTAAGAAACAATAGAGATAGAGCAAAAAGAGCTGTAAGATGAGCTGGATATATAGTTTGTGTTTCTAATCACGAGGCCACAATATGCAATGCTTTTGACGAGTTGTAGTTTGGTTTTTGTAGTTTGTTGACTGATATGATATTGTGAATTTTGATGGAGACGAAAGTTCAAATGGTTGTTCTGTGTTGGGTGGGGGTTCTTATAGCCATGTATGATTGTCTGTTACAAGTCAATTAAAGACATTTAATTTTCATGTGTATGCAAAAAGCTATTGAAATGGGTGTTACAAGTCAATTAAAGATGTTTAATTTTCATGTGTACCTATTAACTTTCATAGGTTTTATTTGACTGCATTGAAGGTATGTTGTTACAAGAAGCTATTGAAATGGGTTGTTACAAGTTAATTAAAGACACTTAATTAAGTTCCAGATGTATGTATTAACTTTCGCACATTTTATTTGACTGCATTGAAAGCATGATGTATTTTTTGTACATTGTGAATAAAAATCTGCACCACTTTATTGTTTAAGATTTCCTTTAAAGGAAATGTTTTTGGTCTTAAAAAATTTAAGACTTCTAAATATAGATGTCCTAAATACATTATAAGGTAGTATAGATTAATGCTTAATGATGTGTAAAAATTGATTACATTAATAAGTGTGGAAAAAAATGTAAAACAACATATTTTTAACACTTATAGTTCTGTCAATAAAAATTTACACTTTTAGTTAGAAGTGTAGAGAAATCTTATAATTCTTCACACTTAAAAGTGTGATTTTTTTTTTACACTAGTGTGGAAATCTATTTTTGAATTTTTTTTTTCCACACTTATTAACGTAACCAATTTTTACACATCATTAAGCGTTAATAAATTAATAAAACTTTTTACACACTTTTAAAAAGTGTGAAAATAAAAATGTGTAGAATAAACTATTTTTTTGGTAATTTTTAGCTATGTGGGACTGAAAGTTGTCAAAATTTCGTGATATGTAGCATATTGCCAAGCAACTTATATTAAGTTTTATCACTAGAGCTTGTATAAGCATTATCAATGAAATTAAGAGTTCATACAAATTTATTTTCCAAGCGTGAAAAATTTGGAACTCATATTAATGCTCCAGGTACTGAATGATGAAGAATGTAGCGTCTCTTCATTTTCCATCTTAGCACGTTGAAATTTAATACTATACCAATTACATATAAAGCTAGATGGCAAGGAGGTGAAACCTTCACCATCCAACTCCATTTCACGCGCTACCTCCTTGCCTACTCCTCCATTTCACGCGCGACACACAAAACCCAAGAAGACTTACGGTGATCCCTTCACCTTGCAACAATACACAAAATTCGGGTCCCATGTCTTAAATATTAACGTTATAAATACACATAGAATCCGTTGCATGTTTAAAAAATTAAATAAATAAAAATTCAACACCCCAAATTTTTCTTCTATAAATACACACAAAGCCCACCATTTTTAAACACAATCCTCAAATCTTTTACACTCTTTTTATAAAAAAAAATGTCTCAAGAAAACACTCCCCGAAACATCAATCGTACCCAACGAAGAAATAATCAAAGCAATCCCCCGTCACCCGAAGGAACCTTCAATCTAGGAAATACTCCTCCGTCAAACCCACAACGCAACTTACGACCACAATCATTATATTATAAACAAGCCTACCCAAACCTACCATACCGTAATCCATACCCACAACCACAATCCTTTAACCAATTCTCACAACAACACCAACACAATGCGTTTAGCCAATTCTCGGGCCAACATAACTCGTTCCCGCTTGATATGTCACAAACCCAATTTGGTGGTTCATCATCACAACCACAATTTGATGAGGATATGTACTCACCTCAATTTGATGAGACTTATTATCAAAACACTGAACGTGAAGAATCTCCCGCCGAGGCCACAGCCCCGTCACCACCACCGGTTACAGCGAAGCCGAGAAGACGCCAAAAGAGGCCACAGCCGGCTCAAACCGATGAACCACTAAGGAACATTCCATGGTCCCAAGAAGAAGAAATTGCGTTGTGTAAAGCTTGGATTCATGTATCCGAAGATGCTGCCAAAGGTAATGCGAGGAAGGGGAATGGATTTTGGTCTGCTGTACAGGCGTACCTAGCGAGCAAAACAAATTTGGATCGACGAGGGTACGATATGGTTCTTGGAAAATGGAAGATGGTGCGGCCGAATGTGGCTCGTTTTTGTGGAGTGTATAATAACCTCATGCGTATGCAGCCTATTAGTGGATCCGGAGATGAAGATTACTACAATAAGGCAACTCTAAACTATGAAGCTGAATACGGAGTAAAGTTCACACTCAAACATTGTTGGGAGCAGTTAAGGAAATGTCAGAAATGGAATGAGACTGAAGTTCCAATTTTTTTATCAAAGGAAGCAAATGAAAGGTCCAAGAGATACAAGTCATCTGGGTCTAGTTCGTTCAACCAAGAGAGTGGAGGAGAAAGTATAAACCTGAATGATGATGCCGGTGGAGATGACGAGGAAAATGAGGTGCAAGAACTTCCACGACCAAGCGAAAGCTTTGAAGAAAAAAGGTGTGAATAAGTCGAGATCGTCGGCAACTATTAATGAAGAGGATTTGGCTAAGATGATGATATCGGAGATGGCACAGCAAGTCGAACGTGACAATCAATTGAATATGAAAGAACGGGCTGAATAGATGGAGATAAAAAGGAAGGAAGTGGAAGTGAATGAATATAAAGCAAAGCAAAAAGACTTAATGTTCTATATGCAGCCATATGAACATTTGACTGGGGATGCACGCAGAGCCATGGACGAGGTTAGAGCGGGGATGAAAGAGAAGTGGGGTTTCAACTTTAAGTTTTAATTTCGAAGTTTATGTAATGTTTTACTTTCGTATGTTTGCGTCTTTAATAATCGTAGTTTATGTATTGATTTAATATTCCCGGTTTATGTACTATGTTTAATATTTGAAGTTTATGTAATGTTTTAATTTCGTACGTTCGCGTTTTTATTTTCGTCTATTTACGTTTATATAATTCATAATAAGTATTAAAAAAAATGGGAGTTAAGGTGAAGTGAGGCATGACTTGCCCACTAAATGGTGAAGTGAAGTGAGGAGAAGTGAGAGGAGAGAGAAAGCTGAGGTGGCGCTGAGTTGTCAGGTGAAAAAAACACACCCTTGCCATCTAGCCTAATGTATATTTGTGGTATATAAAGTAGCATAGATTTTCTTTTTTAACCTATGTGGGACTAAAAGGTTCCTGTGACAAATAGTAATTTTCACCCTAATATTTTAATAATAAATGTCTATTTATTATTACCAAACTGTTAAACCAAACAATTATATGTTTACGTATTTATTTCGGGAAGCAAATCCGCACGCAGTAGCGTACAACAACTCACTCAAATTATTTTAACTTATCAGTAAAGTGAATTTATCACTTCCCGACAATTTCAGACAATAACAAATCAAAAACGAGAGGTTATCTTGTTTTTCTGAAAAACCGACACCACACGCGTACCGACACATATTAGTAAAGGTTGGATTTTTAAAAATTTATTTTTATGAGTCGACAAATTTATCTTACATTGTATCGGGAAAACGGCTCCGGAATTGTATTTTTCACGTTTATGTGAAGGCGCGTTGTCGCGAACAAACTTTGATTAAACGGGACACGGGGTACACTTAATACACTAAAATCTTAAATATCAAAAATAAAATAAAACCCACCCCATCCTTATCCCACACGTGATAACTCAGGGATATCAGATCCCATCTTTTTCTCCTTTTCATCTTCTTCGAAAATATTCAACACCATTCTCCAAATAAACTATGGCAATAACCGGATTAAAGGCAGCACATTTCAAATATCTCTGCTACTCCATTTTCCCAACCTCACTTTACCACACGCAAGGGAGATTCCCTGCCACAATCCCACCTCTTATCACCATCAACAGTAGGTTTTCTTGCTTCCCAAAGCCACATCGAGACCCAAACTTGGTACTGGAGGTCGAATCTATACCAATACCAAGAGAAGCTAGCTCAAAAATGGTTAAACCCCACTTCCCTATACCGAAAGTGGGTCAAGATTTACCTAAGATTTTCCCTTAATAAACTTGGTTCCAGGAGAAGCAATCACACAAGCAAATTCAAACTCACCAAACCTTATCTTAGTTGAGGGTGATTAGGAAGAGAAGGGTGTGACTTGCTTGGAACCGGGTTGGAGCTCTCATCTATTCCTCTAGAACCGAATCATCATCTATTCTTTTGTAAGGTTAATCCTTATTCTTGTATTCTTTCTTTTGGTTTTCGATTGATGTAGGAAATGTGTAGTTTTGTTCCTGACGAATGAATTATAAATGTTATGATATTTTTCTGTTGTTGTCAAGTATATGGGTCGAATCATTGTTGGTGTTGGTGTGGTAAAAACATATTTTTCCTTCTAAAACTGATAATGTCATGAAACATCTAGTGTCGGCTCAAAAATATTGATATTGTGCTAATTGTATAATCCATGTCGATTTAATTCACCCAGTTAGTTCGTTAGGATAAGTGATGTCTAGGTTGCTAAGTTAGTGTTGAACCTGAAAATGGGTGAATCGACCCATCTTGCTACTGTGAAAACTTTATTGCTCGAATGGTTGTGTTTGTGGGTCAAAAACTAGATTAGCCAAGTTTGGTCTTAAAAATTGTGTTGCTGTGGTTAATTGTATAACTCGAATGAGATGGATTTTTGGTTAAGAAATTTTGCTAGTCAAATCCTTGGTCTTAAAGTTATGGCCGCAAGGTGTTTGTGGTTATGTCTAAAAGAAAAGTCTATCTTTAAAACAAATGGGCTAGTGCTCATAAGCCTTTAGTCGCGTGTCTTGATGAATACTAAGAACTCACTCGAGATCATATTTGTGGTGGTGTTGAAGTCGAGTCGAGTAGTACTCAACTTGAGTTTTAATAAGGCCACACAATCTCACCCGGAAGTATGATTGTTACTCCTATTGCTTGGTTCGACCACCACCCCGAAGGGTGTCGTGGTCTCCATACAAATGGTCTCTCCTTTTTGTTGTTGTTTCGGTATATACCACCCCAAGGGTGCTCGTTTTACTTGGTTCATATAGCCCTACCGCGTGCACAACTCTCACCTAGTCAAGTCCTTGTTTCGAGCCTTTATCACTCGCCAAAAGCCTACCCTAAATTCGAATGCAGTAGTGTATATGTAGGTATATATCTAGGCGCCAACCTCACTGCTTGAACACAAAATTTTGCCTTCCAGTGAAAGGAGTGAGATATCGAATGAATTGGACTGCACATGGTCTACTGGAAAAACTCATTTGTATTACTAATTAAGCGCTGGAACTTTGTTCTATTTCTTTGTCACTAGTCAAATTAATAGATGGGCCAAAGCCCATCAATAGTCCCCTTGTGTTCTCTTCTCTTGGCAGTGCAAAACCACAACCCACGAGTGACCACATATGGGCCGAAGCCCATTGACCAGTGGGTTAGTGCTTTTGATCCTTCATTTTCTCATAACCAGGCTGCTGGCCACAGTACATATAGAAGCCCAAAGCTTCGTCCTGGTTCACTGTTTGAGTGGGCCGCAGCCCATTCCCCCTCCTCGATACCTATTTTTCGTTATACATAACTCGACATACAAATTTTCTTTTAAACAAACGATCGTTTATTTATACACGACGACTATAAAATAACTTGACACTTATTTTGTTATAAACTCATAATTGTTTAAAACACACGACGACCACATGTAATAAAATTTGACAATAACTAAATAGCGCAACATAAATTTTGATTGTTAATATATATTTTACGAAACGCTATAAACGTGACATACGTTTTAAAAAGAGATTAAACGACACAAATGATTTACACTTAAAAAATATATATACATATGACATGAAATTGTTTACTCGGAATGATCTAAATTTTTAATATTGACACTTAATTATATACGATTAAAATTGAGAAATCGTAAACCAACTAAATGATTTTCATGACTTACAAATTGAAACGGTTATATCAAAACTTATATAAGTCAAACAAACACGAACTATTATTTTTCTTTAAACTTAAGCCTATTAAGATGTCATTTTCTCGCAACCACAAATTTTTAGCACCTTATATAATTGTGAAGCTTATTTCAACTTCATTTATTTATTTTTCCACATGTGTATATGTAATAAAATATATATACACACGTACAATCATTTAAACACCAACCATCCTGTAAATCATTCACATCGACATTTCATAATCGTTATCCTTCGTGCGTATCTTTCCGATCATCTTTAAACCAAGAGTCGCTACTTCTATACGTTCGTACAACCCGATGAACCAATAACTTCAAATATTAAAAACATGGTTTTAAAACTTAAATGCTGCCACACCAGCAACACCAACATAAACTTTTGAAATAATTGAAATACTTGCACTTGAATGATGAACTAAAACATACTTTACTAATCTAGGTCGCGTGTCGGTGCTGCACTCTATTTGAACTACTTGTGATTACGCTACTACTTAACAAGGTGAGTTTGTAGCCCCTCTTTATTTAAACTTGTTTTTACTATTGGGGTGAGAAACATGCAAAACATTTTATGGACCAACACTATTGTTTTATCAAAACTATTACGTGGATTAGCCTAAGCCCTATTATGTCCCAATTTGCCCAAATTCATGAACCGTCAATTCCTGCTGGGAAGCGCGATTGTTATAAATAGATCTATTGGGAGTAACGTCCCCGTTCGGGTTGACCGGATAGGCAAACGAACGTATACCATATCGAAACCACAAGTGTCTGGGATACACACTTGCCGGGCCCTGATATTTAACATGCTTCTAGAGCATGCACACACTGTTATAGCTTCGGTTACATGAACTTAGTGCTAGCGTAATAGACTATATTTTTATATGACATTGCATGGGTTGCGATGTTCATATACCAAACTCATGGTCCAACTACTGATTTTACTATTTATTGATAAACCTATGAACTCACCAGCTTTTTGCTGACTTTTAGCATGTTTTTCTCAGGTGTTTAAGATGGATATTTATGGCAAGGCAAGGGCAGGACAAGGGTCATAGACTTCGACCTGATCTAATGTGGCTTTTTATCTTCGACTTGTTTTTATCTGGGACAACTTAATTATGGGCTTTATTTTCTAAACCAAACTTTGTTGTAAACTCATTTAACTTTGATGAATGTATTAAATGGAATATGTATTCCGTTCTTTATTACCTAGTGTTGTGATACTCAATTTAGTAGCACCACATGACCCGAATGCTTCCGCTATACCAGATTTGGGGGTGTTACAGTTCCAAGAATTTCATAGACATGCAAACATATTTCGAGGTAACTTACATCAAGTTTTATCATTTGAGCTTGTAAAACATTAACCATTAGCATCTACAACATTCCTTTTTCTACGTTGAAAGTTGATACTAAACCAAACACGTATGGTGTATACTCGTTGTGGTATATAAGTGTGACAACCGGTAATTTTGGGAGCACTTTTAAATACCACGTTACGTTTAAAACGAGTATTTATGTATTTAGAAATTGTTTTTGTAATGTTTTGAGTATTTATTTGGATTTATGGTAATGTTATGTGGGATTATCGTTATGTGATGAGTAGTTTCCAGTATACCTGAGTTAAGCACTACGTGAGTCGGCACAACTAAACTTAATAATACGAGAAATATCGATTTTGACGCGTTAAACAAACATGGACACATTTATAGTCAATTTTAACGAAAAAAACAAAAACAATTCTAAAAACATTGGCGCAACTTAGATCGTCATACGAGCACTTTTGGCATGCTAAACGAACCCGAGAACGCTTTTCCCAAAAGATTAACAAAGTTTCGTGAATGGTCCTTGTGGTTAATATTCGGCCGCGCCCCTTGGGGAATGGAGAAATTACACAATCAGTTCTTGATGGGGATAAAACCCTCACACATCCCCCTCCCTCTCCATTATTTCCCAAACCCTAAAAACCTATATATCTCTCTCCTCTCTCTCTTTTGCATTGCCGTCTGTTACACTACCACCACTACACACCACCGTCTCCTGTCACCTTACACCGCCACCACTAACACTCACCTTGTGACTCCCTTATCACGATTTAGCACCACACACGCCTAGAAAACCGTCACCACCACCACTATGCGCCTCCACTACCAATGAGATCACTAGATTCGTGTAGATCCGAGTTATTGAAGGTAGGTTACACCGTCTCACACGCGTGTGTGACTCGGTATGAGTCAAACTCGTGCTTAACGAATTGACTCTTGTTATTTTTGGTTCGATTTAGGTATAAAACATATGGGTTAACTATTTTTAATAACTAAAAACGAGTTTCGTATCATTGTACTTGTGTTTTGTGGTCGAGCCGTGAGCATAAGCTCACGGTTGTGGCTTGTTGATTACATTTTGAAGTCGTATCGAGTCGTGGTTATGGTTGTCATGTAAAGTTTTGTTGGTGGTTATTTTTGTTTTTATTTTGGTTTCGGATTGAAGGGTTTGGTAAACCCTTGTCAGATTTGTGGCCGAATTTAGGTTTAGGATTAGATTGAAATGGGTTTTGAAAGTGTTGTAGTTGCGTTTGGGATTGAAGTTGAGAGGACCTAAGGGTCCGTTTGTTGTTTGCGGCATACCGAAGTTCGAAGCCGAGACCGTAACGGCCTCGGCATGGTGTTGTTGTAATTTTTGTTGTTGATTGGTTGTTGAGGCTTGAAACTTGGTTGTTGGATTTGGTTATTTGGTTATCGAGCCGGAGGTTTAGGGTCGATAACCATATTTTGATGATTATTGGACTTGGAATTATATTGTGAGCTTATGATATACTTGTGATGATTATGAGCCAAGTCGAGTGTCACCGAGACTTTTTAGTCTCGGCATGGCCTCGACAAGCCAAAACAATGATATTAGACTTTATGTTGGACTTTTGGATATTGTGGTCGACTGTTTGACCCGAGAGTTAATGAAACTCGGACTCGTGACTCGAAACGGATGATAACTCGAAAAATATTTGTTGGAAATGTATATATAACTAGAAATGGAAAATAAATAATAATGACCAAATACGGGAAATATTAATTAGCAAAAACTCATTTGTTACTTAATATTTAACGGAAGTTTTTATTTAAAAACGATACGTCATAAATGGAAAGTTTAAATAAATGAGAGTTATTAAATGTTTCGAGGGCACGCAAATCGAGAAATGTCATTTAGGGAGGTATTAATGATTAGGTGGAATCAATGTCGAGTTATGGATCGGTTGACATTAATATACCCGACCCACATGGTTATCGGACTTATTGGGTTGACGAGCTCAATAAGGGCCCGGTAAGCATGTCGGAGGAATTTATTAATGTACGACTTATCCTTACGACTCAGTATTTATTGTGATCTAGTTTTTGGAATAATAAGTGAGACAAAGAAATTGTTAGATTTATCGAGTTGACGAATTCGATAAGCTTCCGAAAATTTGTCCGTATAACTTATTAAACTTTAAATTAATCACTTGACCTTGGTTTTGTTTTGTGAGTCGTTTATGTTTTGGTCAATTGTTTAGCGTGTGTTCACTTGAGTCAATGTCGTGTCTCCACGGCACACACGATGATACCAAGCGCTAGTAAATGGATATAATAAGGAAATTTTGGAATAGAAAGGGGATATACTTGGGGATAGATAATTTTTGTTGAAGACTTTTACGTTTGGGAATATATGTTAAGACAAGTTTATATTATTAGGTTGTGCCGAGTCCGTAGTGCCGATACGTGAGAGCTGCTGAGTGCTTTACCTCCGTAGATTGTATTTTGTGCTTTGCTTGATTGAGGTGGGTTTCATAGCCCCACTTTTACTCATATATTGTTTGTTGAAACCTTGGGTTGAGAAAACATGCAAAACTGTTTTAGATAGACCTACTGTTATCATATGACTTTGCTGTGTTTGCTATGTTATCTGGCTAAGGTTACTTGTTATACGTGTTGCAACAGTGCAAGGTTATTATTCCATGCTGCAATAGTGCAGGGTTATTGTTATGAGCTGCAATAGTGCAGGATTATTATTATGCGTGCTGCAAAAGTGCAGGGTATTACTATAGAGTGCACCTATAGGGAATTATTGTTGTGATTTGGCACACTTTGGTATTATTGTTGTGATTTGGCACACTTTGGTGTGAGGATGATATATTGTAATGAGATTTAGTCCAGTATAGCAAACTAATATGCGGGTTGGTCCACTGTTATACGTTGTGTCTAAACCTATGAACTCATCAGCGTTAGCTGACCCTTTTAGCATATTTTCTCAGGTAATTAATGATGATTATTGTGGATGATCTCTGTTTTGGAGGCTTGGCAAGTCGCATGGTTGAAGGATCAATTGTGACTCTGATAATACTTTTAGGGACCTACCTTATGTTCTTTTGGGTCTTATTTCTAGTACTTTTGAATAAATGTAAATTTGAAGTTTGGATTTTGAAATGGTTTTATGTAAACGGATAATGTTATCCCATTGTCCTATGCTTGTGTTGTGTACCAATCCCGTAGCACCCCAATGCTTGTTTTGTCTTCTGCTAAACCAAATTTTGGGGGTATTACAATAAGGTAGCATAAATTCTCCTTTTTTAGCTATGTGGGACTAAAAGTTGTCTAAGATTTCATGTATATGTAACATACTGCTAAGCCTAATATACCAAGTTTTATCAGAGAATCTATAATGCATCAAGTCTTAAAAGCTTTTTACTATTCTAAAAAATCATTTTGAAAAGTTTTTTGCATTGCAACTAAAGTTTTTTGAAAATCTTTTATACAAAGACTTAAAATTGTCTTTGTATAAAAGATTTTCAAAAAACTTTAGTTGCAATGCAAAAAACTTTTCAAAATAATTTTTTAGAATAGTAAAAAGCTTTTAACCACTTTACTCATCGTAGATGCTATTACATTGCCTTGTGTACATTGATGGAATTTGCTTACTAATATTAGATTGGAATTCAAAAAATTGAATGACATTCTTGTTTACTTTTTCAACTTAGAAATTTCTGTCACTTACTGAAAAATCTTTACAAAAATCGAATGTCACTTTCAAGTTGGGCGAATTATGAATTTAAGCCAAAATAGAAGAATACTTTTAGTCATGAAAAATTGAAAACCATCATTCTATAGGAAACTTTCGACTAGTTACTGGAATAGATTACGACAATAATTTACGGCCCTTTTGGTTTGTTGTTAGGAACGACAATGGGTATCGGATTTGGTATGAGGTAGAATGACAATGGATATGAAAAAGTGTATCATTACGATTGTTTATGTTTGGATGACAAAATATGGTATGAAAAATTGTATAGCTATTTGAGTTTTGTAGTGGAAAAGAGAGGGGCCCAAAGGAATTGATTTCATAGACACCAAATTGGTGTGTAATGAATCTATGGCTATGATATACCCATTTCATTCTCGGGCGCACTAAACAAACACTTTGAATCAGAATAAAATCCATAGACCCATTTCGATTGGGGGATACCAAACGCACCCTTAAGGAGAAAAAAACGTTTTTCTTTTGTTTCCCGTGTTCGTTTTAAACTTCCATTAGTGATCCTTTAAGTTGTTAAGAGGAAATCCTCCATTGTGGAAAAGTTTGGGAACTTGTATACCAAATTTATGAAAATAGTATCGGGTTTCAAAGGCTCGAGGTATCCATGGAAGCAATCTCCTTATTCTCGGGTCTACCTGTTTACATTTTATTTTCAGCATAACTCGTTTAGACAAGATAGAGTACTGTTGTTGTTGTTGGTATTAGATTTTCCTTTTTTTTTTTTTTTTTTGAACACTGTTGGCATAATTTTATATTATGCACTTTTTTTTTTTTTTTTTTTTTTTTTTTTTTTTTTTTTTTAGCACCTTTTTTTTTTTCCTAATAGAAATAAGAGACAAGATTTTCTTGTTGTATTGCTGTTGCCTGTTGGGGTCATGTTCATGTTCCATTTTCAATACTTTTGAGGGGTTCTAGTAAAAAAATTCAAGAAAAGAATATATTTCAATTAAAAATTTATTGAATGTTAAACGAGGAAGTATACATATATTATTCAATCCTTATAAGTTTGCTGATTATGTTTAAAATTTACTGGAAAATGATGAATCATAACCAATTTGTAATTAGTTTCTCTATAGTAAGGATATGCACATTTTTTTTTTTTTCATGAAATCTTATGATAGTCATAGTATACGACTAAGTTTGAAAACCTTTCAACACCTTTCATTTGTTGTTACGTTTTTAAATCCTAAATATTTCTAAGCAACTTATATCAAGTTTTCTCATTTCAGGTTGTAGACATTATCCTCTTGCTATTAAAAAATAAGAAATTTTTCTAAAGATGAGGTCAAGGGTGCGAATCAAATGGAGAGAAAATTAATCTCTTTCTTGCCACGGAGGTTCACCTGCGTCGACTCCGGGCTTTGCCCTAGGATTAGCCAGCTCGCAATGTAAAGTCGGAAACTCAGGTAATAAAAAAAACAAAAAAAAGAGAAGGAAAATTACGAGAGCAATATATCTTCCAAAGAATAAAAAATTTGGAACTCATATAAATTTCTCACAAACCCGAAAGAAAGTTGTAGCCCCCTACAAATTCCTATCTTGGTCGTGAAAAGTTGATATTTAAACCAAAAACGTATGGTTCATACATTATGTGGTATATTAAGTAGTATAGATTCTTTTATTTGACTTATGTGGGACTAAAAGTTATCAAAGATTTTCATGAATGTGCATCATATTTCTGAGTAACTTATATCAAGTTCTATCAATTGAGCTTGGAAACATTTACCTTTCACTTAGCTATATGAAAAGTAAAAGTTCACAAAAAGTTTTTCTTATAAAACTTTGAGAACTCACATTAACTTCAAAAATCGTCCCTGTGGTTTACCGGGTCATTTGAATTTGGTCCTTATACTTAAAAAATTTCGGATATCGTCTCTGTGGTTGACGACCCATACGGATCTGGTCCCTTGAACAAAGAATCCGTCAGTTGACCAAGTTAAGTGGTGACTAGGCTAATATTTGGAGGGTAATAGTGTCTTTTTAAGTTGCTTCTTCTTATATTTCTTCTTCTTTTAATATTTTGGATCGATACAAACACACACAACAAACACAGAACTTGAACAATGATTAGATGCAATCAATGTGGTTCAAAAGCAACAATCAAAACTTCATGGACATCTACAAACCCAGGGAGAAGATTCTACTGTTGTGGAAAAAGTGTAAGTCTTTAATTTCGTAGTTTATAAAAAACCCCAATTCGAGCTAATTTGACCTAGTTTTTGGAATTGGTATATAGGTTGCAAATTGTGGCTTAGTGGATTGGTATGATCCGCCAATGTGTCAGAGGGCTGTCCAAGTAATTCCTGGTCTACTCAAATCAATGAATCGGTTAGAAGGAGAAGTATTAGCAAAGGGTCATGAAGCAAAAAGATTCAAGAACTTGTTGATTATCAGTTGGATCTTTTTTTTCCTTTATTTGGTCTTAAAGTGATATCCTTGAACATGAATGTATTTTACCAAGACAATGTAGGTGTTCGTCGAGTTGTATTTTGGGATCATCATGAATGAAAATGATAAGTTTCAACTTGACAAACTACATCTTTTATTTCATTTATTCATACATTGATGCATTGTTCATTGCATAGGATGATTCATAGTTGCATTACAGATAGGGTGTTAAACTGCCATCATAGGAGGATTCATTTGCCTTGTCCTCTCTTCCACCTCTGCCCCTCGATCACTTCAAGAGTGTGGTAATTTGGTAGGCCAAGCACTTTGTACCCTTCCATCATAGGGTGGGTGACCTTTGACAGGAGCATTGTTCACATGGTAGCTAGTGAAAGAATTTGTAGCCTTGATTGTGGCAGCTTCCAACCTTGTACCCAAATGGCCTGCCAACTCTTTACCCTTCTTGGAGACACATTCCTCTTCCTCAGAAGTGGAATGGTAGCTGGACACCCATGATGGAAGGCTATTTCCACCAGAAAGGCTTGAGTCAGAGGAAAGTTCCACCTTTTCCTTGCCTTTTTTGTTACCTCCACTAGTTTGACAATAACCCTTTGGAAAGTACCCTGCCCATGAGTCATTTTCAATGGTTTCAAAACTTGAGTCACTGCTGCTAATGTTAATGCTTTCTTTCTTGTTGGAAGTCATGGTTAAAGGGAGTGTTGGGATATCAGATGGGGTGTGTGTAATGTGGGTGGGAGTATATCAATTTATAGCAAAATTGACCACATGTTTCAATGTAAAAGAATCAAACCTGCATGAACTTGACAGTCAATGAGAAAAAAATAGTGCCTAAAAGAATCAAACCTGCAAAGGCATTAGAGTCCAAATGAACCAGTCAAACCTGAATTAGTGTCCAAATGAATCAATTTTGCACACATGGAAAATGCAATACCATTAATCTTTTGCAGAAACTTAACATATGCCAATAATTGGCCATTGTTGTAACATAAGAACTAGTAACATAACATATGCCAATTAATGGCCATTGTCTTAACATAAGAACTAGTAGACATAAAACTAGTAACTTAACTACTAACATAACACAAGTTTAGTCTTGTTACACATAAAACAAAAGAACAAACATCAACTAAGTCTTCTAGCAGCAAGTTTAGTCTGGTTACACATAAAACAAAGAGTTAACTTAAACTAAGTCTTCTAGCAGCAGCCTTGGTCCATTTTGTTGGTGAAACACAACTTTGTGAAGCCTGTGTGCCTGCAACTTCAGATTGTGATGCCATTGGACTTTCAAACAACATGCTTTCTTGTGTTTGTGCTCCCATAGCAGTCTTCTTTGAACCCTTAGATTTGGTTGAACCACCTTTTCTTTTTTTTGAAGCACCACCTGCACTAGAACTACCCCATTCCCTTTGTGCTTTGCAACTTCTCTGATTGTGCCCAACTTGCTTACACAACTTGCAACTGATACTCTTTCCACTCCTTCTGAGCTTGGAGCCTTGAACCATGTTATCAGCAAGTTCAGCAGCACTCTTTCTTCTTTTCTTCCTTGTCCTTCCAATCTGGGGCTTATAGTCAGGAGGGACAATGGTATTCACAACATTGCATTTGTCCCAAAAGTCTGGTGATCTTGTGGGATTAATCTTGCAGTTGTACATATCTTCCCAAGTAGACAACCAATGACAAGGATGACAATATGATTCTGGAATGGCTGTTTCAATCCCATTTGTAGCCATGTTCCATATTGAGGCAACTGCATGTTTACATGGGATCCCACTCAACTCCCACCTTCTACAAGTGCAGTTCCTATCCTTGATGCTCACCACACACTGATCACCCCAAGGACCATTAACCTGATACAATTCCCCACCATTCCACTCAACCTGTACAAGTATAACAATTTAGTATTGACTTATAGGAAAATTAATAAGTTAAAGAATACAAAACAAGTTATGTTACCTTTAGTTGTGATGCTTCTTTCACAATCACCTTGAACAACCTTGCAACATGGGGTGTAAGAGGCCCATCAGCCTTGCTGATCACTTTTTGAACATTTACAATTCTTTTCATAAGGTATTCCCTTATGAACTCCAAACAGGTTATGATTGGCTTGTCCCTTCCCTCCACTAGTTGCCTGTTCAACACTTCACACATGTTGTTCAAAAGGGCATCACACTTTGCCCTGCCTGCAATGACATGAAAGAATATGTTAAAGTGTTTCAGACTACTAATTTCCAATGACAAATGAATTACCAATTATCCTTACCAGAAAAGTGACTTTTAGACCAATGTTGTGGTGGTATCTTCTTTAACCACTCAAAGGCTTCTTTGTCATGAGCTTTAAAAGCTTCCATGTTTCTGTCAAACATCTGAACAGTTGTTGAGTTGGCACACCTCCACAACAAGTTTTTGTACATCTCTCCTCTCCATGACAGCTTCATGTTATCATAGATATGCTTCAGACAGTACCTATGTTCAGCAGAAGGAAATGTTTCTGCAAGTGCTGGTATCACACCCTAGCATAAAACAAGTATTTATGTTGAGATACCAATAAAATTTAAAGTTACTAAAAAACAAGAAGATTAGTAAACATACCTTTTGCCTGTCACTTATGAAGGTAAAATTGGAGTTGCTGTGTAGATTCAGATCATCACCAAGGTAATCCAAAAACCATTTCCAACTATCTTTTGTTTCAGCCTCCACTATAGCATAGGCAAGTGGGTAAATCCCATTGTTTGGATCAACTCCTACTGCTGTCAACACTTGACCAGGAAATGGACCAGACAAAAAACATCCATCCAACCCCAATAAATCTCTCTTTCCTTTCTTAAATCCCTCTTTCAAAGCACCTAAACATATGTAAACCCTCCTAAACTTTCTTTCAATAACTCTTATGGGGTCATTTGGTCTTTCAAGATCAATCTTGACAGTTGTGTTTGGATTCTGCTTTTCTAATTCAATCAGATAGTCCCTCAACATTCCATAATGTTTTGTGTAATCTCCAATCACTCTCTCTTTGGCCATCTGCTTAGCTCTTTGCATTTTTTGTTGTGAAATGCCAAGTTCTAACTTTTTCTGCATCTGTTCCTTAAGAGCACTAATAGGAATTTTTGGGTTTGGTATAATTGTTTCCTCAACTTCTTTTGACAAGAAGGTTGCTGTGCATTTGCTAACATTTCTTGACTGTAAACACTTGTGAACATCAAGAAAAGTTTTCACTTGCCATGTATCCTCATTTGGTAACTTAGAGCAATGCAAAGACCAAGGGCATTGAGGTTCACTAGGTTGAGTGGCGGCACTTTTTGACCTATTTTCTGATCCACTATCTGTTATTGTCTTAATGGGCTTACCCTTAACTTGTGGCCCATCATCTGGCCCATTCCCCTCAGGCTCATTATTAGTTGAAAACATTGGTATCTTCCCCCTACACACTGCCCTGACCCTAACCTTATCATTCTTTTTAAGCCATAACTCTCTTCTCTGTTCAACAACCACCCTTGTGACCATTTCCTTTATCACTTTGCTATTACCAAAAGTTTGACCAACATAGAAGTTTTCTTTCCATACATTACCGTCACTACCATAGGGAACTTTATTCAACTTAAACACATTCCTTAAAGCTTTTCTTCTCTCACACTCAACATCTGAGTCACTACCACTAACTAACTCCTCATAATCAACATATTCATCATGTACCACCTCATCATTTTTTGCTACAGTAGCTACAGATTCAACCCATTCTACATTTGTGCCTACATTGTTTTTCACCCTTCCAACCTTATTTAAACAATCCTTCAACCACTCATCCTCACTAACATCTGTTTCAACAGTCTCTAGTACCTCATGTCACACCCCCAAAAGTGGTTTGCAGCGGAAAGTAATGTCTTTGGGGTGCAACTCAATTGGTATCACAACACAAGTGTAAAGAACGGTTTTCACATCAATCATTTAGAATATATTTGAGAAGTCAAAAGTGTTAATTTACATTATGAAAAGTGGTGCGGAAGTTTGCCCATAAAATAAGTTAAGCGGTCCCAAATGTTTTATCAGAGTCTTCTATGACCATGCCATGCCCTGCCAAAAGCCTCCAGTAGCGTGCCTTTGCTTAAAACCTGAGAATACATGCTAAAGTGTCAACACGAGGTTGGTGAGTTCATAGAGTTTAGTGTAAAATGAATTTGCATTGGATTAAGATTTCCCAGCAAAGGCATTGTAAATCCACTCAGTTCCAAGCCCTGGCCATACAAGACTCGCAACCTGTGTGTTTACAACCCACTGCTAACATATAGTATGAGTAAAACAAGTATAAGTTTATCACAACAGTTATCAAAGCTAATGGTCATCCAACAACTTAATTTGGAGCCACTAGATAGTCTCAGTAGTCATCCAGCAACTTAATCTGGAGCCACTGGAAAGTCACAGTAGTCATCTAGCAACTTAATCTAGAGCCACCGGAAAGTCACAGTAGTCATCTAGCAACTTAATCTAGAGCCACTGGAGAGTCTCAGTAGTCATCCAGCAACTTAATCTGGAGCCACTGGAAGTATGTATGTATGTATGTTTACTGGGTGCCATTTCCCAAAGTATAAGAATCCAAGAATACACAATCAAGATTTACGCAATATGTTTAATAGTATGAAAGTATAGCATAGTATATGAGTAAAGTTGTTTAGAGTAATAGCAAACAGTTTAAGCATGTATCTCCCCCAAAGAGTTTATAAAGCAGTTAAAATGAGTAAAAGTGGGGCTATGAAACTCACCTGGTGCGATAGCTACGATGACAAAAGTGGATACACTGAAATGAGGCACGATTCTCTAACCGCGACCTAATATGAATGAATGATATGATTCACTTAGATTATGAGGTGTGAGATGAATGCATATGCACATGAAGCCTATACCACTCGAAGCTTAAGAATAAGTGTTAGCGTTGAGTTATAGCGTTGCCATAACTTAGGAAAATATGCCCATACTCGGCTTGCAAAACTAGTCGTGTAATAATGTGTATAAAACGTTTGTGTTAGTCTCGGCGTTTTGAAAACCTTGGTATGTCTTATAATAGTCGCGTTAATAAACCTTTGATCGAACGTGTTCCAACGGGTAAGAAATACGGCTCTCCGTGGTTGTTACTTGAAAAATATAGTTTTTAGTACGTAATTATATTTCCATTAAAAGCTGTCAAAAATTAGTAGCATTTATCGAAGTTTAAACGCGTGTATCTTGTTCGTTATTAGCTTGTTTTCGACGTTCTTTATATCCACGGGATCGTGGGACAACATACTAACATATTTTTGATAAATCGGGACGGCTAGATCAAGTTTTATGCCCAAAACAGCCCGTGACAACTGTTCATCAGCAAGGGATTTTCAGAAAATATAGTTTTCGTTGTTAACTCGTTTTTAGCGTATCTCCTTCGTTATTTACTCGTTTTTATCCCCGTTTTCGGCCACGTCTTCGTCTCGGAATGTATTTTCTAAATATTTGGCCAAAAATAACCCTAAACTTACGGAGTTGGCCACGTTTTAAAAATGGAGACAGTAGCATAATTATTGTTTCAAAAATGGGTTTTCTTAGTTTGTATCTAGTCCAAAACCATCCAAACTACAACCAAACAATTCTCAATCCTACCATACACCTTCTTAGGGTGCCATGGGTTCCTAAACATCACCAACCTTGGTGGATCTCATGAGGGTGTTAATGAAAACCATAGATCTAGTGTTCATAAGTTGTAAAAAGTATAAATAGAGTGGTATAAACTAACATATGCATATAGATCTTGAATAAACATCATGAAGCTAGAAAAATGAAAGTATGAAAAGATCAAAAAGATGTTCTTGAACTTACTTGATGTTTTGATGAGTTTGGATAAGAAATGAGTAATAATCTTGAGGTTTGATCTCAAAATCATAACTAGGAAGATAAATGGAGCTTGATTATGACTTGATCTTGGAAAATCTATGGTTTCTTCTTGTTCTTGTGGTTGTGGCCGTGGGTTTCAAGGAGAGAAAAGAGAGAGTTTTGATCTTGAAATGGCTAGTGAAATGTGTTGTATGTGTTATGTAAATTAATATAAGAAACATAAGGACATAAACATTAATGAGTGTGCTATATAATCAAGTGATTTGAAGACTTAGAGGACTAGGGGGGGGGGGGGGGCGGCATCACATGGAAGAAAAAGGAGAACATGTGCCAATTAATGATCTTGTCTAGTGGTGGAAGTATTAGTGTAGTTTAATTGTGTATTGGGTGTTATCGGGTACCGAGTTATCTTGAAATAATTGCTAACGAGGTGAAATAAAATATGAAGAAGTTGTAAAAGTTGTAAAATATTATTCCTTGCAAGAATCGGGTGTTAAAATAATTATCGGGTTGAAAATTCACAAACCAACGGTGTTATAAGCGTTTACCGGAAAATGTAGCAGTTGATTTAAAAACACCGGGTAAATTAATAATATAATTTTTATATCATTATAATAAATATGAAAACATGTTAGGATCATTGTCGGGAGTATCGGGTATATTATTAGTAGTAAAAACTGAGTGGTAACGTTAATTAATAAAATAACCATACGTAAATTGAAATAATGCATACCCGTGCATGACCTAGGATACTGATGATTTGTAGACTATTCCTAGTCCGTATGAAGTGTCCCTACTAATGATGCATGAATTTCGCAGTTAAACCCAACCGGTTACGCGAATATGAATACCCGTAAACCACGTTTACGATGAAATGAATGATGGACATGAATAGTGTTTTTCCTCCGGGAATGAATAGTGTCATGTGAATAGTAAAATTTCTGAACGCTTCTCAGAATCTCAAATTGACTCCGAAAACGATGAATAGTAAAATGATGAATAGAGATCGGTGAATAGTAAATGATGAATAGTGACTGATGAATAGTGAATCGTCGAGGTTCGGAAAATGACCTAAAATTACGGGTTGTGACAGTCTCCCACCCTAAAAGGAACTTCGTCCCGAAGTTCAGCTCGTTCGTTCTACGTACGTATGTTCTCCTGGTCGGGTTTGATGGGTGTAAACTTTCCCATTATCGAGCGTAGTCCCCAAAAGATCTTAAGGTAACCGATTTTTACTTAATCCCACAACTCATCAAACAAGAACTGTCATGGGATTAGGCTAAATCGGTTTAGGTTGTCGATTCAAATTTAATCTCACAACTCATCAAACAAGAACTGTCATGAGATTAAACTGAATCGGCTGGGGTAACAACCTGGATCTTAGCTTGATTTTCGCAACTCATCAAACAAGAACTGTCACTAGATCAAGCTAGGAAACAAGTTGCCAAAAATAATGGATTCAACATCCTGAAATGAGGTCTTTTGAAAGATTGGCTCGATATTGGAATTGCTTACACCGATCAAATCAATCCGGACATAATTCCATTATAACTACTCTAAGTATTGCAAAATTCATCTCTGAGTCGAACATAGGTGGTCAGGCTATGTCCCACTGTCCCGGGTTGAATATAGATGACCAGTCTATATTCCACCGAGGTTTAATGAATTTTGGAATACTCAGCTTAGTTATACTAATACTATGTCCTTCACATGTAAAGGGTGGTTCAAATGACTAAGGCATGTGATCAGGCTTGAGGTCGAATGATAAACTACGTAAGGAAGAGGTGTAACGCTGTGACGTGTATGATATGTATGCACCCTTATATGTAAGACAATCACAGTAATCAACGAGAATAAGTGAGTATAATCCATCTGGCAATAAGATACAAATCTCATTAAATATGTCAGCAACAAACCACAAATGAGGCATCAGCTTGGCAGGCAGGCACGTGGCGGTCATAGGGTTAAGTTTTCGTAAAAGTAGCTATAGTTTAGGTTTTA
This sequence comes from Artemisia tridentata subsp. tridentata, assembly GCA_021014915.2. Taxonomy (NCBI): domain Eukaryota; kingdom Viridiplantae; phylum Streptophyta; class Magnoliopsida; order Asterales; family Asteraceae; genus Artemisia; species Artemisia tridentata. The sequence goes on along the minus strand of CP139506.1, from coordinate 46,309,123 downwards.
AAATTACCCAATTCTCTATAGCCTGGGCTCTGATACCAATCTGTCACACCCCCAAAAGTGGTTTGCAGCGGAAAGTAATGTCTTTGGGGTGCAACTCAATTGGTATCACAACACAAGTGTAAAGAACGGTTTTCACATCAATCATTTAGAATATATTTGAGAAGTCAAAAGTGTTAATTTACATTATGAAAAGTGGTGCGGAAGTTTGCCCATAAAATAAGTTAAGCGGTCCCAAATGTTTTATCAGAGTCTTCTATGACCATGCCATGCCCTGCCAAAAGCCTCCAGTAGCGTGCCTTTGCTTAAAACCTGAGAATACATGCTAAAGTGTCAACACGAGGTTGGTGAGTTCATAGAGTTTAGTGTAAAATGAATTTGCATTGGATTAAGATTTCCCAGCAAAGGCATTGTAAATCCACTCAGTTCCAAGCCCTGGCCATACAAGACTCGCAACCTGTGTGTTTACAACCCACTGCTAACATATAGTATGAGTAAAACAAGTATAAGTTTATCACAACAGTTATCAAAGCTAATGGTCATCCAACAACTTAATTTGGAGCCACTAGATAGTCTCAGTAGTCATCCAGCAACTTAATCTGGAGCCACTGGAAAGTCACAGTAGTCATCTAGCAACTTAATCTAGAGCCACCGGAAAGTCACAGTAGTCATCTAGCAACTTAATCTAGAGCCACTGGAGAGTCTCAGTAGTCATCCAGCAACTTAATCTGGAGCCACTGGAAGTATGTATGTATGTATGTTTACTGGGTGCCATTTCCCAAAGTATAAGAATCCAAGAATACACAATCAAGATTTACGCAATATGTTTAATAGTATGAAAGTATAGCATAGTATATGAGTAAAGTTGTTTAGAGTAATAGCAAACAGTTTAAGCATGTATCTCCCCCAAAGAGTTTATAAAGCAGTTAAAATGAGTAAAAGTGGGGCTATGAAACTCACCTGGTGCGATAGCTACGATGACAAAAGTGGATACACTGAAATGAGGCACGATTCTCTAACCGCGACCTAATATGAATGAATGATATGATTCACTTAGATTATGAGGTGTGAGATGAATGCATATGCACATGAAGCCTATACCACTCGAAGCTTAAGAATAAGTGTTAGCGTTGAGTTATAGCGTTGCCATAACTTAGGAAAATATGCCCATACTCGGCTTGCAAAACTAGTCGTGTAATAATGTGTATAAAACGTTTGTGTTAGTCTCGGCGTTTTGAAAACCTTGGTATGTCTTATAATAGTCGCGTTAATAAACCTTTGATCGAACGTGTTCCAACGGGTAAGAAATACGGCTCTCCGTGGTTGTTACTTGAAAAATATAGTTTTTAGTACGTAATTATATTTCCATTAAAAGCTGTCAAAAATTAGTAGCATTTATCGAAGTTTAAACGCGTGTATCTTGTTCGTTATTAGCTTGTTTTCGACGTTCTTTATATCCACGGGATCGTGGGACAACATACTAACATATTTTTGATAAATCGGGACGGCTAGATCAAGTTTTATGCCCAAAACAGCCCGTGACAACTGTTCATCAGCAAGGGATTTTCAGAAAATATAGTTTTCGTTGTTAACTCGTTTTTAGCGTATCTCCTTCGTTATTTACTCGTTTTTATCCCCGTTTTCGGCCACGTCTTCGTCTCGGAATGTATTTTCTAAATATTTGGCCAAAAATAACCCTAAACTTACGGAGTTGGCCACGTTTTAAAAATGGAGACAGTAGCATAATTATTGTTTCAAAAATGGGTTTTCTTAGTTTGTATCTAGTCCAAAACCATCCAAACTACAACCAAACAATTCTCAATCCTACCATACACCTTCTTAGGGTGCCATGGGTTCCTAAACATCACCAACCTTGGTGGATCTCATGAGGGTGTTAATGAAAACCATAGATCTAGTGTTCATAAGTTGTAAAAAGTATAAATAGAGTGGTATAAACTAACATATGCATATAGATCTTGAATAAACATCATGAAGCTAGAAAAATGAAAGTATGAAAAGATCAAAAAGATGTTCTTGAACTTACTTGATGTTTTGATGAGTTTGGATAAGAAATGAGTAATAATCTTGAGGTTTGATCTCAAAATCATAACTAGGAAGATAAATGGAGCTTGATTATGACTTGATCTTGGAAAATCTATGGTTTCTTCTTGTTCTTGTGGTTGTGGCCGTGGGTTTCAAGGAGAGAAAAGAGAGAGTTTTGATCTTGAAATGGCTAGTGAAATGTGTTGTATGTGTTATGTAAATTAATATAAGAAACATAAGGACATAAACATTAATGAGTGTGCTATATAATCAAGTGATTTGAAGACTTAGAGGACTAGGGGGGGGGGGGGGCGGCATCACATGGAAGAAAAAGGAGAACATGTGCCAATTAATGATCTTGTCTAGTGGTGGAAGTATTAGTGTAGTTTAATTGTGTATTGGGTGTTATCGGGTACCGAGTTATCTTGAAATAATTGCTAACGAGGTGAAATAAAATATGAAGAAGTTGTAAAAGTTGTAAAATATTATTCCTTGCAAGAATCGGGTGTTAAAATAATTATCGGGTTGAAAATTCACAAACCAACGGTGTTATAAGCGTTTACCGGAAAATGTAGCAGTTGATTTAAAAACACCGGGTAAATTAATAATATAATTTTTATATCATTATAATAAATATGAAAACATGTTAGGATCATTGTCGGGAGTATCGGGTATATTATTAGTAGTAAAAACTGAGTGGTAACGTTAATTAATAAAATAACCATACGTAAATTGAAATAATGCATACCCGTGCATGACCTAGGATACTGATGATTTGTAGACTATTCCTAGTCCGTATGAAGTGTCCCTACTAATGATGCATGAATTTCGCAGTTAAACCCAACCGGTTACGCGAATATGAATACCCGTAAACCACGTTTACGATGAAATGAATGATGGACATGAATAGTGTTTTTCCTCCGGGAATGAATAGTGTCATGTGAATAGTAAAATTTCTGAACGCTTCTCAGAATCTCAAATTGACTCCGAAAACGATGAATAGTAAAATGATGAATAGAGATCGGTGAATAGTAAATGATGAATAGTGACTGATGAATAGTGAATCGTCGAGGTTCGGAAAATGACCTAAAATTACGGGTTGTGACACCTCATCCCTATTATCACTAACATTTTCTACAAACTTAGGATCCTTACTTTTAACACAGTTAAGAACATATAGATCAATAACCTTATATTTACCAACATACTTCAACAATTGCAACACATCATCATCTTTTTCTAATTTTCTTAAACCATTATCTAAGTCACAGTTTGGTAATTTAAAAAACAATTTCATACCTTCTGGCTCATACCCTAGCTCTTTCATCATATTCCCAACCTCTTGAATAGAGAAATGGTCCGAATCAATGTTGTCAATCCAATTAACCTCCCCCCCCCCCTTTGTATCGTCTCTTGTATAGCATTGTGAACTCACCTCCATGATTAATCTTGAGACAAAAAACAGTCGGGAACTTACCTATTCAACTAAAATACCAAATAAAATTAGACAATAGGTGTTACATTGTATCCAATTGCCAAAAAAAAAAGGATTACTTACTATAATCATCGTATGGATTAGAAGATGAACCCTTTTTTCGGACCCTCCATTCCCACGACATTGCTTAATTAGGTTTTAATTAGAACAGGGTTGCTGTGTGAAAGAAAAATGCGAACCATAGGGACCATATGTGATCTGCTAGGGTTAGAAAAAGGGAAGGAATTGGCGCCATGGGTGAAATGCCTAAAATACCCCCGACATATTAGTATTATTAAAGATTTTAACGGTCAACTGACGGATTCTTTGGTCAAGGGACCAGATCCGTATGGGTCGTCAACCACAGGGACGATATCCGGAAATTTTTAAGTATAGGGACCAAATCCAAATGACCCGGTAAACCACAGGGACGATTTTTGAAGTTAACTCTAAAACTTTTGGAACTCACATGAATTCTTCACGCAAAAAGATGGAGATTGTAGCATACTAGTATCTACAACCTTCCATCTTTATACGTCGAAAGTTAGTACTAAATCAAACACGTATGGTGTATACACATTGTGGTATATGAGGTAGCATAGATTCTTATCTTTGTTCTACATGAATGTCAGCATAAGCTGCACTCGATTTTGCGTCACGAATTGTAATTTTTTTTTCTTTTTTTCTTTTATATATATATATATATATATGAAACCCTCAAATATTTGTGCTATTTTATTTATAACTCAACTTTAGTTTAGCTAAAAAGAATTAGAATATGATTTTTTGTAGTGCTTATTATAGGGAAAAAAATATGCAACACGCTTCTCAAAAATTTAGAGCATTTGCAATGGTAACCTAAAGTTAAACTTTAACACACTACAACGTCAGCGTCACATCAGGTTTAACATTTTCACCATTAACTCAAAAAAACACCCACTATCATAACTCACCTTAACTCAAATATTTTTAAACTCAACCCCTAAACTTATAATAATACTGCATTTATTAAAAACATAACATTCATTAAAAACATATTACATTACATAGTTAATAAAAAAAAGTAACAACGTTTGATGAAGTCGGTATTTTCTTCATCATCCTCCAATGGTTCGGGGTCTTTCATTTTTTTTTCCTTTCGTTTGCCACCCCGTTTATGGCTTTGGAGGAGACGTAGGTGTCTCGGGAACATCATGGGTTTCCGTTTGAGATTGTTATGATTGTTATGTGAATTGAAGAATAGAGAAATTGGTGTTTAGGTTCTGTTGTTGTTGTTGTTCCCAATATAGCATTCGTTGATGCTGTAAGTAAAGTTCTTGGCTCGACAAGCCGAGTGAGTTAGGGATTGGGTTGTTGGGTGATGGTGCGTTCGGGTTTGAAGATGACTCGGCGTTTGGGTTATTCCACCCGGTGTTTAGGAGATTCATGAAACTATCATCGTCGTTTGGGTTAAATCCGGACTTTTTTTTTTTTGTAGAAGCTTGAAGATGGAAGTATAAGATATATTAGATTGATTTGTGGAAGTTTGAAAAAAAATGTGGTGTTAATTGGGTATTTATAAGGGAGTGAAAATGGTTTTGATTTTTTTTTTTTTTTTTTTTTTTTTTTTTTTTTTTTTTTTTTTTGAGAATATAGCCATTTGAATCAAACGGTCAAATTGGAAGGGGTTTTTTTTTTTTTTTTTTTTTTTTTTAATATAACGGATATAATGGACGTTATAGGGGGTGAAGTGATTTTTTTTTACACATACAACCCTTAACGCAACGTTAAAGGGTTAACGCAGCCTTTTAACGCTGCGTTAACGCAGCAATCTTGCAATGGTTAACGCATCCTTAACGCAGCTGCGTTAAACCTTAATGCAAGAGTGCGTTAACCGTTGCAAGTGCTCTTAGATTCGTCTTTTTATGTAACCTATTGCTAAACATAACATACCAAGTTTTATAACTTCAGCTTGTATACATAGATGAAAATTGCTTACTCATACCAGATTTTAGGGTTGCAAACGAACTGAACGTTCAGTGAACATTTCATGAACCGTTCGGTAAAAAGTTCGTTTATTTATTAAATAAGCGAACATGAACGACATTTTACGATCGTTTAGTTAAATTAACGAACATTAACAAAAGTCACCTCCGTTTATTTATGTTCGTGAACGTCCGATTATACGTTCGTTAACGTTCGTTTATATTCATTTATGTTCGTATATCATATATCTTTTAATTGTATAATTTTAAAATTAGTTTGTTTAAACAAAACAACGCTTATAAAACAATATTAGATATTTTGATGCATGATTTAATAAAGTTTATGTTTGTTTGTCTATGTTCATTTATGTTCGATCGTTTATGTCCGTTTGGTATTCGTTTAGTGTCTTAATGAATGAACATAAACGAACACGAACAACTCATTTTCTTAATAAACGAACACGAACAAGAAAATTCGCCCGTTTAAACGTTCGTGTTCGTTTATTTGTCTGGTTAAAATTAAATGAACGAACATGAACAAGGATCCGTTCGTGTTCGTCCGGTTCGTTTTTACAACACTACTAGTTTGGAAGTAAAAATAAAATAAAAAAAATGAATGGCATGCTTGTTTACTTTCTCAACTTAAAAATTCCGACTGCTACACACTGTTACTCGCTATACTTAAATATATAAACCGAGGTGAACAAGGGCGGAGCTACATGAGGACCGAGAAGGGTCCCGGCCCTATAGGTCTAATACCGTTAGTGTATTTATTTGCGATTTCATGTGTTAATTTTTTTATTTTATTTTTTTATTTTTATCTCGGCCCTCTCATCTAATGTTTTTCCCCCAAAAAAAATATGTTACTATTGTTAGAATTTAATAATTATGACAAGTTCATATATTAACCAAGGAATCATCATACATATGCGGAAGCGTATGACCTATTTTAACATATAAAGAATTAACCGAATAATAAAGTAAACGTACATTTGATTCTAGCTAAACAAGAATCAACTTCAATAATCCTTCAATCAAGATCAAGAACCCTAATTAGGGTTTATAATTGGATTAACGAATTACCCCTTACCGTTTTGTAATTCAATCCAAGATTAGTAACTATAATGAGTTAATACCACAATCTTGTATACACGTACTATAACCGAATTAAAGAGATTGCTAGATCTTGAAAACACAAAAATTGTTTTACTTAAAAAACAATCTGTTTGTTCGATCAACCACAAGCAAAAGAAAAGAAGAAAAGACTTTAGGGTTATGAAAAGTTTGGATTGAATGTAATGATGCATGATGTTGTTTTTAAGCTTAGAACTTGTATCGTCGTTGAATTGTATATGTTTGGTATTGTATAATATACCTCGTATATTTTATAAATCTATAATGTGAACGTTATTGAACTTTTTAGGCTTTACGTATTTGGTATTAAAAATTAAAGATTTTATAGGTGTTTAGTGACCGAAATATTGCAATATACTTCAATGGAAAACCGGGTTGACCCGGTGGTCGAACCGATTGAACTGATATCTTGATCGGGTCGATTCGAGACCCGGTTTTAAAACATTGGTTTTATCACTTGAGCTCGGAAACATTAACCTTTACGAAAACTAAGAGTTCATAAAAGTTTTCCAATTAAAAAAGTGGAACTCATATACATGTTTCACGTACCAAGATAAAGAATGTAGCCTCTACAATTTCCAATGAACACGGTGACAATTAATACTAAACCAACTGCACATGATGCATTCACATTGTGATATATAAAGTAGCACAGATTTTCTTTTTTAACCTATGTGGGACTAAAAGTTTTAAAGATTTTCATGAATATGTATCATATTTCAAAGCAACTTCTATAAAGTTTAATCACTTGAGCTTGGAAACATTACCTTTCAGTTCGCTATAAGAAAATTAAGAGTTCATAAAAGTTTTCCTAAATATAAAAAATTTAGAACTTACGTAAATTTTCCACGCAGAGTAAAATAGCTATAAGAAAATTAAGAGTTCATAAAAGTTTTTCTAAATATAAAAAATTTAGAACTTACGTAAATTTTCCACGCAGAGTAAAATAGCTATAAGAAAATTAAGAGTTCATAAAAGTTTTTCTAGATATAAAAAATTTAGAACTCGCGCAAAATTTAGCATCCACAACTATCATCTTCATGCGTTGAAAGTTAATGCTAAACCAAACACATATGGTGTATACACATTGTGTGGTATATAAGGTAACATAAATTCTCTTTTTTGGCCTATGTGAGACTAAAAGCCGTCAAGATTTCAATATTTCAGGAATATGTAACATAATATACCAAGTTTGCGGGTTTTTTTTTTTTTTTTTTTTTTTTTTTTTTTTTTTTTTTTTTTTATAATTTTGTTTATATTCAAAAACTATAAACCTGAAAGTGCGGAACAGAAAATATAGAGTTTAATAAGGCAAACGCTTAAAACTGTCAGAAATACGGAACAGAAACTAACAAAAACTGTGATATACTATCGGTCAAAAGAGGACAAAATGAATAAAAGGATAAAACCTACTAATAGGACATCATAGGGGGTATGTATAGTAGGACCCCAAGTTTTATTACACCACTTTGTATACATTGATGAAATTTGCTTACTAATATTAGATTGGAAGTCAAAATAATTGAATGACATACTTATTTACTTTTTCAACTTAGAAATTTCAGTCACTTATTGGAAAATCCTTACAAAAATCGAATTTTATATTCAAGTTAGGCAAATTATGAATTTAAGCCATAATAGGTGCAAAAGTTTGGTCATAAAAAGTTGAAAACAACCATTCTGTAAGAAAATTTGAACTATGTTAACTACTTATATTGTAAAAATGGTCAAGTAAAAAATAAAAAGCTGAAATTTCAGTCAATGTTCATTTTGCGCTTGTCAATGAATAAAAATCGAATACTCAATGAATGCCTGGTCAATGGTGATTAAATGAAAAGTATTGATGGTGAGTTCATATGACGAATGAAAAGTAATGAATGCCTGCCAATCTTAACTACATATAAAAGGTGTATGGTCAACCTTGAAATGTTGAATTTTTTAATTGTTCAATGTTTTATGCTTCACTGTTTTATATGTTTCACGTCAATTGTTGAATGTTTTATGGCAAGCTTGCATGGCAACATTACTCTCATACCATATATATATACATAACGCATGGCAAACTGTCTGTCATACCATACGCATGGCAAGCTGTCTGTCATACCATATATACAATGAAGGAAACGATTTATAATTGATTCGTCTCTTGAAAGTGAAAAAAATTGAAACCATGTGGCGTTTGGAAAGTATTAAAAACTGTATGGCAATTGGAAACTATTACAGAAAATATACATTGCTGAAAACACCAACTAATTTCAAACGCCTTTTGGCAACTACTTTAATATACGGATTGATATAAAAGTCCCCCTTCCCACACAAACACAAACCTAATTTCATTTCTCTCTTCTCTTTCTAAACCTAACCTCTTTTTCTCTTAAACATCATCTACAGCCGCCATTATAACTGCCGCCATATCAAGAAATAGCCACCACCTCTAGGGTAGTTTGGGTTGTTTCGGTTGGCTAGGTAGTTTCGGTTGGTGGTTTTTTGAAAGAAATGGTGGTGGTTTCGGTTGTCCAACATCACCATCTCTCGGTGGCTCGATGGTAATTTCAATGGTGTAGTATGGTTGTTTTCAGCAGTGTATGTTTTTATGTGCGTGTATTGAGATCTTTAATGTAATGGTGGTTGTTTTTAGATATGAGAATATTTAATTGTTTTTTATTAATGTTTTGTATATTTTTGTGGTGTTTTGACCAGATCTATCCGGTGATGTGGTTGGGTTTGTTGGTTGGTCTATTGCATGGTAATTTTTATGTAACTCGATTGTTTGTTCATCTGCATTTAATTTAATTTTATTTACGTTTGATGGCAAGAATTTTTTTTTCTGTTATGGTATCTTTGATGGTTTTGAGACTATGGTTGGTTCGCAAGTTTGGCTCAGGTTTGAGGTTATTATGTAGAAGGTTTGATATGTTTGCTGTGTAAATTTTTTCATTTCTCAAGTCTCATGTTAACATCTGACATGCATATTTCTTGACCTTTATTTTGCTCTAGGATGAGAACGGGAACTCGTGGGAGTATGAGCAGCTTGGTGTCATGTGCAAAGTTAAAACTGAGACATGGTATTTCACACGGGATTGCTTTGTAATCATATTTGAGACATGGTATATTTAGGAAATTGAGACTTTTAGATAAAATGTTTGATGAGTAAACCAAACGGACGCACAGAGGTTCTCCGTTTTGACCCGTTACACAACCCACACGTCCATTTATTTTGCTACCTTTGAATAGATTTTGCTTATTTTGGACTTTGAAAGAATTCACATTGAAGTTAAAAATTATTGTCGTAAGTTACAAATTGAAGTAAAAAAGGTATAAATGAACGCCATGGCTGCTACTGTATTACATAATCTTGTGTTTGATTTATAGAAACAGAGGGATTGTGAATTTGTGATTGTGGCAATGGATTTTTAGGAATTGGTTGTTGGAGGTATGTTTGCAACTTATGTTTGTATGCAAGTATATGTATATTAGGCTTCCCACAGTAAGGAAACTAGATCGATTGTTTGATTCGATCGCGATGCATGGCTATTTCGTGTTTTATCGCAACAATAACTTTTTGCTACTAGAAAAATCCGTTACTATGCACGGGTACTCGCTAGTAATTTAAAGGTATTCTTTAGAAGCAAAAATGATTTTCTTTTATTTCCCATGTACGGTTATAACTTCCATTATTATTACGACTGTAATTTAAGGAAACGATTGTGAAAAAAATTGGAAAATTGTATACCAAATTTATGAAAATGGTATTGAATTTCAATGTTAGGATCAAATGAGTTGTAATATTAAAATGAGAAGTAAGTCGGTATATCTAAGATGCATCGATCAAAATTTGATATATCTCTATTATTATTTTTTTCGAACATTCAGTCGGAATACGATATCTGGGAAACCTCACTGAATAATAGTGAAGCCTTGCACGTACCCTAGACAACGAGATGTTGACCATGGGCCGTTACAAGTATTCGAAGGGAAAAACCTCAAGGTTTGCCATCCCTAAGGATCGAACTCAAGACCTTTGGTAAAACTGGGAGTGCCTCTAACCAGCTAGATGCATTATAATGTGTTTTATAACTTTTAATTAGATCTAAACGAATAAAGATGCATATAAATTAAATCGTTGCATATCAAATATATGGTTATAATCACTTTTCACCACTTCTTATTTTTTAGTTCTCACCGGATCCTTTCCATTGAATTTCAAAAAGCAAAGAGGAACTTTTAGTGTAAAATCATCTAAAACGTGTTCGTAAAACACACTACTTATAATTGATATCTACAATTTTATATTATGCATACATCTTTTTTTTTATATATATATATATATATATATATATATATATATATATATATATATATATATATATATTTTTTTTTTTTTTTTTTTTTTTTTTTTTTTTTTTTCTAAAAGAAATACTCCGTAAGAAACAAGATTTTCTTGAGCATGCATGTTGTATTGCTGTTGCGGTGTTGCCTGTTGAGGTCATGTTCATGTTCCATTTTCAATAGTTTTGAGGGGTTCTAGAAAAATAATATCAGGAAAAGAATATATTTCAATTATATAACTACTGAATGTTAAACGAGGAACCAATTAGGCTACTCACAGTCGCAACCTATATTGCATCATCTTTCCGGCTGCCACCTCAGCTTTCTCTCTCCTCAACCTATATTCATCTCTTTCATCACAGTGGCAACCCATATTGCATCATCCATTTTTTATTATTTTTTTTTTTTTTTTTTTTTTTTAAACATTATTTAACACAAACACAAATTTTATTAATAAAACGTAAATATTACATAAACGAAACGATACGAAATTACAATTAAATAAAAAACTTAAACAACTAAAAATTAAACACGCAAACACTTATTTAAAAACTAATAAGCTAGATTGTCGTTCGGGCAAATTGGGGTCGATTGCCGAGTTGTAGAAAATCAATTCTTGATCCCGTTTGGTAATTTTCAAGAGTTCCTTTTGTTCCTCCTGGCATTGCAAGAGCTTTCGTTGATATTCCAATTTTTGTTCTTTGAGTGCTAGCTCTCGTTCCTTCATTTGTCTCCACGACTCATCACGCTCTTTACCTTTTTCCTTCTTTGACGGTCTTGATTTCCACAAATCCGCTATTAGGCCACTCACGAATGATTTTGATGTTTCACGAGAGGAGGAGGTGGATGATTTCCTCCTTGCTTGGTCACGACCTTGTGGTCGTGATTCTCTAGTATCATCCTCCGTTTCATCATCGTCATCATCCAAGTCTTGATAATTCGGGGGGCCTTGTGTTGACCCCGAAGTAGTTGTTGAACCCTTCAGTTTCTTTCGAACGCCCGATTGAAAAAGGGGTACCTCTTGCTTCCAAGCATCGTGCCCCCTCAAAATTTTCCAACACTCCACCATAGTGAAATTTTGACCGTGACGCGCACGATACTCCATATGAGCTTTGGACATATCGTCAAGGTCATTCTCACCACTTCCATGCGTCTTGTTGATATTATCAACAATAGCACCAAAATTCGCAACTTGACAAAGAATTCTAGTCTTCCATTTGGAAATGATCGAATTCGATGTCCGGTCTGTTGAACCAGTTTCTCTATAAAAGTAGCCTACCACTTTCTCCCAAAATTTGTGTCTGTTCATAGCGTTTCCTTTTTTTTCATTTTCAGAAACAAAGACGAAAGCTTTACAAAGAATGACCTCTTCTCTGGTAGTCCATGGTTCAATTTTTTTGGCCGGTGCGGGTTCTTTGCCTTTGCCTTTGCCTTTCGCCTTTGTAGCACGCCGCGAAGGCTTCTTTGGCTTGACGGGTGACGTCTCTTCGACTTCGACATCGTCATCGTCATTAACGGGCATAGAACCATGGAAAGAACCGTGGTAAGAACCGTGACCCGAACCTTGCCCCGTCGAAGCATCTTGACTCGGGTAGTCTTGGCTCGGATAGGGTTGGGTCGAATACCCATAGTTATGATAGTCTGCCCAATCATCCAAATTCATATCAAGATTAGTAGACCGAATCGGAGAATGTTCTTGATACGGTTGGGAAGAATGCAAAAAATCCATGTTAGGCCGATAAGCTGCCTCACTTGGTTCTTGATTGTAATCAACACGTTGCGGTGGGACAAAAGGACGACGAACGGAAAACAAGTTTTCTCTTTGATTGACTTGTGGTAATTGTGTTGGATATTCAAAAGATTGTGGACGAAAGCGTATGTTCCCTTGTTGTGGTGGTGTTATGCCGGTTAGTTCAAAGTTGTTTTGCGGAGAGAAATTTATGTCTGGTGCATTTTGAGGTAGTCGGGATCGTCGGTTTTTTGATTGTGGAGTGTTTTTGTTTGACATTGTGTGTTTTTTGATGTGAATTTGGATGAATTGTTTTTGAAATTGTGTGTTTGAAAGTGGGTTTGATGTGGGTATTTATAGGATGAAAAGTGGTAATTTTTTTGAAAAAAAGTTTTTTTTTTTTTTTTTTTTTTTTTTTTTTTTTTAATATAGAAACGGATAGTTTTTTAAATCAAGTGGGATATCATTTTGCAACATCGAGCGTTCAAGCGAACGATTTGCTAATTGTGCAACCGGCGATCGATATTGACGATCGATCCACAGTGGCACGATCGATCCATGTGAACGATCGATCGATATACCCGATCGATATTTTCAGTCCCACTGCGTATAGCCTTCAATTGCTTGATTTTATTAACTTTGTTTTAATGCTTAGTGCTTACAATCGATATCCAACTCATTTGTTGATCTAAGAAATAAAGCATCTTTGCATCACGGATTTCGATCAATTATCGACTAATCCATGATGTAAAGACATTCTGAAAAAACTTTCGACACCTTTCATTTTTGTTACGTTTCCTAAATCGGAAATATTTGATGAATTGCAGATCAAACCACAATCAAGACCAATTATTTGTTTAGCCATGAGTTGAAATTCTACTATGACATTAAAAGTGTGTCACAAACATTGATCTTATGCCATTGCTATTATTGAAGATCAAGCTTTAGTGAACAAGAATGTCACAAAATACTACAAAACTTGTCTTTCTCGATAAATGGCGTAATCTAATAAAAAAATAAAAAATATGGATTTGATGTTCCTATTTTCTTATGTCCTTGTCTCAATGGCATCATTGGCATGTAAGATTGGTTTTCGTTTATTATGTGGATATTACATGTGATAGACACTTTCAACGACAATGATTATGTTATAATATGAAAAACACATGTGCCAAAGATAACCATAGCCACTCGATCTTATCATGGACGGACCCGCATGTATGCCTGGTGTGGCACGGGCTACACCCGATTTTAGGTCACGAAATGCAAAAAGATTTCAAAACTGCCGTTTTTGTGGTATTTGCAACTCCCAAATTTTTTTTTGCTACTTTCGTTTCTTACGGTGTAACTTTAGTTAGCCCAACATTTTTTTTGTGCAACGCCCTCTTAAAAATCCTGGGTCCGTCCCTGACATTATTCTTTCTTATCATAAATGGTGTTTTTTTTACCCAATTATTTTGACCTAATGATAACTTGAATGCATGGCCATCTTTACGGAAATGTAACTGGTGCAATTGCACAAGATCATCATTTGACGAGGGTCACATAATTCTATGCACATTTATTATATATATACACAACATTAGGTTTGAATGTAATTAGTTCACACATTAGATCGCGCACTATTGATACATGTGTATTATGTGTGTGTGCTTAAGGGTCCCTTTAATTTGTGTTGATGGCACGGGGTCATTGATATCCATGAGACCGCCGTGCTTGAATGAGACACTCAACCAAGAGGATGCGAGTTCAAAACTCGTTGAAATATTTTTGTAGTTGCGCGTTTAATTTTAACTTTTATTAGCAAACAGGAAGGCTCAATTTTGCAATTGAAATCTGCTATTAGTCAATAAAAGGATGGATTGACACAAAACAATTCTCTCTTACTATATAAAAGATTTAAAGTTCAAATAAATTTCCCATAGATCCGAATGAAAATTTTAGCCTCTACCACTCCCATCCTAGTTTATGGAAAGTTGATATGAAACCAAACACATATGGTTTATACATTATGTGGTAATATTAAAAGTACATATAATATTTCCGAGCATAAAATGTTTGGAACTCATATAAATTCTCAATGCAAGAAGATGAAAGCTGTAGCATTCACAGTTTCCATCTTAACACGTTGAAAATTAATACTAAACGAAACACGTATGGTGTATACACATTGCCGTATATAAGGTAGCATATATTTTCTTTGTTAACCTATGTGGGACAAAAAGTTTTCAAGATTTTGATAGATATCTATCATATTTCTAAGCAACTTATATCATTTGATCTTGTAAAACATTAGCCTTTCAGATCGCTACGACAAAACTAAGAGTTCATAAAAATGTTCCTAAGTATATAAAGTTTGGAACTCATATAAATTCTCTACGTACCAAGATGAAGACTGCAGTATCCATAACCTTCGTCTTTGTACGTTGAAAGTTAGCACTAAACCAAACACGTATGGTGAGTACACATTATGGTATATGAGGCAACATATATATATTCACCAGGAGGTGTACTGATTCGAATGGTGTTTTTGTGAAAACACTTAAACCAATTTGTGTGGTTGTAACACTCGCAAGTTACTGATTAGTACACTGTTCATTGGGTAATAAATCAAAGAGTAAACTCCAAAATACATCCCTGTGGTTTACCCAATTTCGCACCATACATCCAAATTTTTTTTTTGCAAAATATACATCCCTCCGTTAGTAAAAGTCAAACACAATACATCCCTCCGTTAAAATAAGGACAAACGGTGCAAACCATTTCTCCGTTATCTCCTAACGAGATAGAAAATGCTTACACCGTTAGTCCTCTGGGTTAACTCTATTTGCACCGTTAGTCATTTTTTACGTTTTCGTCTGCTTTTTTACGTTTTCGTCCATTTTTTTATGTTTTCGTCCGTTTTTTTTACGTTTTCGTCCGCTTTTTTACGTTTTCGTCCGTTTTTTTACGTTTTCGTCTGTTTTTTTACGTTTTTGTCCGCTTATTTACGTTTTCGTCTGCTTTTTTACGTTTTAGTCTTTTTTTTTACGTTTTTGTCCCGTTTTTTTACGTTTTCGTCCACTTTTTTACGTTTTTGTCCCTTTTTTTACGTTTTCGTCCGCTTTTTTACGTTTTTGCCCCTTTTTTACTTTTTTGTCCATTTTTTTCTTTTTTGTCCATTTTTTTACGTTTTCGTCCGTTTTTTTTTGTTTTTGTCCCTGTTATTACGTTTTCGTCCATTTTTTTGGTTTTTGTCCATTTTTTTACGTTTTCGTCCACTTTATTACGTTTTCGTCGCTTATTTACGTTTTCGTCCATTTTTTTTTACGTTTTCGTCAGTTTTTTTTCGTTTTTGTCTATTTTTTTACATTTTTGTCCGATTTTTTACGTTTTTTTTTTTCGTCTATTTTTTACGTTTTCGTCCATTTTTTTAACCTTTTTTTTTACTTTTTTTAGTTTAAGCGGACTTAAACTTAAACTAAAAGCGGAAAAAAAGGGACTTAAACTAAAAGCAGACTTAAACTAAAAAAAGTAAAAAAGCAGACGAAAACGTAAATAAGCAGGCGAAAATGTAAAAAAATGAACAAAAACGTAAAAAATCGGACGAGAAAGTAAAAAAAGGGCAAAATGCCCCAAGGGCGTGAACAAAATCGCGCCTTGCCCCTTTGTGATTTTCAAAAAAATCAACCAATAAGAAACGAGGATGGGGCGCTAAACCATTACATGTAGGCGTGAAAAGGAAAAAAAAAATGGTGGGCGCTAAACCATTACGCATGGCCTAAAAAAGCGGACGAAAACGTAAAAAAATGGACAAAAAATGAACGAAAACGTAAAAAACGGAAAAAAAAACGAAAAAAATTGGACAAAAACGAAAAAAACGGACAAAAACGTAAAAAAAAGAACGAAAACGTAAAAAAAGCGACAAAAACGTAAAAAAGCGGACGAAAACGTAAAAAAACTGACGAAAACGTAAAAAAAGGGGCAAAAACGTAAAAAAAGGACGAAAACATAAAAAAAGGTACAAAAACGAAAAAAAAACGGACGAAAACGTAAAAAAAGGGACACAAACGTAAAAAAAAAGGACAAAAACGTAAAAAGACGGACGTAAACGCAAAAAACGGACGAAAACGTAAAAAAAATGGACAAAAACGAAAAAAACGGACGAAAACGTAAAAAAATGGACAAAAACGTAAAAAAAGCGGACGAAAACGTTAAAAAACGGACGAAAACGTAAAAAAGGGACAAAAACGTAAAAAAATGGACGAAAACGTAAAAAAAGGGACTAACGGACGAAAACGTAAAAAAACGAACGAAAAAGTAAATAAGCGGACGAAAACTTAAATAAGCGGACGAAAACGTAAAAAAACGGACGAAAACGTAAAAAAGCGGACGAAAACGTAAAAAAAGACTAACGGTGCAAATAGAGTTAACCCAGAGGACTAACGGTGTAAGCATTTTCTATCTCGTTAGGAGATAACGGTGAAATAGTTTGCGCCGTTTGTCCTTATTTTAACGGAGGGATATATTGTGTTTGACTTTTACTAACGGATGGATGTATATTTTGCAAAAAAAATTTTTGGATGTATGGTGCGAAATTGGGTAAACCACAGGGATGTATTTTGGAGTTTACTCTAAACCAAAAAAAAAAAAAAAATTCTTAATCACATTGTCATTACAGTTGTGTGGCTGTAAGATCAGGAAGTTCCTATAGAAAGCACTGTTCATTGGTTAAAAAAAAATTGCCTAATTACAAACTGTGAATTGTTGATGCCTTAAGCTTCACAAATACAATCCTGTAGCAGTATGCCACAACAACACCACTGTAGCAGCATGTATCCTGGCAAATATACCCATTTTAGATATTTCCGCATTCCTGCTACTATCTATGTGTAATGTGTCCATACCTGCAATTGTAAAAACCCCAAGAAACTTCCAGCATAAACATTTTGTACTCTGATCATATACATTTGGCATCAACAAGCAACAAAAAAAAAAATAGAAAGTTTGTTTTGCATCCCTTCTTCCATACAGATAGTAAACAAGGTCCAAACTTACAGAGTTGCAGACTTTACTTACAGGTATGTTTATATATAATCTGATTGCTATTTTAAGTTAACCATGTAGATTTTTGGTTTAATAGTGTTTGTACTTATGTATTATTTGCAAAAACTTCTGGCCATAGCTGTAAATTCCATACATAGTTATTACTTATACTATTATATGCATCCTATTGTCTCTTACATATTCTATATTCTTTCGAAAAACCTGTTTTGTAATCTAAAAGATGTCTAGAAATACAAGATCTTTGAGGATAGATAGATTCAACCACTTTCAAAATTACATGTACAGTTTAAATAGTAAGCACATATTGCATATGCACCCCCATCTGAGTTAGACGCCGCAAGCCAGCAAAAATGGTTGAAAAAACAAGCTAGATATCGTCGACCAACAAACAGTGGCATACGAAAAGGTTATGACACAAAGGGTTGGGATGCACGTGAAGGACCGTCTACATTAAACACCATACAAACAAGTTTTCAGTCTTTACAAAATGGTGGAAACTTACCCCAACAGTTAGCTTTGAATCTGGATAAATATACTGACAATGCCAGTCGAGTCACTCCTCCATCTCTTACACATGATACCAATGAATGGGAAATCAACGCACCAAATATACCTGCATTCGACAATAACACAAAAGGAAAAAGTAAGTTTTAACCTTTATTACATTACATGTTACGTATTTAAAGTTAATAACAATTGGGTTTTTTGTTATATTTGGTGCAGGATTAATGCATGATTATTTTCATAGTAACATAGACGATGATACTCACACATTTTACCATACTTCTATTAATCAAGATTGTCCTCATATAGAAGAATCAAACGATGTCTCAGAAAACTCTCATGAATGTGACATGCCTTTTACACTGCCAGTATATGCTGATATGCAAAGTAAGTCTTTATCTCTTTTCATTTAACAATTATTACTTTGTTAAAAGGGGAAAAATAATCCAACTATTGTAACCCAATTTTGTCAACTAATTACCGTTATCTCTTTTTAATATACAATATGTTTAAATATAAATTGTTAATTATAAATTAAATGAATTATACTAAATGCAGATGTTGTTCAAGGTTACGGCAGTTGACAAAATAATCAGTTGTATAACACCAAAACCGTGAAAAAAACAAACACGTAAGGAGAAAAAAAAAAGCTACAACTACATATACATGCACTAAACCGTACCTGAAGTGTCAAAATCCACCTAACAGTAGAAGAGAACTTGAATCAACGAGGCAAAACACAACTGAGCATTTGTCTATATCTTCAACAGAAGCGTGTACTGAAGGTATAAGAATTCATTATAATAACAAAACCATATTTAATTTTACCTAACACTTTATGTTGGCAACAAAATATTTTTAAAATAATTTTTGGTTTGAATGTGTAGGTGTATCAAGTTTGTACATAGATTTAGGCAATCCTGATTATGAATGCCCGTATTGTAATGCAATCTTTTGGTATAGCGAAAGATTGAAAGGGAATTGTCATCAACGTTACCCAAAGTACACAAAATGTTGTGGAGGATGACAAGTGTATCTTAAAAAGGAAACAGGACCACCTGAATATTTCAAATACCTTTTCAAAAATAAACACTTCTTGGATAACATACGAATGGAAAAGGACCGTATGTATTTAAAATTTCGGGTCAACTACACCATTGGATAAGTACATTACGCCCTACCAGTGGGGATGACCCTAGGTTTCTACAACTTTATATCTATGATACGGAAAACGAAGTCCACAATAGGATGGAGCCTTTTGGTGGAACAGAACGGAGTGGTCTGAAAGCTGAAATAGTAGAAGGGTTGATACAAGCATTGAATGAACACAATGAATTAGTTAAACTGTTCAGAACAGCAAGAGATAAAATTAATGAAGGAAATGTACCTGAATTCAAAATCTAGCTTTATAATGTAGCAGGAGCGGCAGTATCAGTTACCTTCTTCTGGAACTCTTGGAGCAATCGTCTTTCAGACTAGTCCTAACAGCCAAACAGATTACGACATTATTGTAGAGTATAAAGACCGACAGCCAAAAAGAATAAATAAACTTCATAGTTCGTACATATCTCTCCAGTTTCCTCTCCTTTTTGTTTATGGACAGCCCGGTTACAATACAATGATGACATTAAAAGGTGTCGGTCCAAATAGGAAAAGGAAGAAACTATCTATGAATATGTATTATAAATACCACATACATGAAAGGTCTAACCAGTACAATCTTCTGTTCAGAGGTGGGAGGCTATTCCAACAATATGTTGTTGTAGCCTACTGTGCAGTTGAACAAGAACGACTTGATTTCATACGATCCAAGCAGAATAACTTGAGAACTGAATGCCTTTCAGGGATCTGTGACGCGATGTCAAAGGAGATCATTGTGGAGTTGATATAGGTCAAAAATTATTCTCCCCTCGAGTTTCACAGGTGGTCCAAGATACATGTATAGTCACTATCTCGATGCAGTTGCCATATGTAGGGTTCTTGGTAACCCTCAATTTCTCATAACTTTTACATGCAACGTCAATTGGCCAGAAATCAAACGACGAATGAGAAAATATCCAGAAATTACGACATCAGACAGGCCTGATATAGTGGACCATGTCTTTGAAGAAAAGGTAGAAGATTTTTTAACAGTTCTTAAAGAAGGAAAAAATTTTGGTCGTTGTACTGGAGGTAAGCTGTTTTTTTGTACTATTATATTAATGTTTAGTATAAACTTTGTGCTGTAAACCTTATTGCCTTTACTTATTAGATTTTATTACTACAGTTCTTTACACAATCGAGTTTCAAAAACGTGGCCTCCCACACTGTCACACACTCTTATGGATAGATGCAAAAGACAGAATAAAAAATCCAAAAGAAGTAGACAACTTCATCTCTGCAGAACTACCAGACAGAAAATCTGATCCAGGAGCATATAAAGTTGTTGCCGATATGATGATGCATGGACCATGTGGAAATATCAACCCAAACGCCCCCTATATGCAAGAAGGCATTTGTAGTAAGCATTTCCCGAAAAAAATACAATGAAGCTACTTACTTTGACGAGAACGGACACATACAATATCGAAGAAGAAGAGCACCAGATTACGTGTCAAAGGGTGAGCTCAAATTAGATAACATAAATGTTGTGCCATATAACCGGCTACTTTGTCTCATGTTCCATGCTCACATTAATGTCGAAAATTGTGGCTGGAGTATGTTGATAAAGTACCTATTCAAATATATCTCCAAAGGTACAGACCGAATTGTTGCACGTATTATAAAACCAATCAGTGATCCGGGTCGATCATCATCTGTTCCAAAAATAAAGATAGATGAAATAAAAAACTTTATTGACGGTCGATTTATCTGCCCACCTGAAGCCTGTTGGAGAATGCTTGATTTCCCAATACATTATAGAGAGCCCGCTGTTCAAATACTTGCAGTTCACCTCGAAGATATGTAAAAAGTGACTTTTCGAAATAGAGAACCACTAGGACACATTGTAACCGACGACGGAAGAAAATTGACAACTCTGACACAATGGTTTGCATACAATGAAATGTTTGAAGACGGGAGGCATCTAACATATTTAGATTTTCCTTCAGAATACGTTTGGTACGAAAATACAAAAACATGGAAGCGTAGAAAACTTAAAAGTAAGTATTCTGTCGGAAGATTGGTGTACGTACATCCAGCAGCAGGTGAACTTTTTTACTTCCGTATGTTACTAAACCATCAGAAATGGTGAAAATCGTTCCTTGATGTCCGTATTGTTCACAACAAAGTATTCAACACATATCGTGAAGCATGTCAAGCCATGAGACTGCTTGATGACGACAGAGAGTGGGACACAGCATTACAAGAAGCAGCAATGTCAACAACCGCTGTAGAGCTACGTGCATTTTTTGCTCAGATTTTGCTTGACTATGAAGTTACAGAACCTCTGCAACTTTGGGAGAGGCACTGGCATCATATGGCAGATGACATCCCAGCAAAAGTTTCACAAAGAAGTGGTGTTAGAAACCTACACATAAACAGTCCTAAGATCAAGGACTATATCGTTTATGAAATAGAAATAATCCTCAATAGCCGTTCCAAATCAGTCACAGAATTTGGTTTCTCCTTGCCTCCACAACATCTCCTAGATGATTTGAAAAATAGATTATTGATGGAAGAAAAGAACTATAATCGTGAACAACTGAAAGAAGATGTTGCAAGGTCAGTTGTTAAGTTAAATACTGAACAACTGCAGATTTATAACCTTATAATTAATGCATGTAAGAATAAAAAACAAGAAATGGTGTTTGTCTATGGCCACGGTGGAACTGGAAAAACTTTCCTTTGGAAAGCGATTATTAACACCCTGCGTTCAGAAGGCAAGATTGTTTTGGCGGTTGCATCTTCAGGTATAGCTTCTTTGCTCTTACCGTCGGGTCAAACAGCGCATTCAAGATTTAAAATACCCCTGGAATTGACTGATGAATCATTGTGTAGCATCAAAAAGAAGACACTGATGGCAAAGTTAATTATTGAAACTGATTTAATTGTATGGAATGAAGCCCCAATGAATAACCGAAGGTGTTTTGAAGCACTTGATAGAACTCTCAGAGATATTTTAAGCAGCTCAGACAAACCATTTGGGGAAAAATCTATTATGTTAGGTGGAGACTTCAGGCAAACACTACCAGTTAAAAAAAAAGGGAACAAAATCACAGATGATCGCCTCTTCAATTAGCAGATCACATTTGTGGTACCATTTTAAAGTTTACAAGCTTAAACATAACATGAGAGTATTGAAGCCAAACCTGACTGAAGAAGAACGAAAGACAATAAGTGAATTATCCACATGGCTCTTAAATATTGGCGATGGAAGAATTGGAGAACCTGATGAACAAGATCCACAGGAAGGTTTTTGGATTCCAATTCCTGAACAATATCAAATACCAAATGGTGACAACAGCATACAACAACTTATTGATTTCATCTACGATGAAGAAACATTAAAAGAACCAACGGCGAAGGTCTTACAAGAGAAAGCAATCGTATGCCCCAAGAATGAAACCGCTGATGCCATAAATGAACAGATATTATCCCAATTAGAAGGCGAACCTACAACATATATAAGTTCCGATAAAATAATCCCTGTTGGAAGAGATGGAGCTGCAACTGAAATGTTATACCCACCAAAATACCTGAACACTTTCAAATTTCCAGGCTTATCCCCAAACAAACTTCACCTAAAAATTGGAGTTCCAATCATGCTGCTCAGAAATGTCAATCTTGCAGGCGGACTCTGTAATGGCACAAGAATGATAGTCAAAAACCTTATGTCAAAGCATATTGAAGCCGAGATTATTATAGGAACAAGAATTGGAGAGAAAGTATATATTCCAAGAATGCCATTAACACATAAAGATCCAAACTACCCTTTCATTTTCAAGCGCAAACAGTTTCCCGTGAAAGTATACTACGCTATGACAATCAATAAAAGTCAAGGCCAGTCTCTAAACAAAATTGGAGTGTATCTTCCACAGCCAGTTTTCAGCCATGGGCAACTATATGTTGCATTATCCCGTGCAACATCACCTTACGATTTAAAAATTCTTTTGACACCTGATGCTGAACACCCACCGAACATGACCAAAAACATAGTGTATAAACAGTTTTTAAACAATATTGAATCATCACAGGTTGACATTACTTAACTACAATGCATGTTAACTATTAATTTACTTCTATGCAAATTTTAACCATACTATTATTAGCTTTTTTACTGTTTTATATTTCGAATACAGTGCATTAAAAACGTTAAATTATAGGAAGTGGATATTGTATTTTCCATATAGTAAACATGTTAATATACAAGAGAAATTGACACTAATGATTGACTTTTTTGTATATGCAGGATGACAGAAACTACCATTAAGGACCTTCACCCAACAAGTAGAAACAAAATTATAGAAGCAAAAGTTTATCGATCATGGATTGCCAGAGATCCGCCTGACATCACAGAAAAAGGTTACCGGGCAATTTTGCTAGACAGAGAGGTAATTTTCCTTAAATAAATATTAATATATATATATATATATATATATATATATATATATATATATATATATATATATATATATATATATATATATATATATATATATATATATATATATATATATATATTTCAAAAATAATACTATATATCACAATAACTTTACAAAAATACTTTAATCTCTACAGGGTAGTGCAATACAAGCTAACGTAGAAGTTACTGAGAAACAACAGTTTATGACCTACCTTATACCAGGTAGAGCATACCGAATCTCAGGGTTCACATGCATTCCTACAAGCAACTGGCAACAGACACTAGAAAACAAAACATCACTTTTATTTACACGATTTACAAAATTTGATCCAATACCACCAACCGGATTCCCCCACCATTATTTCGACTTTGTAGCTTACAATCGATTGCCTTACAAAGTCATCAGCCCAGAAGACAAAACCCGAAAACAGTATCCAGTTCTAACAGGTATCACAACACACTTTCTACTTTTCATTTTCCTATATCACTATTTACAAACCACACTGTTTTTTCCCTACAATTGCAAACTACATAGGTTGTTACATAAAATCAGGAGAAAAGGAAAAATGGGGAAATCCAAACAAAGACCAGATGCTGGTCCGCAGAATAGAAATTCAGAATCTCAAGTAAGTATACTAGGGTAAATTTCATAAACATTTATGAAATATACAATTGTTCACACCAATATATTTGATTCTAATATTTGTTTAAAACAGCCGCAATTCAATTGAATTAACACTATGGGATAACCTTGCTGAAACTTTTCCAAAAGAACAAGTTGATGCACTAGAAAAACCAATGATTATAGCTGTTAGTTCTTGCCGAGTTTCAAGATTTAGAAACAGCTTGCAACTAGCATCAACACCCGCAACTTACTACTATATAAACCCAGCAATTCCAGAATTAGAACAATACAAAGCAGAGTAAGCACTGCATCCTAACCTTTATTGCATATAATTTTTGTTACTAACATACTTATTAATTATATAATAAATGTAAAACAGATACAAAGCAGCGTTCGACCTAAATCCACCACTGCAAATTGTTAGGAAACCATTCCATGACAAAGAACAAGAAAAGACAAGGAACAGGATACCCTTGGCTACACTCTTAGAGCAAAATCCAACAACTTATGCAGTAAGTTATACTCAATTGTTAAATACACGTTCCCATTATTAAAAAAAAAAAAAAAAAAAAAAAAAAGAAAAAAAAAACACTATGAATTGTGTTTTCTTGAAAAAACCAACAGGGTATACGGTTTACTTGCGAAGGGACTATCACCGGCATTAATACAGCACGTGAATGGTACTACCCATCATGTACATTCTGCACAAACAAGGCCGATAGTAGCAACGGTATGTTTGAATGCAGAATACATGGGCCATTGGTATCACCAAATTACAGGTAACAATATATACCACAGCATTACTACACAGTATACATCCATTTTACACTATTACCGTATATATGCAGATACAATTTTAAAGCATACGTGACAGACACAACATCAACGGTTATGATTACATTTTTCTCACCAAAAGCAGATGATATTTTCGGGATGAACTGCGATGCATTAATCAGCTCACTTCAAGACCCTGACCCTAGACAATTTCCAGAAAAAATATTATCAATTATTGGAAAGAGACACATCTTCCAGTTTCACTACAACACATCTTCAAAACAAGGCCCCGTTGATTTCATATTCAATGAAATACTAGACAAGACAGACACACCAACACAGATCGAAAACAGCCCATCAAGTAAAAAAAAAATTACAGTTCTACCTATAAGCTAAGTATAATTAATAAACTACCCGTAATTTATAAAATATCATCAATATTTTTCACACAACAGGGTCAGCTATAAGTGAAGGTGCATATCAAAATACTGAAATGGGCATACCTCGCCAACAACAAATGCCTCTCTCAATTGATTATACCCCAACATCTACACCAGCCACCAACATAGAAACAACACCAGCATCTACAGCGCAAGAACAAAACGACCCAGGTAAACAAACCTTCATTTTAAAAAATCAGTACAAAAATATTACTTTTAATCTAAAACAATTAGTTCAATTGTTTCACACATACAGAAAGAGCAGAAGCAGCAGAAATATCCACACATTTTCAAAGCAGCTCAAGGTTAGGAAAACAGCCAATTGAAGAGATTGCAGGTTACACAGTTTATCAAACATACACGTATATTCAAAATCCAAACAGAAATACACGTTTCCTAACCTTTTAATTGATTATTTGCAACAGGCAGTACACCACCACATACGAATATTAAACGACAACTCTTCCAACAGAAAACATCAGATGCCAAAAAGAATAAAAAAGAACGAAAATGTCTGCCTAAATCAACAAAACACAACCAACAGCCACACTTTTGGTAAGCAACGACTGCTGGAGCGTAGACTCAAATGAACATTATTGTAAATATGTATGTAAAGCAACCAAAACCCTTTTGTAACCTGCTTATGCTAAACCAAACCATAAATCGTATGTATATAACCATTTTCTCTCATGCCATAATTAAAATGCAATACCCCTTTTGCATTTAGTTACTCTCTATATTATTAAAGATGTAGCTAACCAAATAACAACAAAATACTTAATCATCAGCTTTCTAAATGTTGGTGTTTAGGATTGGGTCTGACTGTCTTAGAGGGTGTTTGGGATTCCTTAATTTTTCTTCTTATGCTGTATAACTGTTTATAAGTAGATACACAAAAATCTATAATAAGCAGAAATGAGTGAAATGTTTCAACATATACCGAAATGAATAAATGTAACCTTAGAAATGTTGAGATGATCTAGGATGGATGTAGTATCTTTAACCAAGTCAACAACTTCTCTGTATCCCCCTTTTGCGACTCCTATCATTTGATGGCGCCACGAGTAGGGAAAAAAATTGCTTCCAAAAGTAACTGCCATTCCATTGATCCATGGCGTAGAAATGAAAAAGCGGCTTTTACACAAATGAAACAACCATCCCAGCATTTACAAAACCCTATCTTTTCTATCGACATTACCCTAACTTAATAAATGGACCCAAAAGCCCATTTAAATCCCACATAAAACAAAGAACAAAAAGCCTAAAAAATGTTAGACCCGTTTCCCGGGTATTGGGATCCCACCCTAGATGAAGTTGACCCGAGCCTAAGTATGTTTGACTAAGAATATGTGATTGAGTCTTTTAAGTGAGGCTTAGATGCGGAGCATCTGAAATGTAAATACGGAGCATCAGGAGATGCGGCGCATCTAAAAGATAGATGCGGCGCATCGACCTAAAATGGATAGAAATGACAGAAATGCCCTCTCAGCTAGTTTATATGTGTTAGGTTCTAGAGATCTCCACACAATTCTTGTGTGTTCCTGTGATGTCGAGATAGAGAGAAGAGTGGGAAGAAGATGGAGCTTAGGATGATGATTTAGAGATGGTTAAGTGTTCCAATTCATGGAACAATTCTCTAAGCTTGATTCTTCATAAGGTATGATGTTTAATTAGTGTTAATTGATGAATTACGAATTAGGGTTTATAAACCCTAATTTGGGATAAGTGGGGTAAATGATGGTTTCAAGATAATTAAGAGGTTATAGTAATTAAGGAATGTTTTATAATGGGTGTAAGTTAAAGATTATGAGTAAAGTGGGTTTTCATCATATGATCAAGATATGATCATATGATGATATGGTTTGGAAAATGAGTGTATTTGATGGGTTTTGTTAACCCTTGTTATATTATTAATTGTGATGTTATTAGGGTTTGATATGTTGTAGAAGATTGATGATGATGATATGAAGATGTTGATTGGTGGGATTTATGTTAGTAGCTTAGCTTGGATTGAAGGTAAGTAACTCTCCCTAAAGCATGTGTTATGTATGTATTTATCATGTATGTATTGTGGTAGTGTAAGTGTATAAGAGTTGGACTAGTATGGTTGTAAGCTAAGGATGGATGGCTAGTGACCTTGGATAGGAGTATGTTAGTGATCGGCTTTGGATTAGTTAAGGTATGTTGTTGGTTATGGTTGTGATGAATGAATGTGGTTATGTTATGAAGTTGTGTATGATACGAGTGATATGTGGTAGTTTAGAGGCTTTTATGCGATTATGACGCTTATGTGAGAATATGTGTATGATATATGTTTTATGACGGGTTACTTACTAAGCGTAAGCTTATTCTTTTAGTTGTTAATGTTTTTGTAGGCTTAAGTGCGGCGGAATGGAAGGCTTGGATTGTAGCATGAGGATTTGGAATGGATTTGGAAGATAACAAGCATTAGGAGCTAGGTAGAATACCGAGCTCGAGTCAAAGTTGTACCCCGAGAGTCTATTTTATGAGTCGTATAAAGTGTGTCAAAGTCGGGTAACGGTTTGGGGGTCTAACGAGTTGTCAAGTGTGTTTTAAGTGCTTGTAGTGAATGTTTAAAGGAGTGTTTGGATTAAGCGTGTTTGTACCCATTTTGGAGTCAAACGGGTCAATTGCCGTGTATTATAGTTTGATATGGTTTTGAATGTAAAGTGAGTGTTTTGATACAAGTTATAGTGTTGTATTTGAGGTGTCAAAGTGGCTTGGGTGGTGAGTTGAGTATATGCAGGTTTTCCTGCTGATGTTCTGTCTAAATTGGTCGATGCGGCGTATCTAATATATTAGATGCGACGTATCAGAAGTTTAAGGTGATGCGGCGTATCTAATATATCAGATGCGGCGTATCAGAGGTTTAAGGTGATACGGCGTATCACTTCAGGTTGATACGGCGCATGGTCTATCAGTTTAGATACGGCGTATCCCTTTTTGGGATACGGCGTATCGTCGGTTACAGAAGGGTTGTTAGTTGTGTTATAAAATATTGTGAAATGTTTTGAAGGGTTTTCGAGTATATGTTCTTTTAAGTATTTTAAAGGGTTAAATGTTATAGTTTCTGGTCATTTAAATGAAGAATTTGTATGAGTCCGTTTTAGTCAAACGTTTCCGCGTCAAAAGTTTTTAAATTTTAGTCTAAACGGGTACGGGGCGTTACAACTTGGTATCAGAGCTTCGGTTTAAGTGAATTAGGTTTCCACTATAGGTTGCCTAGTCTTAAACCACTCGTAGAAGCCTTTAACGTAAGTGTTAGTAATGCGGAAAGTAATAGTTAAGTATAAGATGGATTATGTGTATGATAGATGAGCTTAAGGATGATAAGTGATGAATGTGTGTTATGTGTTATTGTGAATGTAATAGAAGTCCGTGGAGGACTTGGAGTGTTTGAATAGTTAGTTAGCCTTGCACCTCGTTTGGTGTCGGTGTTTATTTTGTGATTATGTGAAGGTATGATAGAGAAATAGTAATAGGATGCGAGTAGAAATGCTAAGTGGTATTGGAGATGGGTTAGTGATTAGGTTAAAGTTATATGATGTCTTAGTTATAAGGTAGGCTATTGCTTGCAGCTAATTAAAGTGTTAAATGTTAAGCATTATCGTTTATGTGATGTTAAGCCTACGGTAGTTGGTTATATGTCTAAGTAGAAAGAGATTGTGTTCGATAGCATGAATGCATAGAAGTGTATGAGGTATGATAGATGCATTGGAATGCATATTATGTAAGACCTGAGCGTTATGTGCGAATAATGATTTTTGAGCTAATGTGGTTGATAATAGGAGTTGTGTGAAGCATGGATTAGATCTAATATAAGGTATAATTGCCATATACATGTGTTGACCTAGTTGTGGCCGAAAAAGTTAAAAGAACAAATTGAATTACGAAATAAGATAAGTATGAGAAGTGTTTGATGAAGTATAGATGCTTTGAAAGCTTGGAATAAAGTAAGAAATGAACAATAAAGTATGCTTGTAGTTGATGATTAAAAGAACACAAATGATATAATAACGATTAGATGCTTGAAGACACGAATTCTTATAAGAAAAACTAAAATGAGAAAGTTAAAGTGCGAAGCTAAGACGTGAGGAGATCTTGTTGCATATAAAACATAAAAAGTAGAATGTGTTATTAATAAATGGTTAAGCGATGAGTGGAAGTGATAAATGAAATATAGATTGCGCTCGAAGTCATAGGTGATATGAAGTGCGCTAGAAAGAATTGTAAATCATGAATGTAATCATGTCAAAATATTTGAAACGTGTATGATAAGATTAATGAGAATGTTATATAATAAATCTATGCAAGGTTTATATGCGTAAAAGTCGAATAGACTAAAATGAGACGATAATATAAGTTGAGAATGTGGTCAACGCGGGGTTGACGAGTAATAGTAAAAGTGCGTTGTAAGGACACATAGAAATGCGTAAATTGTAATGGACAAACTTTATATAGAACTTGTCTAAAATAAAGATGACATGTAGTGAGTTGTTGACGAACGTAAGAATGAGTTTATAGTTGGGTCGTAGATGTGTAAGTAAGTGGATCAACGAAATGGTAAACAATACAAGATTGTGTGTGATAAAAGAACAACAATAGCCAGAGGTGGAAGAGAGATGCTAAATGGTATTAGGGATGGGATCAATAAGTAACTTAAGGTGTTAACGCATAAATAATGGATCGTGATAACGAGAAGTGTACTAAATCATAGTGTGTAATGATAAGATGAAATTGACACGCTAATTGTTAGAGGTTGTTGACATAAGGGAAACGAATAAGATTTAGTAACGACGCTTTAAGTATGGATCGTGATGATATTGAGTGTACTAACGTATAGTGTGAAAAGACAAGATGAGACTAACGAGTTAATATCAAGGTGTTTGATAACTTGAAGATTAAAGAATGAGGATAGGGAATGATGGCATAAAATGTGACCAACATATGTTCACATTATATATAGTGTCTAAGAACTAAACTTAAATTGGTATAGAGACGGGGTAACGGTAAGGTAAAGTACTTGAGGGCTAAGTGTGAAAGCGAAGTTGCGATAAAGCGGGGATAAATAAAGGACGGAAATTAAATGGAAAAGTTTGGAGTGCCAGAAATTAAATAGGACAAGTTAAGAATGTACATGGTATACTTAACATGATGTAAAATTTGTAGGATTGAAGTAAGGTGTGTTGGTAAGATAATGACAAGATAAAAAGAATACGTTTTAACGCTAATGATCGAATAGGACGAGTCAAGTGTGCAAGCAATAATATAATAATACATTGTGCGGTAACGTAACGAACTTACGAAAATAGAATGCGTAGAAAGGAAAGGTAACGCTAATGAAGGTGTTAATGTTATTAATCTATGAAGGGCATATATGTAAATGGCGAGAAAGAATAATATCGCTTAAATACATAAATAAATCAAGGAATGAGATAAGGTATGAGAATAAGAATGCAACGAGCTAAGAATGTAAGAAAGAATGAAATAGAGCGAAATTTCTTAAGTACTAATAGCCATAATGAGATGGGCGTGTATGAGGTTAAGGTATTGCCATGAAATAATTATATTACGGCTAAGGCGATTAGCTGTAATCATTAATAAATAATGAGCGTGTTATAATTGACGATCTATGTAAGGTCTACATGTAAAGGAAGCGAGTGAGACTAAAAGAAGAGAGATAAGATATGGAAATAAAAATGTGATGGATTAAAAACGTAAGAAAGAATGAGAGGAGTATGTGTGAGATAAAGACGTTGTCTTGAAATTATCATATTACGGCTAAGGCGATTAGCTGTAATCACTATAATGAATGCATGAGTTACAGTTGGTAAAATGTGAGAAGTCTAGATGTAAATCAGTCGAGTGGACTAAAATGTAAGGTAAGAATGTGAAAATGATTAATGAAGGCCAAGAATGCAAGAGGTAAAGTAAAGATGTGAAAATGACTAAAGCGGATTAAAAATGTAAGGAGTGTGTATGAAATAAAGGCGTTGTTCTGAAATTATCATATTACTGCTAAGGCGATTAGTGGTAATTACTATAATAAACGAATGTAATAATGTGTGTGTGGTTCTTATGACTTGGATCCGTTGTTA
Organism: Artemisia tridentata subsp. tridentata; assembly: GCA_021014915.2. Taxonomy (NCBI): domain Eukaryota; kingdom Viridiplantae; phylum Streptophyta; class Magnoliopsida; order Asterales; family Asteraceae; genus Artemisia; species Artemisia tridentata. The sequence continues at coordinate 46,277,382 of CP139506.1, read as the reverse complement.
AGGAAATAAAGTATGAATGTAATAATCCTTCGGGATGAATGTAAAATGTGGTATCCCTCAGGATGACCAAGTAAAGGAATGCTAAGAAATCCTTCGGATGAATGTTAAAGATCCTTCGGGATGAAAAGTGTTGCCTTCACCGGCAAGGGGTTGCCTACGTCCATGGCATATAAAAGTATCCCCATGATGAATGTGATAATTTGAAGGATCCAAGTCTAAGAAGAGTAAAAATAATGTAATAAAAATAATGAGAAAATAATAAAAGTTAAATTTGGAAATAGGAGTAGTAGTGTTATGTCGGGAGTGCATAACCATGAGTTTATATTTCTTGATTTACATCGATTGGGACGCCTCTCCATGTAAATGAGGAATTATAAACGAGTGGGCTATGTGTTGCCGACACGGCACGAGTAGGGTTAGAGAAGTAGAAAGCGGAAGTTTAGAGTTAGTTAGGAATTGTAAGGATTAAGATAGGAGGGTTAGAATTAGACCATGGCTTTTAGATGAGACTTAGAAGGACCTTGATGGGATGGAGAAATTGTAATGGTGGCATAATGTGCCTTGCGGTGTGGCACAAAATATGATGAACGAAAGTAAAGGAATGTGAACGTATTAGTCGAGTAGGATTATGTAAAGTCAAATAGTACGAGTTTCTTAAGTATCAAGTAGTCAAGGAATGAGGGTAGAGGATAAAGCAAGTGGGATTGTGAAGTAACGATAATAGAGTGGATTAGAATGATGGCTAGTTGTAATGAGTATGTTTTGTATTATGTAAATCTAAGCAGGCGTTGTGTGGTGTAGAAGTAAGCGGGAGTAACGTGGATTAGGGCATGTGATATGATATGGTATGCATAGAGTTGCAAGGTCACTTAGATCGTTGCAATAAGTAAACTAGTAAGTAAGGTGTTGAGAAAAAGATGAGTTATGAGACTAAGTTTTGATTAGAAATGGACGACAGATTTCGGGGACGAAATCTAAATAAGGGGGTAGAATTGTTAGACCCGTTTCCCGGGTATTGGGACCCCACCCTAGATGAAGTTGACCCGAGCCTAAGTATGTTTGACTAAGAATATGTGATTGAGTCTTTTAAGTGAGGCTTAGATGCGGAGCATCTGAAATGTAAATACGGAGCATCAGGAGATGCGGCGCATCTAAAAGATAGATGCGGCGCATCGACCTAAAATGGATAGAAATGACAGAAATGCCCTCTCAGCTAGTTTATATGTGTTAGGTTCTAGAGATCTCCACACAATTCTTGTGTGTTCCTGTGATGTCGAGATAGAGAGAAGAGAGGGAAGAAGATGGAGCTTAGGATGATGATTTAGAGATGGTTAAGTGTTCCAATTCATGGAACAATTCTCTAAGCTTGATTCTTCATAAGGTATGATGTTTAATTAGTGTTAATTGATGAATTACGAATTAGGGTTTATAAACCCTAATTTGAGATAAGTGGGGTAAATGATGGTTTCAAGATAATTAAGAGGTTATAGTAATTAGGGAATGTTTTATAATGGGTGTAAGTTAAAGATTATGAGTAAAGTGGGTTTTCATCATATGATCAAGATATGATCATATGATGATATGGTTTGGAAAATGAGTGTATTTGATGGGTTTTGTTAACCCTTGTTATATTATTAATTGTGATGTTATTAGGGTTTGATATGTTGTAGAAGATTGATGATGATGATATGAAGATGTTGATTGGTGGGATTTATGTTAGTAGCTTAGCATGGATTAAAGGTAAGTAACTCTCCCTAAAGCATGTGTTATGTATGTATTTATCATGTATGTATTGTGGTAGTATAAGTGTATAAGAGTTGGACTAGTATGGTTGTAAGCTAAGGATGGATGGCTAGTGACCTTGGATAGGAGTACGTTAGTGATCGGCTTTGGATTAGTTAAGGTATGTTGTTGGTTATGGTTGTGATGAATGAATGTGGTTATGTTATGAAGTTGTGTATGATACGAGTGATATGTGGTAGTTTAGAGGCTTTTATGCGATTATGGCGCTTATGTGAGAATATGTGTATGATATATGTTTTATGACGGGTTACTTACTAAGCGTAAGCTTATTCTTTTAGTTGTTAATGTTTTTGTAGGCTTAAGTGCGGCGGAATGGAAGGCTTGGATTGTAGCATGAAGATTTGGAATGGATTTGGAAGATAACAAGCATTAGGAGCTAGGTAGAATACCGAGCTCGAGTCAAAGTTGTACCCCGAGAGTCTATTTTATGAGTCGTATAAAGTGTGTCAAAGTCGGGTAATGGTTTGGGGGTCTAACGAGTTGTCAAGTGTGTTTTAAGTGCTTGTAGTGAATGTCTAAAGGAGTGTTTGGATTAAGCGTGTTTGTACCCATTTTGGAGTCAAACGGGTCAATTTCCGTGTATTATAGTTTGATATGGTTTTGAATGTAAAGTGAGTGTTTTGATACAAGTTATAGTGTTGTATTTGAGGTGTCAAAGTGGCTTGGGTGGTAAGTTGAGTATATGCAGGTTTTCCTGCTGATGTTCTGTCTAAATTGGTCGATGCGGCGTATCAAATATATTAGATGCGACGTATCAGAAGTTTAAGGTGATGCGGCGTATCTAATATATCAGATGCGGCGTATCAGAGGTTTAAGGTGATACGGCGTATCACTTCTGGTTGATACGGCGCATGGTCTATCAGTTTAGATACGGCGTATCCCTTTTTGGGATACGGCGTATCGTCGGTTACAGAAGGGTTGTTAGTTGTGTTATAAAATATTGTGAAATGTTTTGAATGGTTTTCGAGTATATGTTCTTGCAAGTATTTTAAAGGGTTAAATGTTATAGTTTTCTGGTCATTTAAATGAAGAATTTGTATGAGTCCGTTTTAGTCAAACGTTTCCGCGTCAAAAGTTTTTAAATTTTAGTCTAAACGGGTACGGGGCGTTACAAAAAAGCCCAAAAAATAAAAACCATTATTAAAAATATACAAACATTTTTTGTTAAAAACAATACTAATTATAAAAAAAATACATATACCAAAAAAAATATAATAATAAAAATATAAAAAAACTCTTCCGAAAACACTCCCGTCACAACGCGCGGGCTACCCCGCTCGTTGTGGTATATGAGGCGTGGCGCAGGCCACATTCGGTTTTGCGTCACGAATTGTATTTTCTTTCAAAAAGTGTCCGTTATTATATATGAAATACTCGATATTTGTGTTATTTTCTTTTTAGCTTAGCTAAGAAAAAGATATGGTACGGTTTTTAGTACTTATTATTGAAAAAAAAAAAAAAAGTCCCTAACACCCTCCAAAAATACTAGGCATGTCCATGTCTAACATATTGCTGAACATAATACACCAAGTTTTATAACATCAACACATAGATGAAAATTGCTTACTAACGAGGACGGCTGTGGGCCGCCGCGTTGCGGCGGGGCGGCGGTCCTGCAGCAAATTTCCGCGTTTGGTTGCTTTATAAATGAAGCGTTTGGTTTAAAAAAACTGTAGTGATACTACTGCAATAAATTTCATTTCACAGGTACATATATATGCTGTCAGAATTCAGCATACATAAAAGTATGCATATTACATACTGGCTCCTCTATGTGATGAAGACTTGAAATACCACTAAGGTTCCGTAATAACATACAAATAGAGAGGCTACATTCTAATCATCTATGAAGTCCATCCAGAAAGAGAGTAAGGATCGAGTTGTGCTTCCGCCATTTTCCATATCTTGATAGAAGACTTGACGCTACTTCATGTGGCGTTGTAGAACAAAAATACCTTAGCAGCACCGTAAATGGCTTTTGTTGGTTAAGTTGTTGCTGTTACCACTGTTCTTTCACGTTGTGCAAACCCCTCCACTATCAAATGATCCACCTGTCATTATATCATACCACAGTTACATTAAATATAAAGAACATAAACTATTTTAAGACTAAAAGATGGTTATTGTTTTTTGATGTACTAGTAACCTTATGTTATATTTTTCGCCTTCGAGTACAAGGACACTGCTTCCGTACATCCATTTAAAACGTCCGCTTCAAGCCTTGATTCCAACATCCTTTGATCAACTTAAAATGTTGCAGTTATGTCCAGCTGCAACTGTTAAATGCTCGCATTAGCTTTTCCTTGAACTTGAATTCAATCCCTAACAGCAACAATATCAAAAGATCATTATTTTTTGAAGGATTGGGCTTGTTTATTAAAGCAGCTAATCTAGTTATGGTGATCTAGTTATGGTGTTTGGATTGCCAGTTTGATAACGCTCAAATTGAACATGTTTTTAGTCACGTTATCGTTAGTTTTGTGCATCATATTTGGTTATATTTGTGTATATTTGTTACTAAATCGTGAAAAAGTGTATATGCAAGTAAATATAGCCAAGTACAGGAAAAGATGATAAAAAGATGAAGAAATGAAGTGATTATGCACATTGGAAGATTTACGAGAGGAAAACGAAAGAGAAACCACACAAGAACTCAAAGATTCAATAATGTCAAGATCTCTATGTTCAAATATCAAGAAAAGATCGAGTTCTATGAAAGAAATTAGTGGTACAATAAAGGATCAAGCACGTAACGAGAAAAGAAAGAAAAAACCAAAAGTTGTTTGTGGCAGAATGGCCCATCCGATCGGATGGTGCCCGCATCCGATTCGGATGGGAGAAGAATAATTTACCGAGAGATCCAACCGATCGGTTGGATCACAATACCGATCGGTTGGAGGAAGCTGAAGTTACAAAATCGCATTTAATGACGAATTTAAGCCCCATAATCATGGTGGCTTATCATTTCCTGGTTACTAATTGATTGTGGACGTTTTTACTTGGAGAGGAGGAGTTCTTTCACTTATTTAAAGAACCCTTGGCTAGTTTACAAAGTGTGACACCCAAAAACTTAGTAAAGGCTTACACCAAGTCTTGCTAAACTTATTATCATTGCCCGAAAGCTTGTAATTGTTATGGAGTGATTTTGGTTATACTTGTGTGTATGATGTGACAATTGTTGGAGTATTCTTATTTCATAGTGATGCATGAAAACATGTCTTGTTTTATGAGTTTGTTGAAATACAATCTAATCTTGCTTAATTGGTTGGTAAAAACAGTTCTAAAGATTAACAAAGGCCGAAAGGATTTTCTTTATGTTTTTATTCCAAAAAGTTAGTGCACGAATTAGTATGGACTATGGTGTGTGACAAGCATCATATTAACTCATTAAAATGGATTTGGAAACGATTTCATCACGAGAAAAGGCCGAAAGGATTCGTAGGAATTCTTAAGATAAGAAATGATTTTCAAACAACAAAGAGTTTAATAGAATTATCGTACTAGTTAACAAAGGCCGAAAGGAATTAACTAGGAGATTGATTTCTTAGAAGATGATTTCTCATGATAAAAACCATTGATTGTGAATCACTCAATTTAAGCTGTGCATCATTACAAGTTACACCTAACTTGGCAGATTACTCTATACAATTAGTCATGGAATTACACACAAGTATATTTGTTTTTGATTGATTGATTTTTACTTACCTTAGAATTTGTACCAAATTGGATTGACAACCTTTTTGTTAAAACTTATACTACCAAACCCAAACAACAATTCCCTTGGGACGATCTCAACTTACCCACCTTTACTACCACGGACGAGTATACTTGCTCGTATGTGTTGATTAGAGAATTGGATAAATTGTGTTTATAAATTTTTAAAACTTTCACGACACACGACACATCAAGTTTTTGGCGCCGCTGCCGGGGAATTGGTTAATTTACTTAGTAGTTTGGTTTGCTAGTTTATAAGTTTTGTAGTAAAAAAAAAAAATTTGGTTCGGGACCAACCGAATCGGATGGATGCCCATCCGATCGGTTGGAGCCCTCGGTAAAAATTTTAGTTTTTAGGATCAAGTGTTATTTTACAGTTTTTATGTTTAATTAATGTTATGTTTAATTTGTTTAAGTGATAGATTAATTAGGATGATTAATTTGGGTAATTAGGATAGTTTAAATATGTTTAATGTTTTATTAAATATAGTTAATATAGTTAATGTTAAGTTTTAATGATTAGTAGTTTAAGAGTTTTTTTATTAATTATGTTAATTAATTAGTTTAATGATTATTTGAGTTAATAATTAGTTGTTAGTTTAATGATAATTAATTTATGAGTTATGTGTTATGTTTCATTTTTATTAATTAGTTTAATGTTAGTTATTAGTTTTTATATTAAAAAGTTTTAATTTAGTTTTCAAAAAAAAGTTTTTTTTTTAGAAAAATTTCGATCTAACCGATTGGATGTTGCCCGCATCCGATTCGGTTGGGTAAATTTGATTTTTAACGATTCAACCATCCGATCGGATGGGGGCTAATACCGATCGGATGGATGCCTCGGTAAAAGTTTTTGAAATTTTTAATTTTTAGTTGTTTTGATGTTTTAAGAGTTTGAAGTTGTTTGTTTGCTATCTTAGGTTTAATATTTTAATATGTTTCGATTATAACTAACCCTCACGCTAATAGTTTGGATTTCTTTTGTTTTTGTGGTTATGTTATAGTTAGTGTTTAAGTAGAATGAAGAGTTTAAGCAATGTGTCAGAATACTTGAGAAATTTGGAAGAGATGCTGAAAGATTCGGGAGATTCATTGGAGAGTTTGGAAAATATTTTGGAAGAAGCTAAGGTTGATTTTGAAAGGAAAGAAGAAGTTGGAGAAAGTAGTGTTTGTTTACCTAAGGAGAAAAGAGTTGTTGTGTTTACACGAGCACCACCTAAAGAATTTGATGCACCGTTCATGAGGTATGCTACACCTTGTGGTGTGGAAGGTATAAAAGCTTGGGATGCTCAGCTTAATATGGAATATGGTGACAACTACATTACGGAAGATATGCTTGGTAAGCTTGGTTTTGTTAGACTTGATTATGAGGATTATGGAAGAAAGATAGTAAGAGAGGTGAATGTTAATATTCATGGTCATGTGTTCAAAGTTGATTTTGTTGTTTTGGAATATGGGAATGTGATGAGGCGAAAAGTGTACCGCTTTTAAGGGGTCATTTAAGCCCGAAATCGTATTTATTTGATCAAATATTGCCCTAAATCGTTCCTTTTGTCATTTTAGGTACTTTTGAGGAGAAACCTGGAAAAGGAGGCATTTTGGACGTTTTTGGAGCATAAAAGTGAAGAAAACGGCAAAGTCTCAATATTGTGCTGAAAGTCACCTTTGACGGCGTCAACATTAACTCCAGACGGCGTCATGCCTTGGCAAGAAAAGTTGGATGTGAAATTTACTCATGACGGGCCAGTGAGTTTGCATGAGAATTCTGACGGCGTCACGCTTTAACTAAATCAAGGGCGTCACGGCTTAAATCATAAGGGGACGGCGTCACGTTCATTATCCGACGGCGTCAAGCTTTGATAAGCCAGAATGGATTTTGGTAGAGCTAAAGAGGGACGGCGTCAAGATGGTCATCCGGGAACCCTAAAAGCGGCGAGGTGACGGCGTCACAATCCATAAGGTGACGCCGTCAGATGTCAAAGTCTATATATAGTTTTCTAATTTTTTGTCATTAAGGGGGAGCTTAGTGTGTGGAATTTTGGGGATAAAACCCTAAGACGATTTTAGCTACTTTTTCAGGGCTTTTTGCCCTGAGATCTTCCATGTTTCATTGAAAGATAAGTTATCAATTAATCATTCAATATGTCTATGTGTTGTTTGATTCTATCTTATGCTTGTCTTTTGTTTAACATGTTAGGCTAATTTTATCTTGTGTTTGCTTAGATCTAATGAAACCTAGCTATTGATTATTGGTTGTTAGTGTGTTATTAGTTGTATTGGATGATTGTTTATCTATGTTAGGCTTAAGAAAACTGGCTAACTTCCTATTCGGTAACTTGCTTGAACGTCTTAAGAAACATGAACCAAACGCGTACTAAAGGTTTTTATGGTTGTATTTAATGCACAAGCGAATTCTAGTGATCCCATGTTAGGAGCTTCCTAGCCGGCTCGACATAGGAGTGAAGTAGGAGCTTGTAGAGTTTGGGGAAGTAAGTACGCCACCCCACGAATGGTATTAAGGAATACACCCGTCATCCACGCGACTAATACACACTAATTAACCGGTAAAAGATAGTTAGGGAGTAAGGAAATCTAAGTAAACACATTTCTCTACACATAAGTTTCTCACCACTTTTCATTTTTGTTATTTTATTTTATTTGCATTTGTAGTAATTTGGGTTAGTTGACTAGCAACTAATTCCGCCCACTCCTTCAAAACCCGAGATTTTACTTGCTTTCAAAAAATTATAAAAAACATAAAAAGAATCTTTCTCAACCCTTAGACCTAATTAGAGTAGCCTTTCACACCTAACGAACACTATTCCCTGTGGAGAACGATCAATCCCCCGTACTTACCACTACACTATACTACATCGGTCAGGTACACTGCCTGGTGGGGTTGTAAGCCTCTTGAGATCCCTCGAGAGGTAAAACCTGTTGTAAGGTTGCAAAACCCACGCATCAAGTTTTTGGCGCCGCTGCCGGGGAATAGTTATTGTTTAGGTTGAATTTTTATTTCTATTAGGTCTACTCACTAGATTCCTTTCTAGTGAGATTTTTATTTTATTTTTCTAGGTTTTCTTTAGTCTATCTATTTTCTTCGTGTCTTTGTTCGTAACCATTACCGTCCGACATCATGGAAGATGGTAATATCCTTAACCCACACACAACCCCACCACCACCACAACCACCACCACCTCCTAGAGCCCGTACTTTAGGAGAGTATTCCCGACCTAGCCACCATGGCTATCGAAACACCATTGAGCTTACTCAAGGAGCCAATATCACACCCTTGCGATCCGACACCATCCGGTTGGTGCAAAGTGGATGCGCATTCCATGGACTTCGTTCTGAAGATCCTAATCAACATCTCAAGGACTTTCTTAAAATCGTTGATTCTATAGACCTTGATGTTGCCACTCGAGAGACGACCCGATTGCGTCTCTTCCAATTCTCTCTGCGGGACCAAGCTAGTCAGTGGCTAGAACGTCAACCCGCAGGATCCATCACCTCTTGGGATGATCTCACCACTCGTTTCCTTGCTCAGTTTTTCCCACCGGGAAGAACTACCAAGCTAAGGAATGATATCTTGATGTTCCAACAACGTCAAGGCGAAACTCTCTACGAGGCATGGACTCGATTTAAGGACTTACTACAAAAAGTCCCTCACCATGGCATAGAACTTTGGCTCCAAGTCCAAATCTTCTATGACCATATCAATCTCTCCACGAGGCAAACCATTGACCAATCGGCCGGTGGCAAGCTACGTGATCTAAGTGCGGAACAATCATGGGCTCTCCTAGAGGATCTTGCTCTTTATGACAACGAAAGTTGGAGTGATCCCCGTGATTTGAATAAAACGGTCAAGGCAATATCTTTGCCTTTGAACAATTCAAGCACTTCCGACCGTAGGATCATAGAACTTGAAGACCAAGTCAAGTTTCTCATGAAATCCTACGAGGCTCCTAAACCTTCAAGCCAAGTGAACAAAATCACTTCTTCATGTGAGTTATGTAGTGGTCCCCACGACACTCGTGATTGCATGGAACTCCCCGAACAAGCTTTTGTGGACTACGCATCATCGCGTACCGACGGAGCGGGAGATAAGTGGTACACTTTCAAGCCCGAGCCAAACCCTTATGGTGATTCATATAACCCCTCATGGAAAAATCACCCGAACCTTAGGTGGAAACAAAACCAAAACACACAACAACCCAATTCTTCCAACCCACCTACTCGTTTCCAATCAAGCGGTTCCAACTCGAACCGTACTTTCAACAACAATCCTTCCGGCAATGGTAGTACCAATAACTTTGAAGGATTGATGTCTCAATTTATGGCATCTCAAGAAGCTCGTTTAGCCAAGTTTGAAGCCGATTTCAAACAAAAACAAAGCGAGATGACCGACAAGATTGACACCTTGTTGAAAGCCCTCAATGACCGAGAAATGGGAGCACTCCCTAGCAACACGGTCAAGAACCCGAAACTAAACGTCAACGCTATTTCATCGGTTTCGTCCCCTAGTTCTTGTCCACAATATTATTCGGTCAATTCCATGAGCACGTGTTTCAAACAAACCCAAATCATTCCAAGTGACCAAGAAGTTATGACATCCAAATTGGTCAACAACATAGTTGAAACACCTCCCACTCAAAACCTTGACGATGAATTCAAGGAGCTCCACCTTGAAAGTCCGGTTGTTGATGAGAAGAAGCTCAAGTTAGGCGAAAAAGGGACCGCCTTTGTTCAAAACAAGCTACCTAAGAAGTTAGATGATCCGGGCTTATTTGTTCTACCTTGCAAGATCGGTAATTCGGAGGCTTATGATACATTAGCCGATCTTGGTTCAAGCCTTAACCTACTTCCGTTACCTCTCTACACCTCTCTAAAACTTGGAAAACTTGAAGAAACCGAGGTGATAATAGGCTTAGCGGATGGAAGTGTTGCTTACCCGGTTGGAGTAGTTAAGGACGTGTTAGTGCACATTGGAAAACTAACCATTTTAGCCGATTTCCACGTCCTTGATATGGTTAGCGACCCTACATGCCCCTTGTTGATAGGTAGAGGATTTTTAGCGACCGCTAGTGCTATGATTGATTGTAAGGAATCTAAGATAGCGGTAGGAGAAGGAGATACTTGGTCAGTCTATGATGTTAAGAAACATGCCTATGATACTAGTGAGGAACCAACACCACATTGGCTAGAATCAAATAGGAGACCATCTAGATATGGACCTTGGATCGATAGAGACTTCATAGGACCCCAACGCCCATTTTACCTAGAAGAGGACTTTGTTAACCGAACGCATTCGGCAGAGCAACTCTTGGCTAGGGACACCGAATTAGATCCATTTGAAGACCCTCTAGTTTTTAGAAGGATGATTGATTTCCTAGGAGTTTTGCCAATTAACCTAGGAATGAATAAGTGGATTTGTGAGGAAGATGATCATAAGTGGAATTGGGATAAACCACCCAATGATGGAGATGGGTCATGGCATATCAAGATGACATTGTATGACCCGGATGGAGAGAAGTTTGAAAAGACATATCGTACTAAGCGAACCAATAGGAAACTTCAATCCAAGCTTAACCCTAAAGACGTCCTTGATGACGAGCTTACTTACATAGGGTAGCGTGACTTTGAGTCTAGCTACAAGACTCGTTAATAAAGAAAAGCGCTTCTTGGGAGGCAACCCAATCTTTATTTGTTTTATTTGCTTTGTGTGTTTATTTATTTGTTTGTTTGTTTTTATTTGTTTCCGTATGTGTGTTTAATTTTTATTATTATTGATTCATGTTCAAAAGTAATTTGTGAAAATGCTTTATGTTGTTTTTAACTTCGTCTTAACTACATATAAAGGTATTTTGCAAAAGATAAGTGTAAGGGAAATCTAAATCGGTTTATTAGAACACAAATGAACATGAATCGTAATAATAATAAATTAACATACATATTCGTATTTGTTTGAGTCAAATGCTTGTATCGAGTCATAATGATGTTTTGCAGGATTTCCAGGAAGTAAGTTAAAGGTTTTTCCAGAAATTTTCCGGAAACTTAAAACGAAAATTTTTGTCAGGTCATTTCTGACGGCGTCAGGGGTTATAACCTGACGGCGTCAGATTTAATTTCCAGAAATTTTTGAAAATTTTGTTTTCATAAAAAGTTTTTATTAAAATCTCCAACTTATAATCTCCAGGAATCTGCAAAGTTATCATTCCACAAGCATTATATCCTTATATATAGATTTTATCCCGCCGATGTTATGCAGGTTTTCGTGTTTGTTTTCTCAGGTTCAACAGGTTATTTTGGACAAGGAAATGTTTTGAATCAAGCTTATGGCGATGCATTAGTCATGGAGCTTCAACATTCTCTTTGGAGGAAGATTTAACCGTGTAATTTCATTATCCAACGAGCGAATCAGGGGAGTATTTGATTTCATTCTTTTACTTTATTCTTTTACATCTTGTTATTTGAACATTGGGGACAATGTTCATCTTAAGTGTAAGGGGAGGGTAAAAGTACGATTTTAGAGAATACAATTGCGCTTGATTTTTGTTTGTTTGATGGTAGATGTGTAATAAAACTGAGAGAAATACTTGTTAAGGTAATTTTAGTGCCAAATTTAAAATTTTTTACAACATATAGGAGTGAAACTTTGATCTTAATGAGCGTCTCATGGATAGGAGTTATATGACTAGCACAAAAACCGTACAACTAAAAAATTTTCCACCCCCAAATATGTGAGGTTCGCCCCTAGAATTGGTAGGAAAAGCATTTATGCTATGATGTGTGTACCGGTAGCACTTAGATTCTAGAACTTGCGTTAGGACCATTCCGAGGCCACAAGTGAGACTACATTCGTGTAGTTAGATTTACTACATGATAAGAGGCATTAGGATTAACCCATTGTTTTACACCTGTGTTTTTGTTATAATTACATTGGCTACATTGGTCAAGTAATTCTCCCACACCCTTTGCGTTGTACTCATTTTTAGTACACGATACCCCTAGTACACCCCTCAGAGCCTATCTTTTCGTTTCGACCTTTAAGCATTTTACTTAAAGGAAGAATTTGTTACACCCCACTTAAATGTACACCCAAATCGCCTTAGCCTACCTTGTATGCACTCATTTTTAGTGCATTATTGTTACAACATTTGTTTAAACCCAAGTTAATTATCTAATTGATTACATGGTTGCTAAGTCGAGTCATATCCTTGTACATATTGTTTTGGGACGATTGGGACTCGTGGGTAAAGTACTAGTGTAATGGAGTAATGGGGAAGAACATCATTTATTACCCCCATATGTGCTAAATGTTTTAAAAGTACTCCAAGTTTTTCAATTATCTTAATTCGAGTAATTAGAATAGTTATTTGTAAATTTATGTAAAAGTTCAAGTGTAAGGGGATGCAATGCCCCTTTGATGTATTATTTTGGATGGTAGGGTAAAAGTGTATGCAAAAAAAAAAAAAAAAAAAAAAAAAAAAAAAAAAAAAAAAAAAAAATGAGAAAAAGAAAAATAGAAAAAACATACGGACTACCATCCCGTTTCATTTTATGTTTATTTTATGTGTATGTTTTGTTATTTTCTTTCATTAGCTTAAGATCGAGTCTAGTCTTGGCTTAGCAACATTGTATAGTACATGTAATTGATCAAGATCTTTAACTCGCCACCAGTAAAATATCCCGTATCCAACAAAACCGTGTTTTCCTTTTCCCTACACCTAACGTTATAACCCATTTAAAAGCCCTCTTTGATAGTTTATCTTAGGTGCTTACGCCTAGTGGAGGAGGTTTTCGATCCTTTCCCAAGCCTATGGTAATCTATTTGCTATGACAGGTAGTGAGAGATATTTTCCGTTTTCATTTATGAGATTTATTTTGATGACACTTGAGAGATGTGAGTATCTAAACACTACTTGTGAGGTGCTAGTATGTAATCTCCGTGCTTATTATGATTGAAGTGGAACGATTATTTGTTGTAATTACTTTTATGTTTGCATTAAATGACCCCTAACTTGTATTTTGATTAGAATAAAAGCGCATTTGCTTGAGGACAAGCAAATCTCAAGTGTAAGGGTATTTGATGAGGCGAAAAGTGTACCGCTTTTAAGGGGTCATTTAAGCCCGAAATCGTATTTATTTGATCAAATATTGCCCTAAATCGTTCCTTTTGTCATTTTAGGTACTTTTGAGGAGAAACCTGGAAAAGGAGGCATTTTGGACGTTTTTGGAGCATAAAAGTGAAGAAAACGGCAAAGTCTCAATATTGTGCTGAAAGTCACCTTTGACGGCGTCAACATTAACTCCAGACGGCGTCATGCCTTGGCAAGAAAAGTTGGATGTGAAATTTACTCATGACGGGCCAGTGAGTTTGCATGAGAATTCTGACGGCGTCACGCTTTAACTAAATCAAGGGCGTCACGGCTTAAATCATAAGGGGACGGCGTCACGTTCATTATCCGACGGCGTCAAGCTTTGATAAGCCAGAATGGATTTTGGTAGAGCTAAAGAGGGACGGCGTCAAGATGGTCATCCGGGAACCCTAAAAGCGGCGAGGTGACGGCGTCACAATCCATAAGGTGACGCCGTCAGATGTCAAAGTCTATATATAGTTTTCTAATTTTTTGTCATTAAGGAGAGCTTAGTGTGTGGAATTTTGGGGATAAAACCCTAAGACGATTTTAGCTACTTTTTCAGGGCTTTTTGCCCTGAGATCTTCCATGTTTCATTGAAAGATAAGTTATCAATTAATCATTCAATATGTCTATGTGTTGTTTGATTCTATCTTATGCTTGTCTTTTGTTTAACATGTTAGGCTAATTTTATCTTGTGTTTGCTTAGATCTAATGAAACCTAGCTATTGATTATTGGTTGTTAGTGTGTTATTAGTTGTATTGGATGATTGTTTATCTATGTTAGGCTTAAGAAAACTGGCTAACTTCCTATTCGGTAACTTGCTTGAACGTCTTAAGAAACATGAACCAAACGCGTACTAAAGGTTTTTATGGTTGTATTTAATGCACAAGCGAATTCTAGTGATCCCATGTTAGGAGCTTCCTAGCCGGCTCGACATAGGAGTGAAGTAGGAGCTTGTAGAGTTTGGGGAAGTAAGTACGCCACCCCACGAATGGTATTAAGGAATACACCCGTCATCCACGCGACTAATACACACTAATTAACCGGTAAAAGATAGTTAGGGAGTAAGGAAATCTAAGTAAACACATTTCTCTACACATAAGTTTCTCACCACTTTTCATTTTTGTTATTTTATTTTATTTGCATTTGTAGTAATTTGGGTTAGTTGACTAGCAACTAATTCCGCCCACTCCTTCAAAACCCGAGATTTTACTTGCTTTCAAAAAATTATAAAAAACATAAAAAGAATCTTCCTCAACCCTTAGACCTAATTAGAGTAGCCTTTCACACCTAACGAACACTATTCCCTGTGGAGAACGATCAATCCCCCGTACTTACCACTACACTATACTACATCGGTCAGGTACACTGCCTGGTGGGGTTGTAAGCCTCTTGAGATCCCTCGAGAGGTAAAACCTGTTGTAAGGTTGCAAAACCCACGCATCAGAATGCTGATGAACCAGAAGTCGTGTTTGGTAGAGATTTTGTTAGGAACATGTTTTAAATATTTACAAGTCTTGTTCATTTAGGAAAAATGTTGCACGTTAAGGGTTATATTGTTTGTATTAAGTGACCGGTCCATTAGTAGCCCATGGGCCGACCACCTTTGTTAATTTCTTCTTGAAAGTTTAGCACATGGGATGCCCTAAGTATTTGCCTATAAATAGAAGGCAAGGGCTCCTCATTTATTGTTGGTTTTTCATGCATTGTGCGAAAGCTCTGCTAGTGTGTAATTCGATTTATTGAAAGCCTTCCATTCTTCTTATTCTCTTCTCTAGATCGCTTATTAGCTTATTCATCTTTATACGTAGCTTAATCTAGTGTAGTAGTACGTGTGCTTATTTGTCATAACGAGTGTGTGTTTGAGATATCATCGTGACCTACAAGTGGTATCATACGCCAAAGGATAATTAGGATCGTGTGTTTGAGTCATTTGTATCTTTATTTACGTTGGTTTTATAGATTTTGTAAGGTTTTTGTTCCAACTTAACGTTAAAATCTCGTTTGCATTGAAAAAGTAGCTTTGAGATCGTTAAAATTTCACTAATCTTCATCGGTTTTCATATTTTCTACGTTAACAAAGCTTAATATTCATCAAATCTTTTGATTACTAATCGTTTAAAGTAAAAAACAATCGGGTTTATTGGTTATTTAGACGATTTGGTGTAATCCGTATTATTAGCGTATTGGAAAAGTTGATGAAAAGTGATATTTTTGGTTTCTGAGTGAACTTCGACAAGTTAGGGTTTCATCGCAGTTGCAATAAAGATAAGTTAGGGTTTTATCGCATTTGGGAGATCTTCAATTATCGGCATTGGGACTCAGTATTGTACTTTCTTGTATTAGAAAGTAGTAATACTTCGACTTGGTTGCTTCTCTTCTCTTGTACAAGAGTTGAGAATTATCGAACTTGGATTTGTGATAAATCTATCGCATTTGCCATAAATCATCGCAGTTTGATATCTTATCTTATCGCTGTTTGATATTTTATCGCATTTTGCTATAACTTATCGCACTTTAAGATAACATATTTAAATTGTCATTATTTATCGCACTTTATAGTTTTATCGCATTTTCTACTTTCGTTATCGCTATTGAAGGTTATCGCACTTGGTGTAGTGTCGTTATCGCACTTGGTGAACTGATCTTATCGCACTTGGTGAACTGTCATTATCGCACTTGATTATCGCACTTGGTGAACTGACCTATCGCATTTGGTGAACAGTACTTATCGCATATGGACAAAATCTTTAGATTTCCAAACCAACTTAACATATATCATCAACACATATCTTAATTATCTTCAAGATCCAGATATGTCTCAACCACCTCATTTCAATTACTACTACCAGCTACAGCAACATCCACAACAACAGCAATTTCATCCTCAGTATCAACAACAACAAGCATTCGTGCAACAACATCAATTTCTCTCTCCACCACAAGTGTCCCCACAACAAATCATGCAACAGAATCAACAACTGCAGAATTATTCATCCTACTCCAGAGAACCTCATTGGTTTAACAAGATGTGTGAGGCAATTAGTAGTCAGCAATCACATCATGAAGCTGGAAGTCAAGAAACTCCACCAATGCTAACTCCGGGTAACTACGTGCAATGGGCTAGTAGATTCCTCAGATTCATTGAACTCAAAAAACCTCATGGTCAATACCTCAAGAAAGTAATTGAAGAAGGACCCTATCCTATTCCAGCTACTGTTGTTCCAGCAACTTCAGAGAGAGAAGAAACAACCACTCCCACTCCTATTGCCAACTACACAACTGAGCAAACATTACAACAAGAAGCAAACCAATTGGCAATGTCTTTCATACTTCAAGGAATTCCCAATCCTATCTATCGAAGTATTGATGCTCAAAAGACAGCCAAAGATATGTGGGAACATGTTCATCTTCTCATGGAAGGAACAGAGTTAAACCAGGAAGATCTTGAGTCAAAATTGTATATGGAGTACACTCACTTCATAATGGAACCAAGGGAAACCATTGAATCTTACTACCACCGTTTCACCAACATTATCAATGACCTTGATCGTCATGATATAAAGTTACCAAAGATTGCTGTCAACTCCAAATTCCTTGGATGTCTTGGTCCTGAATGGCAGAAGTATGCAACTTTTGTAAGGCAGACAAAGAAAATTGGTGATGTCAAATATGGACTCATGTATGATTACCTCAGACAACATCAATCAGAAGTGGATAAAGAAATTGCAGCACGAGGAGGTTTCACACCAGCACAAACACCAAACTCACTTGCTCTCGTTGCTCAATCTAACTTCTCTTTACCACACCAGGAATTTGGCCAATCATCTTTTCAACCAAGCCTTCCACCCCAACCTCATAACCAAATCATTTCCTATGAAGCACCACAACAATACTCTGATAACCAGATGGTTCCATACAACAACACCGATTCAGTAATGTACTCAAATGCAGATTATGATGAAGAAGAGGATGCTTTCAACTCTCTTAATGAAGCATTTGGATTGATTGCTAAAGCTTTTGGCAGATTCACCAAATCCAACAACCGTCTTCGTTCATCGTCAAATACCAGAAATCAGGCAGTTGTTAATGATGGCAGAGTAGAAATTCAAAACAGGTCTTCAGGTAGATATGGTTCAGGAAATCGTGGATATGGTACTCAAAGGGTTCAGTCAGGAGGAAATAGGTTCAATACTGCAGGGGCAAACAGAAACAATATGGGGAATGATCAGAGAGGAAATTCGACTGTTGGGAATGTTCAGAGAGGCATTGCAAATACATCTATCACATGTTACAACTGTGGGGGGAACGGTCACATGGCAAATGCTTGTCCGAAGCCACGAACAATGGGCAGTGCTTATCACAAAGAGGCTCTTCTGATGGCACTCAAAGATGAAAAAGCTGCTGGAAGGCTGACTCATAATGATCAAAGTTTTATGGCTAATGTGGAATCAGATGATGAAATGGAAGATCTAGAGGCAAATGCTGCAGTCATGCTTATGGCTAATATGCAAGAAATGAATATGTCCGAGTCAGGCCCGGTCTATGATACCGATGGTCTTTCTCAAGTACCTGATCCTACATGTCTCATCCATGAAATTGCTTTACCAGCTGCATCTTCATCTACAAATGAAACGTTTGATCCACATGATTCATTCTCATCACCATCCGATGATCAAATCAACACCGTAGTATCATTTGATGATGATAATACCGTTGTTTCATTTGATGATCTCATTGATGATGACCATTGTGATCATCTTGATCAAATAGATCCTTTGACTGATCAAGATTCAGAATTACAGGCCTTGTTATTGACCACCCAGTCACAAATAGAAAAATGCAATGACATCAATCAGAAGCTCAAAGATAAAATTGCATTGTTAACAAAGGATAATGAGTGCTACCAACTACAACTTTCGGGATATCTAAAATAGGATAAACGTGAAAAAGGTTTTGAAATAGCTTTCCAACAAGAATACGTAAAAGTTCAAAATTTAGAAAGTCAAGTTCGTGAGCTAACCGTTGCCAAAGCTGAGCTTCTCTCTCAAAAAGAAAAGGATCAATTTGAATTCAAAAAACAAATTGATGCTTTAACTTCTGAGTTGTTAAAAACTCAATTTGAGCTTTCAACTTCTCAGCAGGATCTTCTTGAAGAAAAGCAAGCCACTAGGAAACGTGTTGACTCATATCTTGATCAAATTCTGGATTTGGAAACCAAACTCAAAGAATTTCAAAACATCGTGTATAAAACGGGTAATTCTGTAACACAAATTCAAAAAAATGTTGTGAAACCGAGTCCTAAAGGAGTAAGTTTTGCACTTGGAAGTGACACACCCCGTAATTTACACAAAGCACTCAAAGACAATCCCAAGTTATACAATGCAACATTTCTGTTAGATGATACCTTTCAACGTGTTGTTATGTATTCTGTTGATGAAGAAACTGATTTTCTTGCAAACAAGATTGAGGGTCGATCAGATTCACAAACAAAATTTTCAAAGATACACTATGATTATAATGCACGACCTCATTTGAGCAAATCATTTGTCCCTCCTAAAGACCATCCAGAACAAACGTTAACATACACAAACATAAGTGCTCCTTCGTCTATAACTTCTGTCCCCACGACTGCTGTACATTTCAAAGATTGTCTGACAGAGGATCCTGCTGATCCACAAATGCCTCCAAAATGTCGGGTTCTTCGATATTTTAAGACATTTATGGACGACATTTCTCGTTTGGAGAATGAAATTGAGTTTAGTTCTCAAATTCCTGTCTATTCTTTTCTTTCTCCTGTTCAAAAAGAAAAGAAAGAGATTCTTCAAAAGAAAATTCTTCCTCATGTCAGAAATCTGAAGAAATGCGCAACAAAATGGGAAGAGGAGTTATACACGGAAGTAGCATCTATGCAAACCATTTTCAAAGCTAAAGATGACAAGGTTTAACGTCAAAAACTTCAAAAGAAATTTTTAGCTAAAGAAAATGATCGACTCTTGGAAAAAGTTTTGTGTTATGACGTGGTGTCTGTGATTATGAATTCGCTCTATGAATCTGGTAATGCTTTACTTGTGAATGATCATGCTGTGGATAGTAAGATGTTGCGTATGGAGATTGATCATCTGGTACATGAGAATGAGAATCTTCGACAGATCAACAATGATGTGAAAAACAAAGTTTTTAATCTTCAAAAACGGCTTGACTGGTGTCAAAAACAGAGTGTTGAATTTGAACTTAAATTTCAACATCTTATAGCGTCTTTATCATTTCAAAACAGTCATGTTCCTGAGAAGTTTAAGGAAACAAAAGCTTTTTTAAGACTTAAACTGTTTGAAAATGAAAAGGAACTGGATGAAATTCTTCAAAACAGAAATGACACAGTCCTCCTCAACAGAAAATTAGACTCACAAAATCATGAATTTCAACACATCATTATTGATCTGAAGAAGAAAATCAGAGTTTTAGACAAAGGCAAAGCAAACGTTCACAAGATTGCCCCAGGGATGTATGTAGTAGACAAAGAACATACCCAAGCATCTGATATAACCACTAATTCAGCTACTTGTACTTCCACGGACTAGAAACCACATCTAAGGTCAGACATTCCAAGACTCACAAGAAACAGAGGAAGAATAGAGTCAAGAAACCTAGGAAGGAGTTATCTAAGTCTGAAGAAGTTCCAGTTAGTAGTATGAATAAGACAAATGTAACATCAAGAATAGAATTGCACTTATCTGTGTCTAGTTCTAAGATTGATGTAACAGATGCTAAATCTTTAAATATTAATGAAGATGTTTTGGTTGATGCTACTTGTGTTTTTTGTCGTAATAGCATATTATCTGGTGATCATACAAAATGTGTTGCTAAAACCTTGCTGACTAAGAGAAAGAAACGAACTAGTGGCGCTTCCTTTAGGCTTAAAACCAGTGCAAAGTCCATTTTAGGAATGCCCCCACTAGCTGTTTCTGAAAAGACAATGGACAAGCCCAAATCCAAATCGACTGCTTCACCTAGTGCATACATTAGGAAAAAGGCAGAGACTAGTTGGACCTGGCAACGTTGGTTACAGCACACTTTTGGTTTTCAATGGTTACCTCAAATACTAACCTCTTGTGTTACTAACCCAGCGGATCCAACCGTTATCAATTCTCCACCTGTTTCCAATGTTTGTGATGCAGGTGATTCAAATCGTCCTTTGGATTGTTGATAGCGGGTGCTCCCGACACATGACCGGCAATCTCAAACTTCTTCAAAACTTTATTGCAAAGTTTATCGGAACGGTCAGATTTGGGAATGATCACTTCGCTGCAATTATGGGCTATGGGGATTACATTAATGGGAACATCAAAATCAGCCGTGTGTAATATGTTGAAGGCCTTGGTCATAATTTATTCTCTGTGGGACAATTCTATGATGGAGACTTGGAAGTAGCATTCAGGGAGAAAACTTGCTTTATTCATGATCTTCAAGGCAACGACCTCATGAAAGGGAAACGCGGAACCAGTCTGTATACTATCTCCCTTGAAGGCATGACAGCTTCTACTCCTTTTTTTTACTCTCCAAGGCTCATCCCACAAAGGCTTGGTTATGGCACAAAAGATTGTCTCATCTCAATTTTAAAACCATCACTGACCTTGCCAAGAAGAAATTAGTTGACGGTTTACCAAAATTCAGATATGCCAAGGATCACTTGTGTTCTGCGTGTGAACAAGGGAAAAGTCATCGTGCTCATTTTCCTCCCAAAACAGAACACAGCACAGACCATGTCCTACAACTGCTTCATATGGATTTGTGTGGTCCGATGCGAGTTCAGAGTATTAACGGGAAGAAGTATATTCTGGTAATAGTGGATGACTACTCAAGATGGACTTGGGTCTATTTTCTTCGGACTAAAGATTAAGTTCCTTCTATCCTCATCACGTTTCTCACCAAGATTCAAGTTCAAGTCCGCAACACCGTCCGCATCATCAGAACAGACAACGGGACTGAATTTAAGAATCAAATCATTCGGGAATTCACTGAGAAACATGGAATTGTTCATCAGACTTCAATAGCTCGCACTCCAGAACAAAATGGTGTAGTTGAAAGACGAAACCGTACGCTCGTGGAAGCAGCTCGAACTATGTTGATCAATGCTCAATTACCGGATTATCTTTGGGCTGAAGCTGTCAATACTGCTTGTTATACTCAGAATCGTGCCATGATCAACAAACGACACAGCAAAACACCATATGAGCTTATACAAGGAAGAAAACCAAACATCAACTATTTTCACGTCTTTGGAGCATTGTGTTATCCGAAGAATGATAAAGATGATCTTGGTAAACTTAAGGCTAAAGCAGATATTGGGATATTTGTTGGATACTGTGAGAACTCCAAGGGATACAGAATTTGGAATCGTCGGACTGGGGATATTCAAGAAACCATACACGCTAATTTTGATGAACTCACTGAAATGGCTTCAGAGCAAGACCGCTTGGAACCCGTACACAACCGTCTGAACTTTCCTGAATCTTCATCTGCACCCCTACCTTTCAACAGGAAGGATCTGGAAGATTTGTTTGCACCCATGTTTGATGACAGTTTGGTTAAAAGTGCGTCAGAGGCTTCCACAAGTTCCGCTGCTCCACAACTCTCAAATCAAGCACCTGATCCATCAGCATCTACCTCTACCATAGTTGCTGCCGATGCACCACAACCTGAACTATCATCATCAATGGATACAACACCTCAACCAGCAGTTGAAGATTCTTCCCTCACTTCTAATCAAGTTCCCACACCATCAGATTATGACGGGAATGCATTCTTCAATCCATTTGCTCCACCACCAACCATTCCAGAACCAGGAGAATCATCCTCGAGCAATATGGACCCGTCCGATCACCTTAACAACATTCAACATATTCCATCCACCCACAAATGGACAAGAGATCACCCTTTGGTAAATATAATTGGAAATCCTAACAATCCAGTCATCACAAGACAAACACTTCAATCAGACAGTGAACACTGCATGTATGCACTCACTGTTTGTCAATCTGAACCTAAAAACATCAAAGAAGCCCTTACATACGACAACTGGATTGAATCCATGCAAGAAGAGTTGGAACAATTCAAACGTTTGGAAGTTTGGGAATTAGTTGAAAGACCAGATGGAGTTTATGTTGTTGGATTGAAATGGATTTGGAAAAACAAGCTCGGTGCAGATAGTACAGTGATTCGTAACAAGACCCGACTGGTAGCAAAAGGATACAGCCAAGAAGAGGGAATTGACTTTGAGGAATCGTTTGCTCCAGAAGCTCGGATTGAGGCAGTTCGAATGTTTCTGGCATACGCAGCCCACAAGAACATCACAGTCTATCAGATGGATGTGAAGACGGCATTTCTCAATGGACAACTCCGAGAAGAAGTGTATGTGTCACAACCAGAAGGCTTCGTGGACCCAGATCATCCAAACCATGTATATCGGCTTAAGAAAGCCCTTTACGGCCTTAAACAAGCCCCGAGGGCATGGTACGATAAACTGTCTGCATTTCTCCTTGCTAATCATTTTACCATTGGAACTGTTGACCCGACTTTATTTATACAAACACACGGGGAAGACATTCTCATTGTACAAATTTATGTGGATGATATTATTTTTGGTTCAACCAATAAAAAATATTCAAACGCTTTTTCTAAACTAATGAAACAAAACTTTGAGATGTCTATGATGGGTGAACTTAATTTCTTTCTAGGATTGCAAGTTCATCAATCACCCCGTGGTATATTTCTAAGTCAGTCAAAATATGCTCAGGAAATTCTGAAAAAGCATGGTATGACCAGCTGTGACACCTATAATACCCCAATGTCCTCCTCATCCCCAAGCTAGATGCTGACATACATGGGACACCCATTGATCCTACGAAGTATCGTAGTATAATTGGCTCGATCATGTATCTCACAGCTAGCAGACCGGATGTTGTATTTGCCACATATCTTTGCTCCCGATATCAGTCTAGACCGACTGAACGGCATTTGTCAGCCGTTAAAAGAATCCTTAGATACATAAAGGGAACCATTAATTTGGGGATCTGGTATCCAAAGGATTCTGGGTTTGAACTTGTTGCATTTTCAGACGCTGACCATGCAGGATGCTTAGACACACGCAAGAGTACATCAGGGGGAGTTCAATTCTTGGGTGACAAGCTCGTCTCTTGGCAATCAAAGAAACAAGACTGCACCTCACTGTCTTCAACAGAATCTGAGTATGTAGCCATGTCTGCCTGTTGTGCTCAAGTCATCTGGATGAGATCACAACTGATGGACTACGGTTACATATTCAACAAGATTCCGATGTATTGCGACTCCAAGAGTGCCATTGCCATTTCATGCAACACAGTCCAGCATTCGAAGTCCAAGCATATTGATCTCCGGTACCATTTCATCAAGGAACACGTGGAAAAGGGTACTGTTGAATTATACTTTGTGGGAACTGAACACCAACTGGCGGATCTGTTCACAAAAGCCTTGCCTCATGCAAGATTTGTGGATCTGGTTCACCGGATTGGTATGAGATGTTTGATGCCAAATGATTTGGAAAAGTTTCTTAAAAAATAATTAACCAAGTCAAACATTTCCAAAACTATCTTTGTAAATATATTCACAAAAAAAAAAAATAAAAAAAAAATGCAAGTACAATCCCTCATCCAACACGTTGTTTATTTTTACAATGTCTCTAATTATTTTTGAACACGTGTTGAGGGGGAGATAATTTTTACCAAAATTTTTAGAATTGTACTTGCATATTTTTCAGAAATTGTTGTTTCACAAAATTTGGTGATAAGATTTTAAGATAGAAAAGTTGTATGCCTTAAATGTCAATAATGAGACTTAGTGTTTGCATGATGGTGGTTTAGGACCTAATGTTCAAAGTTATCAAGGTTAGGGGACTATATGTGTAATAAGTGCAAAGCTAATTGGTAGATATTTAAGTCAAGAAAATTAATTATCGCAGTTATTACTCTGCATATTTCACCTACCGTATTAAATTCACCCCACCCACCATCATCGACGGCTTACAATCATTCTGCAAATCCGCTCAAGATTTTCGAATTTTGTGAGTGATCTTATGATTAACATGTAATTATTTAAGATGGTTTTGAACAGATTCTTGATCTAACGGCTAGAACAATCAAAATTGTAATATTTAGTTCTAGGGTTTGCGTTAAATTGGGGATTTTGGATTAAGATTGTTTGTGTTGAAAGCAATTGTACGATAATGTTGATACATTGTTTAGGAACCTATATTGCAATCTTAATTACTCCCAATCACTATAACTTGTTCTAATTGGATTTTAGGGTTTAAGCGTCAATTTGGGGAAAACCATGTATAAGCGTTATTGTGTAATGTGTTTATTGGAATGTTGTTGTTTGATGTTTAATTGAATGTTGGCATGCTTGATTTGTACCCAGAAACACATTAAGTGAATCGATTGAATTTTAGGGTTTATGAAGAACATGAACACTAGCAGTTTGATCTTTGCGTATTTGTGGTTCGTTTTTGTTATAACTTAGCCAAAATGCACATAATAGTCATTTAACTTGTTTGTGAAAATCTGTGGACACATATCATGAGTTATAATGAATCACGATAAGGATTTAAGTGTATGTTCATCGTCAAATATGTTCGTAAACTCTTGTACAAGAGTTTATCGAAGTTGGCCAAAATTATCGCAGTTGGGATGATTATCGCAGTTGGATAATTATCGCAGTTGGGATAATTATCGCAGTTGAGATTCTTATCTTGATTGGTTTAATTATCTTGATTGACATAACTATCGCAGTTGGATAATTATCGCAGTTGGGCTAAATATCGCAGTTGGATAATTATCGCAGTTGGGATGATTATCGCAGTTGAGTTGATTATCGCAGTTGGATAAATATTGCAATTAAGATACTTATCTTGATTGAATAATTATCGCAGTTGTCATAATTATCGCAGTTGACATTAATTATCGCATTTGACATAATTATCGCAGTTGTGATCTGATATAAAATTTTGATCAATTTCCTTAGGTATATCCTTTTATACTTATTAAAATTAATCAAATTTTATAGAATTTGGCTAACTCTTGATAAATTCTTTGACCAAGCATGTAACAACCAATCATAAATACAATAGGGTGCTATGTTTTGCTTTTAAAAGCTAACAATTTTTCTAACAAACATGCATTCTGTATATTCGTATATGATTGTTGATTCAGAAACACATCAATGGCAACTTCACAACAACAACCTCTTCCTGCTCTCACCAAAGATGAAGTCTTTCCTCGCGGGTATACTCTGGAAATTGGGAAGAATAATTCACGAGTAGAACTGGACAAGATCAAGTGCTCTGACTCAAGTTGCCAGATTGCAGTAGAGATTCTCAAAGCTCATAAATGCAGGGATCTTCTTGATAGCTCAGACACAATTCCAGAGCTATACATTCATCAATTATGGGATACCTTCACTAGAAGCAATGATGACAAGTATTTCACTTGTACCCTGGATCGTAAGAAAATCAGAGTTACACCTGCTACACTCCGCAAAGCCTTAAAACTTCCAGAAGCACCTAAACCTTCTAACCAATACCACCCGACACCTTCAGAGTCTGAGGTCATGCAATTCCTGGAAGACATTGGTTATGATGTTCAACCTGATACACCATTAACCACAATCTCCAAAGTCAATGCTAGATACATTCCTCAACCCTGGAGGACTATCTTCTTCATCATAACCCATTCCATAACTGGAAGAGATAGTGGGTTTGAGCATCCAAGACTTTCTCATCTTCAAGTCTTATGGGGATTTCTAAACCAGGAACCAATTGACTTTGCTGCTCTCATTTGGGAAGACATAATGTACTTAATGCGAAAAACATCCAAGAAAATTCCATTTGTACGATACACCAAAGTTCTTATTAGCTATCTACTTGATCTTCATGAAGACATCGATAAGCGACCTACTGATCAAGAGGTTCATGAGTACAGCATGGATAAAACATTAAGCAAAGTCTACTTCCCAAAAGAAAGCACGCGCAAACAAGGTGCACGGTTGCCAGAATTTTTGATGCCTGATGAGGTCAAAGAAACTAAAGCTTATCATGATTACGACAAGGCATTCCGTGAACGTCGTGTGGGTCTTGATAAGTTGGTTGAAGAATCAGGATCTTTAAAGACTCGTTCTCGAAGTAAGACTAAGACGGGTAGTGCATCAAGTGTCTCTGAACCTAAGCAAAAACATCCCAGAACCACTTTCATCAAGAGGAGAGTACCCAGTAAACCCCAGCCAAAACCTGAACCGAATAGAATCATTGATGAAGATACTGAATCTGAATCTGAATCATCGGAATCCGAAGAAGAACATGTCTTTATGACTGTTGAAGAGGCTGAACTTCATAATAAGATTTCTCATGAAAATGCACAAAAGCAGAGTCTCAAATCACTAAAAGAAGATGAAGAGCGTAGGGCAAGAAAAGTATTGGAACAACAGATGGAGTATGAGAGAACAAATGGAGTTGGAGGATCCCAAACTGTTCATGAAGCAGCTTTGACCCAAGATGATCTGGTTAATCAACCCGGAGGATCTGGAGCTGCATCAACCAAGGTTCAGCCTGATATGATTAATCAACTCGATAAGGCTGAATCAGTCTCTTCTCAGCAAACAAGTTCGGTTAATCAACCCGACTTGGGAGCACCGACTCAGGAGGAGAAGGAAAAAGATCAGGATAGCAATATCGTTTTATCTGACAAGGATATCTCTGATTCTATGTTTGACGACAATCCCGAGGAACAACCACGTAACGATGATACAGAAGATTGGAACATAGAAGAAGAAAAAGACATTCTGGGAGATAAAGCAATTAAAGCAGCCATGGATCTTGAGAACGAGGCAAGACAAGAGGAAGAAAGGAAACGTAAGGAGGATACTCAAGCTAACCTGGAAGCAGATAGCTACATTCGTTCTCACACTCCAACACCTCCTCCTTCCCCTCCTAAGGACACAACCAAATCTGAACTGGCTATGGTCATTCATAACCCACAACAGCAGCAAGAACAACCACCAATTCAGCCCTCGTCTGTTTCTTCACCCAAGACACCTCCTGGGTCACCACTTAAGAATCCAACCCCTCCACCCTCACCTCAAAAGGAATCAAATACTAAATCTGATGAACCAATCCCTTCACTCACTCCATCATCTTCGAGATCTTCATCACTGATGAACTCAAATAAGTACATTTTATTACTATCATTTATCCTATTAATTTGACTTGTTTTACTATATTATGTATGAGGATTGATACTTAATCGTTTACTTTTGTAATTCTCAGGTAAAAACAAGCATTTGGTGAAACTTAGCGATTTTGGACTGATTATGGAGCAAAACATGCAAGAAGTTAAGAGTCTACCGAAATGAAGAAGATCAAGACTAATCTGCTCCAGATGCGGCGCATCTCACTCATGACATGCGCCGCATCTCTATTAAGATATCACCAGATACGATCCAAGATACAAGAGGACATGCGCCGCATCTAATCATGGAGTTACGCCGCATCTTCTGGCGGTGTACGAATATTCTTGAATATTATAATCTTGGACCCCACGCGAAGTTAAGTACATGCGCCGCATCTGCTCCTTAGATGCGCCGCATCTTCCCTCAGACAGAAACTATAAATACCCCGTAGACCAGACGAATTACAAGTTCCAAAGTCCGAAAGTTTTAACCTAAGACCGAAGACCAGAAACTAAGGACGAATTCAGTCAAGGAGGCAGCACAAGACACACCCAAATCAAAGATACAAGAGCTGTAAGAAGGTGCTGCATGTGTTTAATTCATTAAGTAGTTTTGTTTTATTGTGTTAGCAAACTTTAATTCATCAGGATTGGTGGCTTGTGTAATGTGACAACGAAAGATTGCACTCCCTTTAATACTTGCTTTCCCATCAATTAAAGTTTATATGTTGATGTCTTTGGTTACTACTTATTAGTGCATTGATAACCTCTGTGTTTATTAGTGGCTTGCGGGCATTTGACTGCGGAAAATAATGTGGCTCCCACGGTTATTACTAAATTGATCACTTAGGAATAACTTTTAGACATAAGTAATCATTAAGGGTTTACTCGCTGATAAGATTAGGACCAACGAGAAAGGGTTAACTACATACACTTCATATAAAGCTATCAATAAAACAAGTGACAATCTACTTAATCATAAGGACAGCCCTCTTATTGTCTCGAGTATTTATCTGTGTACGTGTGTGCTACTTGCTGATTCGTGCCTATTGGTTTATTTTATTATTTAATTGCAAACAAATCGTGCCAGTCTCTCAGGCTGAAACCCCCTTGCGTTAGGATATTAAAATACTGATCAGAATAACGAGATAATACGTTCCACTCTTAGTGATCGACACTCAACTTACCATTATATTCATACTGACCGGGTACACTGCTCGTTAAGTGTGTGTGTTATTGATAAGTCGGCTAAATATAAATTTAAAACTTGAGTAGGCATTAAAACTGCCAAAACTATACTACGACACCGCACGCATCAAGTTTTTGGCGCCGTTGCCGGGGAGTGAATTGTTATTATCTGTTAATTTGATTAGTATTTTAATTAGGTTTTTCTTTTTATTAGATTAATTGCATCATTGTATTATTTTGCATATTTGTTGTACTGTGTGTTATTTGTTTTGTGTTATTTGTTTGCTTTATTTGTTTTTATTTTCGTGTGTTTTATTTGTTTTTATTTTTCGTGTTTTCTGTTCTGCTATCGTTGTACTGTGCTAAATCAAACGATAAGGCGCATCTGATTTCTCAGATACGGCGTATTGCGTTTAATTTTTTTTTAAATACAACGCGTTTAATTAATTCGATACGACGCATCTTTTCCCCAAGATACGGCGTATCTGTTTTTAATAAGAAAAATTTTTCTAAGCGATAAAGCAATACGACGCATCTGCTTTAGCAGATACGGCGTATCTATTATTTTAATTAAAAACAGTTTGCGAATTATTAAACAGATACGGCGTATCGATCTCTGTCGATACGGCGCATCTTTCTGAATCAAAAATCTTTTATTTTTAAACGTAACGAAAATACGGCGCATTAACTTTCGTTAATACGACGCATTTAATTTTAATTAGATAAGCTGATTTTTGATTAATTAATTCGATACGGCGCATTCTTAAATTCTAAGCGGCGTATCTATTTTCTGAATAAAGTCTGATTTAATTTTAACGTATTAAGATACGGCGTATCCAACTCTTTGGATACGGCGCATCGTCTGCAGACATCAGATATTTTTATTCTCATATCCGTTTCTAAATTCGTTAATTTTTTTTCTTGCGAGCAAATCCTACTGATGCTTTCGTGATTATTTCAGAAGAAAAATGGAAGGATACGGAGAACTGATTGACTTCGACTTCGAAGCCAATTTTATGAATGAAGTATT
This sequence comes from Artemisia tridentata subsp. tridentata, assembly GCA_021014915.2. Taxonomy (NCBI): domain Eukaryota; kingdom Viridiplantae; phylum Streptophyta; class Magnoliopsida; order Asterales; family Asteraceae; genus Artemisia; species Artemisia tridentata. The sequence continues at coordinate 46,247,250 of CP139506.1, read as the reverse complement.
AGTGCATGATAAATCACTCGAACGTTACGATGGGGACTACATTGAACTTAATGACCTTAATGGACCATTGGAATCCAATGACCTGTTCATGGATGATGCTGAATCTGAGTTAGAAGAAGGAGAAATTGTGGATAGTCCAAAAGTCAACGTTATTAATACTAGGAATTACGATGAATTTGAGGGATATGATGGTTCTTGGGATTATGGTAGAAGGATCCACGCCAATTGTGCTTACAATTTGCAATTCCCATGCATGATTGGATACAAATGTATTGACGCCAATTTCTTTCCTATTTTGCCGATCAATGTTATGTCAAGAAGCTTTTACAATTCTATTATGAGAAATAAAGTGGAGTGTAGGGGAAAGAATGTAGTTGGAGCCTTCATTAATGTCCCGATATTCGTGGGACGCTTTACTATTGTAACTGAGTTCGCCGTTGTTGAAGACATGAATGCCTATTGTGACAGCAATATGGGTGACGTGATTGTTGGAAAACCATTTTGTAGGGAGATCACTATTAATGCAAAACGATTTGAAGGAAAGATCACCTTTCAATGTGGAAGCGACGTTATCACTTATATGATGCCCCGAACTCATCCTGGATTTAAACATGCTACTAGTAGGATCTGCTACAAATTTTCTCCATTCCTTTTTGTTAGTGATGATGACAATAAGAGAGGGATTGAGTACCCATACCAATTGATGGAAGGATTCTACAATGGAGTGTTGAAGTTGGGACCTGAATATATACATGACGAATTAGTTGCTAAATGGATCCTACGTAAGCAATGTGGGAGTCAATGATCGATAATAAAGAGCTGAACGTGAGTCTAACTTGAAGACTCTGGAATAAAGACAAGTGCTTACCGGGAGACAACCCGAAATTTTTTTATTATTCTGTTTTCTGTGTCGAGTCAGTCAGGCCCGCATGAGGATACGGCGCATCTCAATTCTGAGATGTGACGCATCTCCTGCAATGGTCATATCTTATTTTAATTTTTCTGCATTTTTATTTTCGACTTTAAAACTATTTATCAGTTTATTTTTAATGCGGCGCATCCCTGGTTAAGGATGCGGCGCATCTTTATTCTGATCCGTATTTATTCCAGGCTCGATACGGCGTATCTTCTTCCATAAGATACGGCGCATCGACTGACCTGATGATTTTCAGTTTTAATTTTTAAGTTTTATTTTTCCTAAACTACTAATGTATTATGCAAGTTTGAACCTTTCTTATCTTAGGTGTGTTTTAAAGCATTGGTGGTATTATAGTTTCATGGATTTCCTGTGGATACATCAAGTATGAAGCTTTAACGTTCTAATCCACAAGAAAAAGATGATTTTTGCTCTTATACTAATGGAGGATCATACCGAGCAAATCTCAGGAGAGTTTTTCTTTTCTAATTCTTTTATTTTCCAGTTTTTAACCTTTTATACAAACAACGAGGACGTTGTTTAACTTAAGTGGGGGGATTGGAGAATTAGAACACTTAACAATTACTTGTCCTAAACTTTTTCAAAAATTATGCTTAAAATGTGCTTAATATATCAAACTTAAAAATTTTAGCATGTTTTTGTTTAAGATCTAAGTTGCATAGCTGCACACATGACGTTATTTTCAAAAATTGTGATTTTCCAAAATTCACAAATCTATGAGTGTGCCGGTGACTTGTAAACTTTAGAACTTGGCTTGTATACTATTCGAGACCACCATAATGAGTATTATTTATATAATTGGAATGACTTGTCTAGATTGGTAAATTTTTTAGGATTACACCCAAATAGCCTTTATATGTTATGTGTTATTAACTAACTACACTGGTTAGTTAACCCCCGTATAACCCTTTTGTTACTCTCATTTTTAGAGTAAGATACCCCTAGAAAAACACTCAGAGCCATTCCTTTCGTTTCTTACACCTATGTTTAAAATGTTTCGTTACACCCTTACACCTTAGCCTACCCTGTAGATTAGAATCCGTGGTTGGTTGATTGCTATAGGCAGAGTGTGTTTCCTTACATTACCTGTGTTCGCGTGCGTAATTCATTATCTTTGTTTAGGTCGGGAAATTGCACAATGCAATTGGAGTGAAAGTAAATATTGTATATCTTTGAGTTTATTTTTCGTGTGTTTACTACTTTCACTATTACCATTATTTCTGAAGTTATGAAAAGTATGAAAAAATTATCCAGAATTATCATTATAGTGATGTGGTGAAATTTTACACATCTATCTTTATGTTTTTATAAAAAAAAAAAAAAAAAAAAAAAAAAAAAAAAAAAAAAAAAAATCGAAAAAATAAGAAAAGAAAAAGAAAGAAAGAAAAGTTGGAGGTTAGTTTTAACCAACTTATGTAAAGTTATGTAAGTGGTCAATATCACCACTATTTGTTGTACTATATCTATGGATTGAATGGGAGTTGGCAGTTATGGGAACGCCAATTAAGGTTTATTCTTTGATTAAGATCTTGTTGAGTATAATTCGTGTCTACCTAAAGCGTGTGTTTCAAGTGTTAAAGCCTGAGTTATTCGATGATATGAGTCTTATTCATGGGATGGTTGGGATAGTGATTAACCACACTTAGGATTTTAATTTATTTGTTTTGTTTATTTTTCACTTTACACCAATTTATATCCCAAATGTTAACCATACCCTATATTGTTCTTTATCCAACCAAACCTTTGATTTATTAAGATTAGGGATTTGAGCAATCTTAAGTATCGTAGTCGTGGATTCGGCTATGTATTTATGATTTTGTCGCCCTTTTTGATATATTATTATTGGTGAAGTTTGGACCTATCTTTAGCCTATTCGAGTTAAGGATTTGAGCAATTGCAAGTATCGTGTTCGTGAATTCGATCATGTATTTGTGATTTTGTCGCCTTTTCTGGAATATGAGATCGATAGTGATTAAGAATAATTAACCCTTAAGCCTAAAAACCCTTTTTACCGCTTTAGACTTGTTATTCCTTGGCTTTAGTGGAGGAGATGTGTATACTTGCCAAGCTTATGATAGAATTTTCGTCACGACTGGACAGTTAAACGATTAGATTTGCTTTTATCGACTTATTTTATTTTACTTCTAATTCGTTAAGTGTTTAGTTGTGTGATTATGAAATAAACGAATACATGCTTAAATATAAAAATAAATCCTAACATCTTTTAGGATACATTTTCATAAAAGAAATTCTAAGGTTTACTTGGGGACAAGTAAAGTTCAAGTGGGGGGGATATTTGATGAACTCAAATAAGTACATTTTATTACTATCATTTATCCTATTAATTTGACTTGTTTTACTATATTATGTATGAGGATTGATACTTAATCGTTTACTTTTGTAATTCTCAGGTAAAAACAAGCATTTGGTGAAACTTAGCGATTTTGGACTGATTATGGAGCAAAACATGCAAGAAGTTAAGAGTCTACCAAAATGAAGAAGATCAAGACTAATCTGCTCCAGATGCGCCGCATCTCACTCATGACATGCGCCGCATCTCTATTAAGATATCACCAGATACGATCCAAGATACAAGAGGACATGCGCCGCATCTAATCATGGAGTTTCGCCGCATCTTCTGGCGGTGTACGAATATTCCTGAATATTATAATCTTGGACCGCACGCGAAGTTAAGTACATGCGCCGCATCTACTCCTTAGATGCGCCGCATCTTCCCTCAGACAGAAACTATAAATACCCCGTAGACCAGACGAATTACAAGTTCCAAAGTCCGAAAGTTTTAACCTAAGACCGAAGACCAGAAACTAAGGACGAATTCAGTCAAGGAGGCAGCACAAGACACACCCAAATCAAAGATACAAGAGCTGTAAGAAGGTGCTGCATGTGTTTAATTCATTAAGTAGTTTTGTTTTATTGTGTTAGCAAACTTTAATTCATCAGGATTGGTGGCTTGTGTAATGTGACAACGAAAGATTGCATTCCCTTTAATACTTGATTTCCCATCAATTAAAGTTTATATGTTGATGTCTTTGGTTACTACTTATTAGTGCATTGATAACCTCTGTGTTTATTAGTGGCTTGCGGGCATTTGACTGCGGAAAATAATGTGGCTCCCACGGTTATTACTAAATTGATCACTTAGGAATAACTTTTAGACATAAGTAATCATTAAGGGTTTACTCGCCGATAAGATTAGGACCAACGAGAAAGGGTTAACTACATACACTTCATATAAAGCTATCAATAAAACAAGTGACAATCTGCTTAATCATAAGGACAGCCCTCTTATTGTCTCGAGTATTTATCTGTGTACGTGTGTGCTACTTGCTGATTCGTGCCTATTGGTTTATTTTATTATTTAATTGCAAACAAATCGTGCCAGTCTCTCAGGCTGAAACCCCCTTGCGTTAGGATATTAAAATACTGATTAGAATAACGAGATAATACGTTCCACTCTTAGTGATCGACACTCTACTTACCATTATATTCATACTGACCGGGTACACTGCTCGTTAAGTGTGTGTGTTATTGATAAGTCGGCTAAATATAAATTTAAAACTTGAGTAGGCATTAAAACTGCTAAAACTATACTACGACACCGCACGCATCAATCACCCAAATCAAAAGCAACTATTTCTGAGAATATTCATAAGGCCTACAAAGGAAAGAGCAAAAGAAGAATCGTCCATGTTACAAAAGTTGAAGTTGTGTCTCCTGCAGCAAAGAAACTTAAACAGGCAGTAAAGAGAGCACAAGCACAACGAGACAAACAAGCAACAACAAAATTGGCTGAAATGGAAAGTTTAGTCAAGAATTTGTCTCAGCAAATGGAAGAGATGCAGGAAAGTAAGAAGAAGATAGATGAATTCCTTGGTTTTAATATCAAAGATCATATGACACGCAAGACAAGGAAATTTGTTAAGCAATTTCTTCCTGATCTTCAACAAAACATAAATGAACATATTGATTCACAACTTGAAGAAAAGATCAAAGAAGCCGTCTCTTCTTCTTCCCAAACCAAACCACTTCCAGATCTCACCACTGAATATATCGAGCTTGTGCTTCTCGACAGACTCTTTGAAATCACCTCTCCTTCTCAAGAAGAAATCAACATGATCGCGGCTCTTCAAGCACACATTGAGAAGAAATCGTGCAAGGAAGCTGCTGACAAAGGAAAACGGATTCGAGAGGATGATGAGGAAGATCAGGACCCTAAACCCGAACATAAGAAACACAAAGGCGGGTCAGGGATTCATATTCAGGAGCCAACTGGACATACAACATCATCTCTACCTCCAAAACATCAATCCTCTGGTCCCACTGAAACCGAACATCACTATGAGCATTTTACGGCAGAAGATGTAGAATTCCAGCCACAAGATGATCAACCTCATTCACCACCATCACCACCATAACCAAAGCCCTCCAAATCCAAGCCTTCACACAGCAAAAAGTCATCTACTGAACCAGCTGTTGTCACATGGCTGGATAATGATAAGGATGAGCTAGGGAATGAATGGTTTGATCATCTAGCAAGTGCTCAAGTTCAGACTGACGAAGCTTCCCGAATTGAAGACAACACGTTTGCTGTTACTCAAGAGATTAAAAGAAGTCTTAACATTAAGAAGATGACCAAAAGGGAACTTCGTCGGATCAAAAACGATGCTTTCCTTCTTCTGAAAGATAAATCCAACAGCGCAGCAGAACTTGAATATCACCTTGAAAACATTGCACGCGCAATGTCAAGTGACTTCGACTGGGCTAATCCAGACGTAGTCAGGAGAGTTGGCAAGAATCAACTGTTCATCACTGATTGGACTAAGCCGCTTTCCGTGATACGAAGATTTCATCACTCGAAAATTCCCTTCCAAATGTTCTTCAACAACGATCTGGAACTTCTAAAGAATGGAGCACAAGGGACGACAAAGTACGCTACGTCAATCACTTTCACACCAGCTGCTCATTACACACAGTCAGCTATTGAAGAGGCAGCTATTAACAGACATCTGTTTGTTAAAAAGCTCGTCAAATATGATCGTGATGCAGAGTTGGGGATTCATCACTGGTACTCTAAACGACAAAGCTGGTACAAGTACAAACTTGCTCTCCAGAAATCCCGAGAACCAGTTTACAGTGATCTCAGAATAATGGCCGTCATCAATGTGAGCGGATCCAGAAGATGCGATTATATATTTCTCGAAGAGATCACAGTAAAAAGAATCGACAACAATCTCTACACATTCTCTGAGGCGGATTTTCCTGATTTAAATCTGAATGATATCGAAGACATGTATCTGATGAAGGTCCAAGGCAAACTGCAGCATCTGACCAACGAGCTTCGATATGCACTCAGTACTTCCCTCTGTCATTACATCAGGAGAACCATCATCAAAGAACGTGTAGAAGATCTCTAGCTTGGTGTTAAAAGTTATCAGACTCAGCTTAACCTTGTTGAACCACAATTTCTTCTCAACAGCAAAAAGGACCCTCAGTACACCATGCTACATAGTCCAGTCTTCGGGTTCGTTTACAGAAGCATAACAGATTTTCACCGTTTCATGGCATTCAATGAAATTCATAAGTTCTGTGACGATACCCTAAAGAGTGTACGTGATGGGTTAGCTAATCGGGTTCGAGATTCGGCGTTGGGTAAATCAAGAAGATGGAATTCGAAGGAGCTGCGACAAGTCAAGGAATTTATTCGGAAGATTGAAGAACGGTTATACCATCGGGATCAGATGAGGAGGCTAGAAAGCTATGTTGGGGGTCGTCCACCGTTCGCTATCTGACTATTTCAGTGGACTGACCCAGTGTTCACAACTTTTGGCAAAGGCGGTTGATGTAAGAATATAGTATCATTATACATTATTCTTTTCTCATTATTCCTTCACATTGGCCTGTGCATTACGGTTTGTGCACACATAACAGTGTACAACCCGGACCTCAAAGAAAGGACCCTGAGGTACGCTTCAGTGCCTCAATCCTGAAAAAAGAGCGAAAGCTTCTTACTTATGAGCAAGAATTAAAACCAGAATGTTTTTCCAAAGTTTTTCAAACATTCTGCTCATAAGGACAAATATTCCCTTGTTAAGGGGGAGTATTTGAAAATATAATCTTCGTTCAAAGAATTATAAATGTTCTTTAAATTCTTCCCTAAAACTCAAAAACAACATATTTTAATCATAAACGTTTTCCAAAAATATCATGAGTATGCTATTTTTGAGGGGGAGAAGTAAAAGATGATTAAAATATGATGTCTCAATTGCTGGAATCTCGTGTGCTCAAACTCAGAATTGACCCTCGAATTGACGATAGGAAAAGTCAGTAGTCGAAAAGAAATGTCCCGGACGGGTAATAATTTCAAGCCAGTTTAACTGGTGATGTAAGCGTGTCTCGCAAAGGACGTGTCTGAGTAGAATGTACCGATTTCGAGCGATAATCTCTGAATCTGATCTGGACGGGTAATAATTTCAAGCCAGTTTAACTGGTGATGTAAGCGTGTCTTGCGACGATCAGGTTCATTGAAAGTCAATCAATTCAAAAGTGCCAACTCATTCCAGCATGTGCAAATTTCAAATTTATTACTTGTGCGCACATGTTAAGGGGGAGTCTTTCTGAAAATCATCAAACTCTCAAGGTGTCAACAAAATGTCTTTACAAATTATCGACACTTTGAGAGATTTTCAATGGTTTTGGTTTTATGGCATCAGTAGGATAGTCATGGAGTTATAAGGTGACTAAGGTTAGGAAAAACCGTCCTATGATCCGCCAGAGCCGGAGGGATCTACCCAAGGACAATACCAATAGTTTAGAACTAGAAAGTCCTAGGTATGATATAAAAAGGAGAAAATGAATGAACGGAGAAAGAAGGGGTTGAAGAATTAAAAAGAAAAGTTAAGAAAATGGTGAAAAGAAATAGCCCTCCATTTGTTCAACCTTAGGGCAGACACCGGGTTCAATTCATAATCTACTGGTTGATGAGCATCACCGGTATTGAAGACTAAAGACGTCATGGACCCAGTGACGCACTAATAAACCTTCTAAGCCACTCAAGTGTCTCTCAAAATACATTTGTTTCATTCACACGGAGAACCCTTCATAATCTATCGACCTCTCATTACGAGAGTGTTGATATTGAAAAGGAGGCAATCTGCTCCACGCCTCCGATGACCAAACAAATGTGCACTAATTGAGTCTAGAGCCATGAGATTCATAAAAGATCTTTTAGGTACACTTAGTATTATTCTGTTGTTCTACATCATGGGCAGCAGATGTAAAATTAAGAAAGTGTCCTTCGCAGATCTTAGCAATCTGCCGAGAACATTCATGAGAAAAGTCACAATTGTGATTATCAATGATTGAATGGAAATCCTGCCAGAGCAACATCAAACAACTCTGTCAGCAGGTCACTTCGGTAACTCCTTGTGGGTTACGCTTAGTGTTTGCTCCAAACGGTCTACAGTCGTGGGGTGATCTCCAGCGACTCACTGAATCGTGGGTGCACTTCGGTGTGTCCGTGTAATCCCTTTCGGGGGAATCCGGTTCAGAACGGTCTGGGTTAGGATTTGAGAAAGTCTTCACACTATGCTGTTGATGATCTCAAGTCTGAGCCTGTAAGTACCGGTTGGTTCGTGCTGATGCTGCTGTTACTGAGGAGCTGGAGTTCGACCATCAAGACTCCATCATGTTCATATCTTGAAGTAATGTTTTCGCAAAGACTCAGTAACATCAAAAGTTCAACATATGATACAAAAACAAGTCAAAGACATATGAGCATGATGGAGAAGACGAGAAGACGTTGGAGATTGGCAGATCGAGACAACATCATATCATCATTATACAAGAACAAGAAACAAAGATTATAAAGACGTCAGAAGCCCAAGAAGCAAAGAAGACGTCGAGCAACATTGATGATCAAGACTTAGGGGGAGATTGTTAGGAACATGTTTTAAATATTTACAAGTCTTGTTCATTTAGGAAAAATGTTGCACGTTAAGGGTTATATTGTTTGTATTAAGTGACCGGTCCATTAGTAGCCCATGGGCCGACCACCTTTGTTAATTTCTTCTTGAAAGTTTAGCACATGGGATGCCCTAAGTATTTGCCTATAAATAGAAGGCAAGGGCTCCTCATTTATTGTTGGTTTTTCATGCATTGTGCGAAAGCTCTGCTAGTGTGTAATTCGATTTATTGAAAGCCTTCCATTCTTCTTATTCTCTTCTCTAGTTCGCTTATTAGCTTATTCATCTTTACACGTAGCTTAATCTAGTGTAGTAGTACGTGTGCTTATTTGTCATAACGGGTGTGTGTTTGAGATATCATCGTGACCTACAGATTTCATGGTTAAGACTAAATGTAGGATTGATTTTGCGTTGGGAGAGATGAGGATTGATGTTGATGATATGGTAGAAGAAAAGGTAGGAAAGGGAGAGATTGTTAAAATGGGAAAAGCGAATAGAAAGAAAACACCACTTAACAAACTTACCCAACCCTCCACCTCTAAGAATGAAAGTTCTTCGTCTAGTTCACCACCCAAAACACCACAAATTGTTAAACCATTAACCAAAGAGCAAAAGGAAGCGATTTTGGAAAATTTGGAAATGAAGTTTAAGGAGCTTATGGAGGAAAAGCCGGTTATTGATGTGTTGAATAATTACATGACTTATCGTAAGAAGTTGGATGCAGTTATGATGGCAAGGGCTAGGTTAGAGGATAAGAATTTTGATGAGGTTGCAAGAGAAAGAATAGTTGAGAATGGGTTGCCCAAAAAGGATAGTGATTCAGGAAATTTTGTGTTACCAATTAAAGTGAATGGAACAGATGCGATGTATGCATTGGCTGATACAGGAGCGAGTGTGAATGTAATGCCATATCCATTGTATAAGAGATTAGGACTTGGTAATCCTCAACCAAATCAATATAATCTTACTATGGCTGATAATTCACGAGCAAAAGCGATGGGAGAAGTAAAGAATGTTAGAGTCCAAGTAGGATATCAAGCTTTCTTGGCGGATTTTCTTGTGCTTAATATTCCCGTGGATAAGGAGTTACCATTGTTGTTAGGGAGAACGTTTTTGAGAACTTGTGGAGCTATTATAGATATAGGTAGAGGTACTATGACTATTAGTGATGGAATCTTGAAGCATACGTACTATCCTAAACCAAGAGGCAAGATTGTTAAGGAAGTGCATGAAGACGAAGAAGAAGACCATTTGGGTTGTTTTGAAGTAGGTAGAGATGAAGAAGGGAGGCCTAAATATGGGCCGGTTGTCCCAAGTTACCTTGATATTGAAGATGAGATGGAAAGAGCTCTAGCGATGGAGGCTTTCTATAACTCATTTAAGAATGTTTTTGTATTTAACAAATTGATAGATTTTCTTGGATCTTTGCCGGTCCAACTAAAGAATTTAGAATGGGGACCTGAAGGAGCTAGTGTTTACAAGAAGGAAAAAAAAGACGGAGAATGGCATGTGAAGTTTGATATAGTTTATCCGGATGGAAGGAACTTTACAAGGAAGTTTAAAACGCAAATGACTAACCGAAATTTGTCCGGGAAGTTTCAAAATGAAGATATCTTGAGGCACGAGTACTTTGAAGGATGAAAGACAAGAGTTTGAAAAATAAAAGCACAAAACTTGTGCTAGTGTTTTGTTTGTTTCTTAATTTTAATTTTTATGCATTTCTAGTAGTTTAATGTTTGCATTTAAGTTTGAGTTTAAGTTAAGACCTTTTGGTTGTCTTGGTTTTATTAAGTTTTAAGTTTATGAAGTTATGTTTTGAGTTTTTAGAGTTAGTTTTGTTTAGAGCTAGTAGAAATAGACTTGAAAAACAAGTTGGTAGACTAGTGTGGTGGAGTATTTATACAAAAGGAAAAGTATTTTTGAAGAGTAAAGTCATTTTCATTTGAGCTCACAAGAACCATCAAGTGTTGTCAAGTGGAAAAGTGAAGTTTTTGCAAAAATTCAATCCGAATCGGTTGGATCAAATACTGATCGGATGGAGTGAAATATATATACTCAAGATTTCAAAAATCTCAAAAAACACACACACACTCAATCCACCAAACTTGGGGTTCAAAAATTCGACCATTAGGAGACTATTAAGTGTTGCAGGAGTGTTGAAGGATCATCTATGGCACCTAAACAAGTAAGTAACATCATCAATTTGTATTAATTAGGTTTTAATTCGAATTTCTTGAATTAGGTCAAAATTTGGGTATTTTTGATATAGTTCGAATTAAGATGTAATTTTTTCTGGAATAGATGGGTAAATGATTGAGGAATTCATTGCAAAAAGAATTAGATAGATTGACTAAGTTTTGAGGAAGAATTAATTGATTGAATTTTCGGATTCAAATGGGTCAAAACTTTGAATTGATTTAGATTGCAATTGATGATTCCCAGGTGTTATTTAGTTGTTGATTAGTGATGCTAGGATGATGCATTGTTGATTAGAACATAAATTGAGGAGTTTTGATTTAGTAGTTGATGATGTACCCTCCTAACGGGTCGAAGGACTCCCCTTCGAGCCTGTAGAAAGCCCTCCCTTCGGAGGCCCAGGTTAACCTTCTAATACGTTTCATTGGCGTAAAACCATTCGCCTGCGAATGGTTACCATGTGGGAATCCGCCAATCGAAGCCCTAAGCCCTTCGGGGTATTCCTGACGAAGGGACTAACACGAAGGATCATCCAGACCTGGTCAAACCTACGTCTCTTCTATCCTTTGGCTTCCCGCCAAAACAGAGATCGTGGGCTACAAAGCCCTAGCGGTTACCACTTTCCATGGGACGCCCCCATGATCTCCGAACTATGTGCAACCGCCCACTATGTCCTATTTCTCCCCTATAAATAGCATAGTCGGGCCAAGAACAAGGTAAGTAATTTCGAGTTAATCCACAAGTTAACTTCACTCTCTAAATTTACGACCTACATTACCATCACACATACTTACTCGCACGCCGGAGGTGGTTCGCAGGGTCCAACCCCTGCGCAATCACTTAACGTAGTGTCTTTGTATTTCTTATTTTCAGGTTAAGAACAAGCTTGGCGCAATCTCAACACCCCATTATTCCTTTGATCACCATCGAAGGCTTGGTTGACGAATATTTGTTCAATCAGTGGCACTATCCGTGGGACCGCTACAATTGGTCTCGTTAATTCCGAGCTTTTAACCTACCAACCAATTTCACTATTATTCCGGCATGGATCAAGGGAGAGAAGATACTCCCCCATCGGGTTTCTCTACCTTAACACCAATACCAACCGACGACCCTAACAACCTTCCCCCAATAACCGCCTCCACCTTCACAACACGTTCTCACCCAGAAATCACAACCAACAATCATGCTTCGACATCAGCCAACCCAGAACCTGTCATTAGCCCAGCCTTTGTCGAAGCCAACCATGAAGTGTTGGAAACCCTTTTAAGGGCTCGTAACAAACAAGTCAGGAATGCTGAGGTACGAAGGGAGTTGGACTACTCGAGTGATAAGTATGATGAAGAAATGGAGATGGAACCTAGGCCTCCGACCCAAGGACCAACCCTATCGGCCTTAAGAATTGGGTCTCCAATTGGTCGAAGGCTAAGCAAAAGGTCCGTTATTTTCGAAGGAGTCCCCGAGAAGGCTCCGAACTATGTGCAACCGCCTATAAATCGAAGTGGTCGCGACCCTCCGGAGCATGCATAATGGTTTTCCCACGAGACCATCATGGTACACAAGCTTCTGTTTGTGGGCAGCCTCCCTGATCGAAGCTATTTCTCTTCTTTCTTCCAGAAGATCAAGATTTTCTCGGACCTTTTCATCATTTGTCTTTTCTTCAAAGTTCACGATGCGCTCCGTTTCGATGCTTATTTCAGAGGGTATAACAGCTTCCGTTCCATAAGTGAGGCTAAAAGGAGTCTCCCCATGGCTTGACTTAGGGTGCGTCCTATGTGCCCACAGAACTTGGGGTAACTCGTCTACCCACCCATGATGGCTTCGTCCCAATCTCTTTTCAATTCCTTCTATGATATCCCTGTTTGTGACTTCTACTTGCCCATTACCTTGGGGATGATAAACGGAAGTGAATGACTGTTTGATCTTCAGGCCTTCGCAGAAGGTTGGGAACACCCCTTCGGCGAACTGCTTTCCATTGTCGGAGATGATAATGTGAGGGACACCAAAACGACAGATTATGTGTTCCCATACGAATTTCTCCATATGCCTTCCTGTCACTGATGCCAAGGGCTTCGCTTCAACCCATTTGGTAAAGTAGTCTATGGCTACAACCAAAAACTTTACTCCCCCTGGAGCAACTGGAAGGGGTCCGACTATGTCAATTCCCCATTGGCAGAAAGGCCATGCTGACGTAACGGAGGTTATGTCTTGTTTAGGCATTCTCGGGACCTTGGAGTGGATCTGACACGCTTCGCACTTTTGTATTATTTCTATTGCATCCCTATGCATGGATGGCCAATAATACCCAAGCTTCATCACTTTTGAGACAACGGAGCGAGGGCCTGCATGCAACCCGCAAGAGCCTTCGTGAACCTCGTATATGATATTCGAAGCCTGTTTTGGTCCCACACAACGAAGCCACGGGGATAAGAAGGATTTCCTGTATAGATTATCCCCAATAAGTCTCAGAGAAGATTACCCCTTCGAACAAGTGTAAAAAATTGTCCGGATCCCCCTTCCCATCATAAGTCCCGACATGTGAAGGCATTTTCAACCCATCAGGCAATGGGTAATCTTCTATCCACCTAACGAAGGGTGTAGCTGAACCCATAGGGTCTGAATATAGACAATTATAAGGTGGTGCGTACATGGGGACAGTATTGTATGGGTTGCTGTTTGGGGGCATTCCCATAGGAGTCTGGCCTGGGTAGGACTGATAAGGTGTATTCATGGCAAACGGGTAACTGTTTCCCATGGTGTACGGAGGGTACGCCATAGGGTGGCCGAAGGGCATGTTCCCATAATTTGGAGGGAAGCTTGGGTTATTAGGCTGTCCATTTACTGGAGGATATAAATTTTGAGGGTAAGACTGAGTTCGTAAGGTCCAACTCTCCTTACAACTTGTTGATAGGGAGGACCGCCATGCAAAAGATGGGTATAGTAGTCTCCACTATACATGCAGCGGTGAAGTTTCACACACCCAACGGAATAGGGACGGTATTTTCTGAGCGCAGTCCGAAGGATAGCAAGAAAAAAAGGGAAGGTTCTAAAAAGCCTCCGAATGATGCTATTAGAAGTGCGGGTGAGGAAGAAGATATCGTCAAAAAAAAGCGTCATGCAAAACGAAGAGTGGTAGGCGAAAAGCAATCTCCAAATAGTTCCACAGCAGACTTGAAGAAGCCACACAAAGCCGAAGGGAAGGTCTTCGAAGGGACATGTTCTGGGAGCACCAGAACTCCTCCGACACCGAGGACTGATGACAAGCTCTACGACAAGGAATATCGACTCAAGGGGTTCAAACCCATTAAGTCAACAAAGCAAGGAGTCAAAGCCAACCCTTCGAAGTTCAAAGCAGCTATTGGCCTGCCGGCTCCAGGATCATTGAAGAAACATGATAGTCCAAGCTCCATCAAGAGTCAGACTTTCGCAGAAGTCCTCAACGAAACACCTTCCGGACACAGCCGAAATGGAGAAACTCCCCCAACAGCAACGGAGGAATGGAAATTATTCGCTGACGGAGCCTCAAGCTCCGATGGTTTCGGAATAGGTTTAATCCTAATGAATCCGGAGGGAAAGGAGTACAGTTATGCACTACGTTTTGAATTCAAGGCCACAAAAAATGAAGCAGAGTACGAAGCCTTGCTGGCTGGCCTTCGACTCGCAAAGGGCATGGAAGTTCATGACCTCTCCATCTTCGTAGGCTCACTTTCAGTCACTGGTCAAATCAAGGGTTCTTACAGAGCAAGGCAGCCAATAATCAAGGAGTACTTGAACGAGGTTAAAAAGCTCCTTCAGGGTTTCGAACGATACAACGTGACAAATGTCCACATAAGCCAAAACAAAAAGGCAAAGGCCCTGATCAAATTAGCATCGACTGCTTTTGCTCATCTACCCAGTGAGGTTTTAGTGGAAGTATTGGCCACCAGGTCAATTGCACGAAGTGAAACATTTGATGAAGGCTCCAGCTGGATAGAACCAATGAAAATGTACTTGATAAGCGGCGTTTTGCCCGATGATTCAAAGTCGGCACGAAGAAACAAAGTCAAAAGTCCCCAGTACAGGCTCATAGGCAATAATCTCTACAAAAGGCGTCTTTCATCTCTGTAACACCCCGACCCGACAAGGGTAAAGATATCACAAATATATGGTTTCATATCAGAACAACATAGCATCCATAAACCAAAATAGCGGAAGTCAAATACATAATCCAACAATAAGTCAACATGACTTATATCCAAATGAAAGAAGATAAAAGAAGTACATAAGTTCAATGCCTAAACAATGGCAACATAATGTCTAAGGAAAATCAAATGGTAGATAAGCTATAAAGAATAAGCTCCACTCAAGTGCACTCAACCCCAAAGCCATGCCCAGCTCCTAGCTTAATTACCTGCCGTGTGAAAAGAAACACGGCTGAGCTACACGAGCTCAGTGAACAGATATAACTGTAACAACAGTAGAATAAGGAATAATAATAACAGTATGAATAAATCAGAGTTAAGCATCAATGTGAAGTAGCAGGAATAAAAGATAAAGAGTAAAGGTGTAGGAAAATAGTAATCCTCTACGAGCCCAGTATCAGTAATTAGTAACAGTAATCAGTGAAATCATGTAACCATATAATCATATAGAGGGGAGACCTCTCAGTAAGCCAGTAATTATGAGGGGAGTCCTCAATCAGTAAATGGAGTGATCAGCTCCCAGTATGTGAAAGACGTGTATCGCACACACCATCAGTCACCAGTAATACAGTAATCAGTAATCAGTAACAGTAACAGTAACAGTAACAGTTCTAGGATGCATCCATATGCCCCTGGTGGCCATAAACCTCCCAACACACCAAATAAATACAGAAAAAGGACGGAACAGGTCATCACTCTCCTGCCCTAGAGTCATGCCATCGGTGCATCAATGACATGGTCATGAAACCCTCATGACTAGTTATGGCTCGTAGTATCAAACTGTGGGTCAGTGGTCAAGTATCAGTATTCAGTATTCAGTTTAGTTTCATAGGTCAATATCCAGTTCAGTATAACAGACAGTTCATATCAGTTGGTTCAGTAACAGAGGTTCAATATCAGTAGGTTCAATATAAGAAAGGTTCAGTATCAGTAGGTCAATGTCAAAGGTTCATAGAAACAAGGAACATGGCAGTGAATCAGAAATGAAACGAAGGCACCTTACTAAAGAAGGGCAGAATATCTGTACCTTATTGCTTGACAAGGATCACACTGAAAAAGATGACAAAGGGCACAGAACTACTCCCTCTTCACACCTAGAGGAGTAAAGATATGATTACTAAAGATCCCATTTCCATATTAAGTAACTTTCTATTTTTAGCAGGTTTCCATTTTTAGAAAGTTTCCTTATTTAGCAAGTTTCCAAAATTAGCAGATTTCTATAATGAGTAAGATTTAAGTATTATGATTTAGTTAAGTCATTACTTTAGTCTCATTATAGGATTAGGGTTGGTTTTAGCAAGTTATAAAAGTTTAGGGTTAAATATGACAAGTTTACATAGTTTAGGGTTTTAATTATAAATATCAAATTAAAGGTCTAGAATGAAAATATCATGATTTACTTATTTAAATACCTCATTTATTCAGAATTACATCTCTAGCCCATTAAGTTCCATATTTTACACTTTAAACCCTTTATTTATAAAAGTTACAAAATAAACCTTAAAGTTACATAATTTACCATTTAATTCATATATTATTTCTAATTACACCACTAGTCCTTATATTAATTTAATTACATAATATACCCTTAAATTTCATGCATAGTACGATTTAATCCTTTAGTTTCCCATAATTATACATTTAGTCCCTTAAGTTTACAAAACTTATAATTTAAATCATAATTCCATATTAATTACATATTAAGCCCATAAATATTCAAATTTACCCAAAACACTTTTAATATCATTATTTACTCAGTACAATCTCAACTTTCCAGAATTTACCTTTTTAGTCCCTCTAGTTTAATTAATTACAAATCATACCCTTTATTTACCATTAATTCATTATCTTGAAATATTTACACTTATGACCCTCAAGTTATATTTTTCCCACATTGTAACAGACCTAAATAACATTTTAAAAATAGTCCACGAGTTTCAAAAGTTACAAAACACCCCCTTGACCTTTATATTTTAAATCGGTAATACATTTATAATACAAAATCAAACCCTAATTATTTCCAATCATCATATAATCATTACCATATCATTTTAATACCATCAAAGTCTAGATTCAATTATATAAACCTTAATTCAATTGGTTTAGGGTTTTGTTCATACTTTTCCCTTTTATTTTTAATTAAGCCGATATATACACAAATTCACCAATAATAGTTTTAGGCTTCCAAAATTCGAATGGCCATTTTTGTAATGATATATGATGTATAAGGAAGCCACGAAAAACATAAAACTTGCCCAGAAAATTCACATGAGTGATTTAGAGAATTAATACAATTTTAGGGTTTCGAATTCAATATTTAGCATACGATCAAATTACAATGCATGGATGTGTTTTAGCATTTTTCTCACGTTATATAGGATTAGTATAAGCTCAAAAAAATACCAGATAATTTATAGGACGAGTGGATAGGGCGTATTAAATTTGGACCTATCGGATCTATTGCTCGACACCAAAGAATTCACCACGATCACCACAGCCACTCCACGACCTTGTAATCATTTTTCATAGACCATACATGATGTGAGGGACGTGAGAAAAATGGAGAATGAATTTTACATTGATCGAATTAAATAAAATGGAATTGTTACCTATCGAGTGGAAATAGAAGAGAAAATTCGACAACTTGCAATCCCGACCTCTAAAATTCATAAAGCTATTTTTCTAGGCTTCTTGAGATCCTTAAGAACACAGGAAAAATGGTGCCTCACTTCCAGAAATTCGAATGGATGAGAAGAGAATTATTTTGTGGATTAGGGTTTATTCGGTTTTAGGATTTTGGAAGAAAAAATTGTGCAAGTTATAAAAATTAGCAATGACCGAGTCTAAGGGAGATAATGACCAATAAATTTCGGAACTTTGACTAGAAAATTGATTGCTTTGATTTATTATCTTAAATGCCCTTTTAATTACTTTTAATTTCCTAATTAAATCATAGAATTTGAATTTAAATTATATTAGGCGCCCAAGGGCATTTTAGTAATTTTCATGGCTTGTATAAAAGTTAAATGAAGTTGTTAAAATTATTTGGGATCATAACTTGTTCATTGCTTGAAGTTTGGAATTTATTTTGTGCTTTACATATGTTTTATTTAGATTTAAAATCCCAGGGGCAATTTGGTCATTTTACATGTTATAGAATTTCAGGTATTACAACTTCTTCCCCACTAACAGAAAAATTTCGTCCTCAAAATTTGAAAGGACATAAGAAAGGAAACATGACAGAAACGAAACTGAACATACCAGATCAAAACATGAAATGAGGATAACTCGATCGTATTGACTCTTCGGTCTCCCAGGTTGCCTCGCGCGCTGGGTGATTCCGCCAAAGAATCTTTACAAAAGGAATGACCTTATTCCTCATAACGCGCTCTTGACGCTCTAACACCGCTTCCGGTTCCTCAGATAAGGTCATATCGGGACGGATTTGATCAAACGGATAAGAGGCCACATGTAGAGGATGATAGTTGTATCCCCTCAAAAGAGATACATGAAATACATTATGAACATGAGCCAACTGAGGTGGTAAAGCTAGACGATACGATACTTCTCCGATACGCTCCAGAATTTCAAAAGGTCCAATAAACCGAGGGCTGAGCTTGCCCTTTATACCAAAACGTTTGACGCCTCGGAACGGAGATACTTTAAGAAATACCCGGTCGCCGACATTAAACTCTAGATCCCGACGGTGCTTATCCGCATAACTCTTTTGACGCGCTCGTGCCTCTTTCAATTTCTCCTTAGCCGTAGCAACCTTTTCATTTGTGACCTCAATCATCTCAGGTCCTTCAAGAAGACGTTCCCCTACTTCATTCCAACATACCGGTGCTCTGCACTTTCGCCCATATAACATCTCAAAAGGTGCCATATCGATGCTCGCGTGCCAACTGTTATTATAAGCGAACTCTACCAGACACAGATAATCGTCCCAACTACCCGTCCATTCCAACGCACATGCCCGTAACATATCCTCTAATGTCTGGATGGTCCTCTCCGACTGACCATCAGTTTGGGGATGAAAAGCGGTTCTGAACTTAAGACGAATACCCCAAACTTTATGTAATCCCTTCCAGAAGCGCGAAGTAAAACGAGGATCACGATCAGAAACGATAGAAGAAGGAGTGCCATGCAATCTAACAATCTCCTGCGTGAAAATTTCTGACAACTTACTAACACTGTAGCTCATACGGATGGGTAAGAAATGAGCGGATTTAGTTAGCCGATCAACGACCACCCAAATCGCATCATGTTTCCTACGAGTCAACGGTAAACCACAAACAAAATCCATGGATATTTCATCCCACTTCCAAACTGGAATCTCCAAAGGCTACAATAACCCACTAGCTCTCTGGTGTTCAATCTTGACCTGCTGACAGGTCATACATCTGGCTACAAATGATGCCACATCCTGCTTCATGCCGTTCCACCAGAAGTGTTGCTTCAGATCCCGATACATCTTGGTAGAACCAGGATGGATAGAAAAAGGAGAACTATGAGCCTCAGTCAACAAGGCCTCACGTAGGTCAGATTCATTAGGAACACATAATCGATCCCCATACCATACAATACCACTATCATCGACCCGAAACTCAGACTGCTTACCTTCCTCGACATTCTGCACAATAGCCCAGAGTTCACCATCGTCCTTCTGGGCTTCTTTAATCCGCAGCATCAAGTTTGATTCCACCTTCAGACTCGCCCAAAAACCACTAACGCCTTTTTCACATAGCTCAACCTCTAACCGCTCTAAATCCTGAAGAATACGAGGCTCGATATTCATACTAGCAATCATACCCGATTTCCTGCTGAGTGCATCGGCAACAACATTCGCCTTGCCGGGATGATACTGGATATTAGTGTCGTAATCTTTCAGAAGCTCCAACCATCTCCTCTGCCTCATGTTGAGCTCCTTCTGAGTAAATATGTATTTGAGACTCTTATGATCCGTGAAGATATCACATGATTCACCGTATAAGTAATGTCTCCATATTTTCAACGCAAATACCACAGCTGCCAACTCTAGATCATGGGTCGGATAGTTTTCCTCATAGGGTTTTAACTGCCTTGAAGCATAGGCAATTACTTTCCCGTTCTGCATGAGAACACAACCTAAACCCTTTTTGGAAGCGTCACTATAAATCTGGAATCCTCCCGAACCCGACGGTAAAGTCAAAATAGGTGCAGACACTAGTCATTGTTTCAACTCCTCAAAGCTTTGCTCACGCTCATCCGTCCACACAAACTTTTCACCTTTTCTCATCAACTGAGTCAACGGTAAAGCCAACTTCGAAAAACCCTCAACAAAACGTCGATAGTAGCCGGCTAACCCCAGAAAACTTCTGACTTCGGTTACCGTGGTAGGTCTTGGCCATTTTGTGATAGCCTCGACCTTAGCTGGATCCATGGTAATCCCATCTGCAGACACGACGTGACCAAGGAAAGCAACTCGGTCCAACCAGAACTCACACTTGGAAAATTTAGCGTATAACTTCTGCTGCCTCAGAATACCCAAAACCGTACGCAAATGCTGCTCGTGCTCTTCCGCCGATTTAGAATATACCAGAATATCATCAATGAAAACGATGACGAATTTATCAAGGAATTCATGGAAAACCCGGTTCATTAAATCCATAAATACTGCAGGAGCATTTGTTAACCCAAAAGGCATAACTAAAAACTCATAATGTCCATACCGGGTACGGAAAGCAGTCTTAGAAATGTCCTGCTCTTTAACCCGCAACTGGTGATAACCAGATCGCAAGTCAATTTTGGAGAATACTTTAGCTCCCTGCAACTGATCGAACAAGTCATCGATGCGAGGTAGCGGATAACGGTTTCGAATAGTGATGCGGTTTAGCTCCCGGTAATCGATACACAACCGCATAGACCCATCTTTCTTCTTTACAAAAAGTACAGGAGCACCCCATGGTGACACACTCGGGCGAATAAATCCACAGTCCAATAACTCTTCAAGCTGCTCCTTTAACTCCTTAAGTTCCACCGGTGCCATCCGGTACGGAGCCTTAGAGATAGGCTCAGCGCCGGGAATCAGATCGATACTAAATTCAACCTCTCTGGCCGGAGCAAGACCAGGAAGTTTTTCAGGAAAGACATCAGAAAATTCCCGAACAACATGAACAGTATTAATATCAGGACCCTCGACAGATGAATCCTTAACAGAGGCCAAATAACCTTGGCAACCATGAGATATTAGAGTCCTTGCTTTCATAGCAGAGATAATTTTCACAGATTTCAGAGAGCGTGTTTCATGAAAAACAAATTCAGGCTGAGTTAGATCACCAAAAATTACTTTTCGAGCATGACAGTCAATGGTGGCTCTATGAAAAGATAACCAATCCATGCCCAGAATAACGTCGAAATCAACCATGTCCAAAGGAAGCAGATTTGCCGAACGAATCCGGTCATCGAATCGTATAGGACAATTTACATATTCATGATCAATAAGAGTACTGAGTTTCATGGGAGTAGAGAGGGATACTTGATTACTTAGTGGTGTTGGTAATATTTTAAGTTTCTTAACCAGATTCAAAGATATAATCGAGTGTGTAGCTCCAGTATCAAAAAGTGTGAAAATAGCGTAATCACCAATATATAAAACGCCCGTAATCGTACCTGAAGACTGTGCCGCCTGATCCCGAGTCATAGAATATACACGGCCAGTGTTGGGTGGAGGGGGAGGTTTCAAATAGTTCCCGGCTGTCTCCGGGTGTTTAGGGCAGTCTTTCACTCTATGCTCCATAGACCCGCATCTAAAGCATGCCCCTGTAGCCACACGACAAGCCCCAGCATGACGTTTCCCACAAGTAGTGCAAATAGGAAAAGAATAAGAACCCCGAGACGCACCTCCTTGAGAACTAGAACCCGAAGCCCTGCTCTGCTGATTACTCCTAACAGTCTGGTCTCTCCACTGTTTCTGACCGTTGTTGCATCCTGAGCGATCATCTCCCTGCCTAGTAGTGACCCCGGAACTCTGGCCTCTCGCATCAGGCCTCCTCTGATCATAATTCCTGCCAGCCTGACCCTGATGGTCGTATCGTCGATCCCCCTGTCCACGAGAATCATAACTCCTGTCATTTCGGCCCCTAAAATCCCTGCTCTGACCCTGAGTCTGAATCCTATCCCCATCTCTGTTCCTCTTATACCCAGATCCCTGATGAAATATCTCAATATTGCGAGTTGCGTCGCAACATTCTGTCGGGTCTCGAAACTCATCATTAAGTATGCGGTCTAGTACCCACCTAATACAATAGCAAAAGAAAATGTATTAATGTCTATTGGTACCAACCATCAACTTAAATAGGTTACTAACCTTTTGAGTCCCCATTTGAATTGTCTAGCCTGCTGCTTAGCATCCCCAGCAAACGGACCCACAAAACTAACTAATCTCTGAAACCGCTCCAGATACTGCCCAACATTCTCAGAATCAAGCTGAGAGATAGTGTTGTACTCCCTAATGAATCTCTGCTGCTCAGAAACAGGAAAGTACCGATTATAGAATGTGGTACGAAAATCAGCCCATGAACAACCAAGAACATATGCATCACCACCCTTAGCTTCTTTGTGCGCTTTCCACCAGTTGAGTGCATCACCCTCTAACTTGAACACAGCCAGACGAGTCTTGAACTCGTCCTCACAACCTAACACCTCGAACAGTTTCTCCATGTGGGTGATCCAGTCTTCTGCTGCATGAGGAGTAGCAGCAGAAGTGAAGGACAACGGCTTGAGTTTATTAAAACTCTCCAGCCACCCATTAATAGTAGTGGGTCAGGCCCCACCACCGGAAGAACTGCCAGCACCCCCAGATGAACTAGCCCCACCATTAATAAGCCGGTTGATCACCGCATCAGTGTTAAGGCCCGGTAACAGATTGGCTATAGCATTAGCCACCATAGCCTCCAGATTGGGGATTTCAGCATCTCCTCCACTGTTATACTCCTGGTGACGAGTGTTAACCATCTATAGAATTATGAAGACGATTAGTAAGGTGAAGCAAAATATGACAGAGCAGAATAAGGAAAAGAGTACGCGAAAGGAAAACCTAATGTCTACCCAATCCTCACAGGTCAAAGGCCTAAGCCAACGGGTTTCGGAAACCTGTCTCTGATACCATAAATTGTAACACCCCGACCCGACAAGGGTAAAGATATCACAAATATATGGTTTCATATCAGAACAACATAGCATCCATAAACCAAAATAGCGGAAGTCAAATACATAATCCAACAATAAGTCAACATGACTTATATCCAAATGAAAGAAGATAAAAGAAGTACATAAGTTCAATGCCTAAACAATGGCAACATAATGTCTAAGGAAAATCAAATGGTAGATAAGCTATAAAGAACAAGCTCCACTCAAGTGCACTCAACCCCAAAGCCATGCCCAGCTCCTAGCTTAATTACCTGCCGTGTGAAAAGAAACACGGCTGAGCTACACGAGCTCAGTGAACAGATATAACGGTAACAACAGTAGAATAAGGAATAATAATAACAGTATGAATAAATCAGAGTTAAGCATCAATGTGAAGTAGCAGGAATAAAAGATAAAGAGTAAAGGTGTAGGAAAACAGTAATCCTCTACGAGCCCAGTATCAGTAATCAGTAACAGTAATCAGTGAAATCATGTAACCATATAATCATATAGAGGGGAGACCTCTCAGTAAGCCAGTAATTATGAGGGGAGTCCTCAATCAGTAAATGGAGTGATCAGCTCCCAGTATGTGAAAGACGTGTATCGCACACACCATCAGTCACCAGTAATACAGTAATCAGTAATCAGTAACAGTAACAGTAACAGTAACAGTTCTAGGATGCATCCATACGCCCCTGGTGGCCATAAACCTCCCAACACACCAAATAAATACAGAAAAGGGACGGAACAGGTCATCACTCTCCTGCCCTAGAGTCATGCCATCGGTGCATCAATGACATGGTCATGAAACCCTCATGACTAGTTATGGCTCGTAGTATCAAACTGTGGGTCAGTGGTCAAGTATCAGTATTCAGTATTCAGTTTAGTTTCATAGGTCAATATCCAGTTCAGTATAACAGACAGTTCATATCAGTTGGTTCAGTAACAGAGGTTCAATATCAGTAGGTTCAATATAAGAAAGGTTCAGTATCAGTAGGTGATGAACTCAAATAAGTACATTTTATTACTATCATTTATCCTATTAATTTGACTTGTTTTACTATATTATTTATGAGGATTGATACTTAATCGTTTACTTTTGTAATTCTCAGGTAAAAACAAGCATTTGGTGAAACTTGGCGATTCTGGACTAATAATGGAGCAAAACGTACATAAAGTGGAAGTCTACTGACATGGACAAGATCAAGTCAATTCTGCTCCAGATGCGCCGCATCTCACTATCAACATGCGCCGCATCTCTATCAAGATATCACCAGATACGATCCAAGATACAAGAGGACATGCGCCGCATCTAATAATGAGTTACGCCGCATCTACTGGCGGTGTACGAATATTCCTGAATATTATAATCTTGGACCCCACGCGAAGTTAAGTACATGCGCCGCATCTACTTAAGTAGATGCGCCGCATCTTCCCTCAGACACAAACTATAAATACCCCTTAGACCAGACGCATTAAGAAGTTCGGAGATTCAGAAGTTCGAAAACCTAAAGACCGAACAAAAGAGAAGGACGAATTCAGTCAAGAAGGCAGCACAAGACACACCCAAATCGAAGATACAAGAGCTGTAAGAAGGTGCTGCATGTATTTAATTCATTAAGTAGTTTTGTTTTATTGTTTTAGCAAACTTTAATTCATCAGGATTGGTGGCTTGTGTAATGTGACAACGGAAAGATTGCACTCCCTTTAATACTTGCTTTCCCATCAATTAAAGTTTATATGTTGATGTCTTTGGTTACTACTTATTAGTGCATTGACCACCTCTGTGTTTATTAGTGGCTTGCGGGCACCCGACTGCGGGACAAGGTGTGGCTCCCACGGTTGTTTCTAAATTGATCACTTAGGAATAACTTTTAGACATAAGTCGTCATTAAGGGTTTACTCGCCGATGAGAATAGGACCAACGAGAAAGGGTTAATTACATACACTTCATATAAAGCTATCAATAAAACAAGTGACAATCTACTTAATCATAAGGACAGCCCTCTTATTGTCTCAAGTATCTATCTGTGTACGTGTGTGCTACTTGCTGATTCGTGCCTATTTGTTTATTTTATTATTTAATTGCAAACAAAACTGTGCCAGTCTCTCAGGCTGAAACCCCCTTGCGTTAGGATATTAAAATACTGATTAGATTAACGAGATTATACGTTCCACTCTTAGTGATCGACACTCTACTTACCATTATCTTCATACTGACCGGGTACACTGCTCGTTAAGTGTGTGTGTTATTGATAAGTCGGCTAAATATAAATTTAAAACTTGAGTAGGCATTAAAACTGCTAAACCGCAACGACACATCACGCGCATCAAGTTTTTGGCGCCGTTGCCGGGGAGTGAATTGTTATTTTCTGTTAATTTGATTAGTATTTTAATTAGGTTATTTTTCTTTTTATTAGATTAATTGCATCATTGTACTATTTTGCATATTTGTTGTATTGTGTGTTATTTGTTTGCTTTTGTTTTTATTTTTGTGTGTTTTATTTTTTGTTTGGTGTGTTTAATTTTTATTTTTATTTTTCGTATTTTTCTGTTCTGCTATCGTTGTACTGTGCTAAATCAAACGATACGGCGCATCTGATCTCTCAGATACGGCGTATTGCGTTTAATTTTTTTAATACAACGCGTTTAATTAATTCGATACGACGCATCTTTTCCCCAAGATACGGCGTATCTGTTTTTAACAAGAAAATTTTTCTAAGCGATAAAGTAATACGACGCATCTGCTTTTGTAGATACGGCGTATCTGTTTTGATAAAAATTTTTCTAAACGTTAACGCCATACGACGCATCTTCTTTTGAAGATACGGCGTATCTATTATTTTAATTAAAAACAGTTTGCGAATTATTAAACAAATACGGCGTATCGATTTCCGTCGATACGGCGCATCTTACTGAATCAAAAATCTTTTATTTTAAACGTAACGAAAATACGGCGCATTAACTTTCGTTAATACGACGCATTTAATTTTAATTAGATAAACTGATTTTTTATTAATTAATTCGATACGGCGCATTCATAAATTCTAAGCGGCGTATCTATTTTCTGGATAAAGTCTGATTTAATTTTAACGATCATAAGATACGGCGTATCCAACTCTTTGGATACGGCGCATCGTCTGCAGATATCAGCTATTTTTATTCTTATATCCGTTTCAATATTCATTAATTTCTCTTCTAGCGGACAGATCCTACTGATGCTTTTGTAATTATTTCAGAAGGATAATGGAGGGATTCGGAGAACTAATCGAGTTCGAAGACAATTTTATGAACGATGTATTAGTACATGGAAAATCACCAGAACCTTACAATGGGGACTACATTGAACTTGATGACCTTAATAGACCATTAGAATCTAATGACCTATTCATGGATGATGCGGAATCTGAGTTAGAAGAAGGAGAAATTGTGGATAATCCAAGAGTCAACGTTATTACTACTAGAAACTACGATGAATTTGAGGGATATGATGGTTCTTGGGATTACGGTGAAAGGATCAACACCAATTGTGCTTACAATCTACAATTCCCATGCATGATTGGGTTCAAGTGTATTGACGCCAATTTCTTTCCTATTTTATCGATCAATGTCATGTCAAGAAGCTTTTACAATTCTATTATGAGAAATAAAAAGGAGTATAAAGGAAAGAATGTAGTTGGAGCCTTCATTAATGTCCCGATCTTCGTTGGACGCTTCACTATTGTTACTGAATTCGTAGTTATTGAGGACATGAATGCCTATTGTGACAGCAATATGGGTGAAGTAATTGTTGGAAAACCATTTTGTAGAGAGATCACTATTAATGCAAAACGATTTGAAGGAAAGATCACCTTCCAATGTGGAAGCGACATTATCACTTATATGATGCCCCGTACTCACCCTGGATTTAAATATGCTACTAGTAGGATTTGCTACAAATTTTCTCCATTCCTTTTTGTTAGTGATGATGACAATAAGAGAGGGATTGAGTACCCATATCAATTGAAGGAAGGATTCTACAAAGGAGTTTTGAATTTGGGACCTGAATATATACGAGACGATTCGGTTGCTAAATGGATCCTACGTGGCCATGTAGGAATCAATGATCGATACTAAAGAGCTGAACGTGAGTCTAACTTGAAGACTCTGGAATAAAGACAAGTGCTGACCGGGAGACAACCCGGATTTATCTTTTATTATTCTGTTTTCTGTGTCGAGTCAGTCCAGGCCGCACGAAGATACGGCGCATCTCAGTCCTGAGATGCGACGCATCCTCTGCAATGGTCATATCTTATTTTATTTTTCTGCATTTTTATTTTCGACTTTAAAACTTTTTATCAGTTATTTTAATGCGGCGCATCCCTGGTTAAGGATGCGGCGCATCTTTATTCTGATCCGTATTTATTCCAGGCTCGATACGGCGTATCTTCTTCAATAGGATACGGCGCATCGACTGACCTGATGATTTTCAGTTTTAATTTTTAAGTTTTATTTTTACCTAACTACTAATGTATTATGCAAGTTGAACCTTTCTTATCTTAGGTGTGTTTCAAAATGTTGGTGGTATTATAGTTTCCTGAATTTCCTGTGGATACATCAAGTATGAAGCTTTAACGTTCTAATCCACAAGAAAGATGATTTTTGCTCATATACAAATGGAGGATCATACCGAGCAAATCTCAGGGGAGTTTTTCTGTTCTAATTCTTTTTATTTTCCAGTTTTTAACCTTTTATACAAACAACGAGGACGTTGTTTAACTTAAGTGGGGGGATAGGAGAATTAGAACACTTAACACTTACTTGTCCTAAACTTTTTCAAAAATTATGCTTAAAATGTGCTTAATATATCAAACTTAAAAATTTTTAGCATGTTTTTGTTTAAGATCTAAGTTGCATAACTGCACACATGACATTATTTTCAAAAATTGTGATTTTCCAAAATTCACAAATCTATGAGTGTGCCGGTGACTTGTAAACTTTAGAACTTGGCTTGTATACTATTCGAGACCACCATAATGAGTATTATTTATTTAATTGGAATGACTTGTCTAACTTGGTAAAATTCTAGGATTACACCCAAAAAGCCTTTATATGTTATGTGTTATTAGCTAACTACACTGGTTAGTTAACCCCCGTATAAAACCTTTTGTTACTCTCACTTTTAGAGTAAGATACCCCTAGAAAAACACTCAGAGCCATTCCTTTCGTTTCTTACACCTATGTTTAAAATGTTTCGTTACACCTTAAACCTTAGCCTACCCTGTAGATTAGAATCCGTGGTTGGTTAATTGCTATAGGCAGAGTGTGTTTCCTTACATTACCTGTGTTCGCGTGCGTAATTCATTATAATGGTTAGGTCGGGAAATTGCACAATGCAATTGGAGTGAAAGTAAATATTGTATATTTTGGAGTTTATTTTTCGTGTGTTTACTACTTTCACTATTTACCATTATTTCTGAAGTTATGAAAAGTATGGAAAAATTATCCGGAAAGAAAGTTATAGTGATGTGGTGAAATTTTACACATCTATGTTTATGTTTCAAGTTAAAAAAAAAAAAAAAAAAAAAAAAAAAAAAAAAAAAAAAAAATCGAAAAAATGAGAAGAGAAAAAGAAAGAAAAAAGAGTTGGATGTTTATTTTAAGCCAACGATGTAGAGTTATGTAAGTGGTTCATATGGCCACTATTTGTTGTATTATATCTATGGATTGAATGGGAATTGGCAGTTATGGGAATGCCAATTAAGGATTATTCTTTGATTAAGATTTTGTTGAGTATAATTCGTGTCTACCTAAAGCGTGTGTTTCAAGTGTTAAAGCGTGAGTTATTCAATGATATAAGTCTTATTCATGGGATGGTTGGGATAGTGATTAACCACACCTAGGATTTTAATTTATTTGTTTTGTTTATTTTTATTTTTACACCAATTTATATCCTAAATGTTATCCATACCCTGTATTGTTCTTTATCCAACCAAACCTTTGATTTATTGAGATTAGGGATTTGAGCAATCTTAAGTATCGTAGTCGTGGATTCGGCTATGTATTTATGATTTTGTCGCCCTTTTTGATATATTATTATTGGTGAAGTTTGGACCTATCTTTAGCCTATTCGAGTTAAGGATTTGAGCAATTGCAAGTATCGTGTTCGTGGATTCGATCATGTATTTGTGATTTTGTCGCCTTTTCTGGAATTTGAGATCGATAGTGAAATAAGAATAATTAACCCTTAAGCCTAAAAACCCTTTTTACCGCTTTAGACTTGTTATTCCTTAGCTTTAGTGGTGGAGATGTGTATACTTGCCAAGCCTATGATAGAATATTCGTCGCGACTGGACAGTTAAACGATTAGATTTGCTTTTATCGACTTGTTTTATTTTACTTCTAATTCGTTAAGTGTTTAGTTGTGTGATTACGAAATAAACGAATACATGCTTAAATATAAAAATAAATCCTAACATCTTTTAGGATACATTTTCATGAGATTTAATCTAAGGTTTACTTGGGGACAAGTAAAGTTCAAGTGGGGGGATATTTGATGAACTCAAATAAGTACATTTTATTACTATCATTTATCCTATTAATTTGACTTGTTTTACTATATTATTTATGAGGATTGATACTTAATCGTTTACTTTTGTAATTCTCAGGTAAAAACAAGCATTTGGTGAAACTTGGCGATTCTGGACTAATAATGGAGCAAAACGTACATAAAGTGGAAGTCTACTGACATGGACAAGATCAAGTCAATTCTGCTCCAGATGCGCCGCATCTCACTATCAACATGCGCCGCATCTCTATCAAGATATCACCAGATACGATCCAAGATACAAGAGGACATGCGCCGCATCTAATAAAGAGTTACGCCGCATCTACTGGCGGTGTACGAATATTCCTGAATATTATAATCTTGGACCCCACGCGAAGTTAAGTACATGCGCCGCATCTACTTAAGTAGATGCGCCGCATCTTCCCTCAGACACAAACTATAAATACCCCTTAGACCAGACGCATTAAGAAGTTCGGAGATTCAGAAGTTCGAAAACCTAAAGACCGAACAAAAGAGAAGGACGAATTCAGTCAAGAAGGCAGCACAAGACACACCCAAATCGAAGATACAAGAGCTGTAAGAAGGTGCTGCATGTATTTAATTCATTAAGTAGTTTTGTTTTATTGTTTTAGCAAACTTTAATTCATCAGGATTGGTGGCTTGTGTAATGTGACAACGGAAAGATTGCACTCCCTTTAATACTTGCTTTCCCATCAATTAAAGTTTATATGTTGATGTCTTTGGTTACTACTTATTAGTGCATTGACCACCTCTGTGTTTATTAGTGGCTTGCGGGCACCCGACTGCGGGACAAGGTGTGGCTCCCACGGTTGTTTCTAAATTGATCACTTAGGAATAACTTTTAGACATAAGTCGTCATTAAGGGTTTACTCGCCGATGAGAATAGGACCAACGAGAAAGGGTTAATTACATACACTTCATATAAAGCTATCAATAAAACAAGTGACAATCTACTTAATCATAAGGACAGCCCTCTTATTGTCTCAAGTATCTATCTGTGTACGTGTGTGCTACTTGCTGATTCGTGCCTATTTGTTTATTTTATTATTTAATTGCAAACAAAACTGTGCCAGTCTCTCAGGCTGAAACCCCCTTGCGTTAGGATATTAAAATACTGATTAGATTAACGAGATTATACGTTCCACTCTTAGTGATCGACACTCTACTTACCATTATCTTCATACTGACCGGGTACACTGCTCGTTAAGTGTGTGTGTTATTGATAAGTCGGCTAAATATAAATTTAAAACTTGAGTAGGCATTAAAACTGCTAAACCGCAACGACACATCACGCGCATCAGTAGGTCAATGTCAAAGGTTCATAGAAACAAGGAACATGGCAGTGAATCAGAAATGAAACGAAGGCACCTTACTAAAGAAGGGCAGAATATCTGTACCTTATTGCTTGACAAGGATCACACTGAAAAAGATGACAAAGGGCACAGAACTACTCCCTCTTCACACCTAGAGGAGTAAAGATATGATTACTAAAGATCCCATTTCCATATTAAGTAACTTTCTATTTTTAGCAGGTTTCCATTTTTAGAAAGTTTCCTTATTTAGCAAGTTTCCAAAATTAGCAGATTTCTATAATGAGTAAGATTTAAGTATTATGATTTAGTTAAGTCATTACTTTAGTCTCATTATAGGATTAGGGTTGGTTTTAGCAAGTTATAAAAGTTTAGGGTTAAATATGACAAGTTTACATAGTTTAGGGTTTTAATTATAAATATCAAATTAAAGGTCTAGAATGAAAATATCATGATTTACTTATTTAAATACCTCATTTATTCAGAATTACATCTCTAGCCCATTAAGTTCCATATTTTACACTTTAAACCCTTTATTTATAAAAGTTACAAAATAAACCTTAAAGTTACATAATTTACCATTTAATTCATATATTATTTCTAATTACACCACTAGTCCTTATATTAATTTAATTACAGAATATACCCTTAAATTTCATGCATAGTACGATTTAATCCTTTAGTTTCCCATAATTATACATTTAGTCCCTTAAGTTTACAAAACTTATAATTTAAATCATAATTCCATATTAATTACATATTAAGCCCATAAATATTCAAATTTACCCAAAACACTTTTAATATCATTATTTACTCAGTACAATCTCAACTTTCCAGAATTTACCTTTTTAGTCCCTCTAGTTTAATTAATTACAAATCATACCCTTTATTTACCATTAATTCATTATCTTGAAATATTTACACTTATGACCCTCAAGTTATATTTTTCCCACATTGTAACAGACCTAAATAACATTTTAAAAATAGTCCACGAGTTTCAAAAGTTACAAAACACCCCCTTGACCTTTATATTTTAAATCGGTAATACATTTATAATACAAAATCAAACCCTAATTATTTCCAATCATCATATAATCATTACCATATCATTTTAATACCATCAAAGTCCAGATTCAATTATATAAACCTTAATTCAATTGGTTTAGGGTTTTGTTCATACTTTTCCCTTTTATTTTTAATTAAGCCGATATATACACAAATTCACCAATAATAGTTTTAGGCTTCCAAAATTCGAATGGCCATTTTTGTGATGATATATGATGTATAAGGAAGCCACGAAAAATATAAAACTTGCCCAGAAAATTCACATGAGTGATTTAGAGAATTAATACGATTTTAGGGTTTCGAATTCAATATTTAGCATACGATCAAATTACAATGCATGGCTGTGTTTTAGCATTTTTCTCACGTTATATAGGATTAGTATAAGCTCAGAAAAATACCAGATAATTTATAGGACGAGTGGATAGGGCGTATTAAATTTGGACCTATCGGATCTATTGCTCGACACCAAAGAATTCACCACGATCACCACAGCCACTCCACGACCTTGTAATCATTTTTCAAAGACCATACATGATGTGAGGGACGTGAGAAAAATGGAGAATGTATTTTACATTGATCGAATTAAATAAAATGGAATTGTTACCTATCGAGTGGAAATAGAAGAGGAAATTCGACAACTTGCAATCCCGACCTCTAAAATTCATAAAGCTATTTTTATAGGCTTCTTGAGATCCTTAAGAACACAGGAAAAATGGTGCCTCACTTCCAGAAATTCGAATGGATGAGAAGAGAATTATTTTGTGGATTAGGGTTTATTCGGTTTTAGGATTTTGGAAGAAAGAATTGTGCAAGTTATAAAAATTAGCAATGACCGAGTCTAAGGGAGATAATGACCAATAAATTTCGGAACTTTGACTAGAAAATTGATTGCTTTGATTTATTATCTTAAATGCCCTTTTAATTACTTTTAATTTCCTAATTAAATCATGGAATTTGAATTTAAATTATATTAGGCGCCCAAGGGCATTTTAGTAATTTTCATGGCTTGTATAAAAGTTAAATAAAGTTGTTAGAATTATTTGGGATCATAACTTGTTCATTGCTTGAAGTTTGGAATTTATTTTGTGCTTTACATATGTTTTATTTAGATTTAAAATCCCAGGGGCAATTTGGTCATTTTACATGTTATAGAATTTCAGGTATTACAATCTCCTTGGCTTCGTTGTGTCGAATTAAAACAGGCTTCGAACATTCTCTACAATGCTCATGAAGAATTTTGTGGAAAACACACAAGCCCTAGAGCCATCGCCTCGAAGGTAACAAAATGGGGTTATTACTGGCCAACCGTACTAGAAGACGCAAGGGAGGCAATCAGAACATGCATGGTATGTCAGACACACTCCAAAGCCTGGAAACCATTAGAGTATGATGCGACATCTAGCATGACAGTAAGACCTTTCGGTCAATGGGGAGTCAGCATAGTCGGACCCCTACCATTAGCTCCCGGAGGGGTAAAATTCTTGATCATAGCCATCGATCATTTCACCAAGTGGATCGAGGCCAAGCCGTTGGCATCAACAAAAGGAAAATATGTGGAAGAGTTCATGTGGGAACACATAATTTTCAGATTTGGAATTCCACAAGTTATCACCTCTTACGAAGGGCCAAACTTTGCCAAAGGAGTTTTCCCTTCTTTCTGTAAAAGCCTGAACGTGAAGCAAAGATTCGTTTGTGTTGACAAGGATATTGTCACCAAAATTGAGACGAAGCTAGGGCAATATCAGCATAAGTGGGCAGACAAACTTCCCAAAGCCTTGAGGGCATATAGGAAGTTGTCCTTTGAATAAAAGCAAACGAAGCCAAGTGAAAGAGCCCAGCGTCAAAGAAGAATTAATGTGACAAAAAGACGAGGAAGCTCGAAAGGCGAAAACAAAAAATGTCGTGAACAAGTTTGGACATGATACAAACTCTCGTAAGTCTTGTATATAAGAACTTACCTTTCTTTAAAAGCACTTAGTTGTTTTCAATTTCATGTAACGTAGTCTTCTCACATGGGAAAAAAGCATTAATGGTAGGTGTCTAGTGTTCATTTCTTCAAATGATGTAATC
Organism: Artemisia tridentata subsp. tridentata; assembly: GCA_021014915.2. Taxonomy (NCBI): domain Eukaryota; kingdom Viridiplantae; phylum Streptophyta; class Magnoliopsida; order Asterales; family Asteraceae; genus Artemisia; species Artemisia tridentata. The sequence goes on along the minus strand of CP139506.1, from coordinate 46,212,772 downwards.
CTCCCTACCCACTTAATGATATAACATATTTCCCTCAAAATCTCTTGTTTCGTTTTATACAACATAGATTTGTCCAGCCAAGTACTTTACAAGTTTCAATGTCGAAGGATGAAGCAAGACACATATCTTGTATAACATTAACATCCATTAAAATTCACATTAACTTTCCTATGAAGTCTTAGGGTATTAAAAGCCCTCTGTAACTTAAGGATAAAGACGGAGTGGGTCGCGACCCTCTGTCGCAGTCAAATTATACGATTGCATAAAATCTTGGTCCAAAATACACACAATAAGGTTATAACCTTAGGTTGTATGTTTACGTTCTAGTAATGAGCGTAAGAGAAGATAAGCATGGCGTTAAAAAAGGAGAATATTCCTCCAAATTCAGATTCATAAAGACTACGCACAAGCGTAGCTATCATCAAAAGAGATAATCGTTTAAAGTTATGGGACGAAGCCCAGACAAACTATTCCAACAGGCACACGCCTGATAAAAGCATGATAAATTGTCTTAAACAAAGGCACCAGCCTTTAAACATAACCAAATTGTTTTAAAGGGTACACGCCACCCTTACAGACTAAATTACTGCCAACATGGCAGCCTTCATTTGTTGATAGAAGAGTTTGGGTCTTCCTGATGAGTCGCAGACTTGGGTTTCTCAGACAAGGTTCTTTTAGTTGGAGACGGAGGCTGTATACTCTTGGGTTTTTTAGAAAGGAGATCTTCGATGGAGGCTGAAGGATCTTTGGTTGCTTCGGCAAGAAAGGGGTAAACTGCAGTGGTGAATGCATTACCAGCTTCATCATACTCCTGAACGGAATTTGGACGATAGTATTGCACCTCCGAAAGCACAACGGGTTTTTTAGTTTCGGCAATCTCCTCCAAAGTTGTGCATTTGCCATGAAATATGGCTGCATTCACCAGTTTACCCACAACCACTCCCACCTCATCGCTATGATATAATTCCATAGCAATGTAGGGAATAACCTTCGATACAACCTCAGCCCTATCTTTTCTCAACCTTTGGCATTCAAGCTTCAACCTATCAACCTCTTGACAACGCTTAGCATCCTGCTCCACTAGTCTGGCTCTCTCAGTGTCCAACCCAGAACACTTAGACTCCAGGGCACTCACCTGGTTTTCATAGCCAACAACCTTAGCCTCCTCCAGAATTAGCCTACCACATTCAGCCTGCGATTCCTAAACTGTTTTTCAAGACCATCAATTTTGTTTCGAAGAGCCTCATACCTTGGATGTTTCTCAAATTTCTCCATGGCCTCATCACATCTCTTCTCCAACTCAGCATAATTTTTCTCCCTTTCCTTTTCTCTGGCAACAACAGCAGCAACCTCCTCCTTCGCCTCCTGGACTCTGTTAAGCAACCCCCTGGTGCGAAAGCTAAGATGACTGTCCAGCATTGCTTGCCGGATATAACTTTTGTCGTTGAGATCGCAAAGTTCCTCAATGGACATTTCATTCATTTTACTCCTCCATGAGGCAGGGGTGACATTCTCAACAAGCAAGCGGCAGGAGAGAGCGTTGGGCAGTTCCTTCGTGTGAGGCAAACCTAAAAAAAAAAGAAGAAGAAAACAATATAAGCCAAATACGCAATATTACGGAAAGGAAGGAAGACTGGAAGAATTTTCACTTACCCAAGACGTCATCTTCATCAGCCATTCCCTCCGGAGCATACATAATGGTTTTCCCATGAGACTTCTCTGTTTTCTGCTTGGTGGTTCTGGAAGTAGGAGTAGGAATGTTCAATTTCCTCTTGGGGGCAGCCTTTGCAGCCTTTGCACTGGTACCTTTTCTAGTTCGAACTCTATCAGCAATGCCGGAGGAACCTACAATCCTGAGCTGATCACTTCCGGAAGGGGTATCATCAGAGTCACCGACATCCTCCACTACCTGGGGGGCTTCCTCAGTACCAACTGTTTTGATCGGGGGGAGCACAGCAAGAGGCTTGGGTGGAGAGACATCAACATCATTATTATTGACAGAAATGGAAGGAGATCCCACTCCGTAACTCGTATCCTGAGGATCCCTTGGCATAAAGCTAACCTCCTTGGCACCTCCGGCCACGACAAAATTACGAAAAGCCATTTCTGCACAGACAAAGGAAAAGAGATGAATATCAGCAGGTAAGTTATTTATTTATGAAATAAGAAATTATACATACTTTTTCCTTCACAAATTATTTCAGGAAGCAATGGAGACTCTTCCCAACTTTTAGCAATGCCAACCATGAATAAGATGGGCTCAGGAAACGTTTGTACATCCACTGGATGACGTGCAAGACGTTGGTACATAAGGTCACTTCTCACCTCATAAGGTAACGGGTCATTGTATCGTTTCTCATCAAACCTATTCCCTTCGGCCAACAGCTCAGGATACTCGGAGGGTATGATGGTACTCTCAATATAAAAAAATTGACCTTTCCAATTTCGAATATTTGAAAAAGGTTTAGTCAATAGGTGTGGGACATCATACTCACTCCTTTTTGCAATAATTACCCAATCTCCACCAGGGTAGAAATTGACAAAGCCTCTAAGCACAGTCAATGAAGGCTCAAAACCATACGCTTTGCACATTACAATATAGGTTGTCAACTTGGCTAAACCGAATGGATTAAACCTTGAAATGTGCACCTTGTAATATTGCAAAAATTCCAAAATAAGAGGGTGGATGGGAATCCTAAAGTTTGATTGCGTAAACGCATGCACATACAAACCTACAAACCCTTTTGGAGCATCAAAAATACTTTGCTTTTTACTGGGAAGCATGATTTTATGTTCCGAGGGTATGGGGTAATCATTCAGAAAATCAGACAATGCTTGTTTCGACAAGGTGCAAGTTTGTTCTTTAATTATTCGTTTTGCAGCCATACTCATAAATAAGGAGAGCAAAGAAAAATGGCAGAATTTTACCTTTTGATTCCAACGGAAGCACAAGATTGCAGAGCAATGTGTATTTTGGGCGGAGGTAAAATGAGCTAGGGTTTAATTATTGTGGGTTTATGTACACAGACGGATTTTTAATCCCAATCGCACACGTGGTCACCTAACTTTGAAGATCTTGTGGATCTCAAACGAGCAATTAAATTGTGAAAAGATGTTTCGCTAATACCGATTTAATCGATGTTTGAGAAGCAAGTGGAAGGATAACAATTAACCCGCATTTAATGCGCGGTTAGTTTAGCATTTATTTTCTTTTTTGCATGGTTAATGGTACACAAGGATTAAAGGCATATTTGATTTTTCGAGTCGAATGCAATTTATACTCGTACGTATATATCACTTTCGACTGGGGGGCTTGATGATGTACCCTCCTAACGGGTCGAAGGACTCCCCTTCGAGCCTGTAGAAAGCCCTCCCTTCTGGGTGAGAAGGGAGATTGAAGGCTTGGTTGACGAATATTTGTTCAATCAGTAGTGTTCATATGTTCTAGAAAGATTGAAGAATCACGAGAATATGTTATGAATATGTTTTGGAGATGAATGGGATATGTAGAAACCATTATGATTGATCGAATGCATGATAGGAAAGAGTGGAATTTGATAGAATTGGTTGAAACTCGGGAAGAAAAAAAGTTTTTGAGACAGTAGGTTCCTAACACGGTGATGAACTCAAATAAGTACATTTTATTACCATCATTTATCCTATTTATTTGACTTGTTTTATTATATTATCTGTGAAAATTGATACGTTAATGTTTACTTTTGTAATTCTCAGGTAAAAACAAGTATTATGTGAAACTTGGCGATTTTGGACTAATTATGGAGCAAAACAAGCAAGAAGTTAAGAGTCTACTGAAATGTACAAGATCAAGACATTCTGCTCCAGTGATTGCGTGGTTTTGTAACCTTACAACAGGTTTTACCTCTCGAGGGATCTCAAGAGGCTTACAACCCCACCAGGCAGTGTACCTGACCGATGTAGTATAGTGTAGTGGTAAGTACGGGGGATTGATCGTTCTCCACAGGGAATAGTGTTCGTTAGGTATGAAAGGCTACTCTAATTAGGTCTAAGGGTCGAGGAAGATTCTTTTTTTATGTTTTTATAATTTTATGAAAGCAAGTAAAATCTCGGTTTTGAAGGAGTGGGCGGAATTAGTTGCTAGTCAACTAACCCAAATTACTACGAATGCAAATAAAATAAAATAACTGAAATTAAAATGTGGTGAGAAACTTATGTGTAGAGAAATGTGTTTACTTAGATTTCCTTACTCCCTAACTATCTTTTACCGGTTAATTAGTGTGTATTAGTTGCGTGGATGACGGGTGTATTCCTTAATACCATTCGTGGGGTGGCGTACTTACTTCCCCAACTCTACAAGCTCCTACTTCACTCCTATGTCGAGCCGGCTAGGAAGCTCCTAACGTGGGATCACTAGAATTCGCTTGTGCATTAAATACAACCATAAAAACCTTTAGTACGCGTTTGGTTCATGTTTCTTAAGACGTTCAAGCAAGTTACCGAATAGGAAGTTAACCAGTTTTCTTAAGCCTAACATAGATAAACAATCATCCAATACAACTAATAACACACTAACAACCAATAATCAATAGCTAGGTTTCATTAGATCTAAGCAAACACAAGATAAATTTAGCCTAACATGTTAAACAAAAGACAAGAATAAGATAGAATCAAACAACACATAGACATATTGAATGATTAATTGATAACTTATCTTTCAATGAAACATGGAAGATCTCAAGGCAAAAAGCCCTGAAAAAGTAGCTAAAATCGTCTTAGGGTTTTCTCCCAAAATTCCACACACTAAGCTCTCTCTAATGACAAAAAATTAGAAAACTATATATAGATTTTTGGATCTGACGGCGTCACCTTATGGAGTGTGACGCCGTCACCTCGCCGCTTTTAGGGTTCCCGGATGACCTTCTTGACGCCGTCCCTCTTTAGCTCTTCCAAAATCCATTCTGGCTTATCAAGGCTTGACGCCGTCTAACCATGAACGTGACGCCGTCCCCTTATGATTTAAGCCGTGACGCCCTCGATCAAGTTAAAGCGTGACGCCGTCAGAATTCACATGCTATTTTCACTGGCCCGTCATGAGTAAATTTCACGTCCAACTTTTCTTGCCAAGGCATGACGCCGTCCAGAGTAAAGTCTGACGCCGTCAAGAGTAACTTTTAGCCGATTTTTGAGACTTTGCCGTTTTCTTCACTTTAATGCTCCAAAAACGTCCAAAATGCCTCCTTTTCCAGATTTCTCCTCAAAAGTACCTAAAATGACAAAAGGAACGATTTAGGGCAATATTTGATCAAATAAATACGATTTCGGGCTTAAATGACCCCTTAAAAGCGGTACACTTTTCGCTTCATCAAATACCCTTACACTTGAGATTTGCTTGTCCTCAAGCAAATGCGCTTTTATTCTAATCAAAATACAAGTTAGGGGTCATTTAATGCTAACATAAAAGTAATTACAACAAATAATCGTTCCACTTCAATCATAATAAGCACGGAGATTACATACTAGCACCTCACAAGTAGTGTTTAGATACTCACATCTCTCAAGTGTCATCAAAATAAATCTCATAAATGAAAACGGAAAATATCTCTCACTACCTGTCATAGCAAATAGATTACCATAGGCTTGGGAAAGGATCGAAAACCTCCTCCACTAGGCGTAAGCACCAAAGATAAACTATCAAAGAGGGCTTTTAAATGGGTTATAACGTTAGGTGTAGGGAAAAGGAAAACACGATTTTGTTGGATAAAGGATATTTTTCTGGTGGCGAGTTAAAAATCTTGATCAATTACATGTACTATACAATGTTGCTAAGCCAAGACTAGACTCGATCTTAAGCTAGAAACGAAATAACAAAATAACAAAAATATAAAACAAACATAAAATGAAACGGGATGGTAGTCCGTATGTTTTTTTTTTTTTTATATTTTTTTCATTTTCTCATTTTTTTGTATTTTTTCTTGATTTTTTTTTTTTTTTTTTTTTTTTTTTTTTTTTTTTTTTTTGATTACACTTTTACCCTACCATCCAAAATAATACATCATAGGGGCGTTGCATTCCCCTTACACTTGAACTTTTACATAACTTTACAAGTACTAATCTAATGACTCGAATTAAGATAATTGAAAAACTTGGAGTACTTTTAAAACATTTAGCACATATGGGGGTAATAAATGATGTTCATCCCCATTACTCCATTATACTAGTACTTTACCCATGAGTCCCAATCGTCCCAAAACAATATGTACAAGGATATGACTCGACTTAGCAACCATGTAATCAACTAGATAATTAACTTGGGTTTAAACAAATGTTGTCACAATAATGCACTAAAAATGAGTGCATACAAGGTAGGCTAAGGCGATTTGGGTGTACATTTTAGTGGGGTGTAACAAATTCTTCCTTTAAGTAAAATGCTTAAAGGTCGAAACGAAAAGATAGGCTCTGAGGGGTGTACTAGGGGTATCGTGTACTAAAAATGAGTACAACGCAAAGGGTGTGGGAGAATTACTTTACCAATGTAGCCAACGTAATTATAACAAAAACACAGGTGTAAAACAATGGGTTAATCCTAATGCCTCTTATCATGTAGTAAATCTAACTACACGAATGTAGTCTCACTTGTGGCCTTGGAATGGTCCTAACGCAAGTTCTAGAATCTAAGTGCTACCGGTACACACATCATAGCATAAATGCTTTTCCTACCAATTCTAGGGGTGAACCTCACATATTTGGGGGTGGAAAATTTTTTAGTGGTACGGTTTTTGTGCTAGTTATATAACTCCTATCCGTGAGACGCTTATTAGAACTAAAGTTTCACTCCTATATGTTGTAAAAAAAATTTAAATTTGGCACTAAAATTACCTTAACAAGTATTTCTCTCAGTTTTATTACACATCTACCATCAAACAAACAAAAATCAAGCGCAATGGTATTCTCTAAAATCGTACTTTTACCCTCCCTTACACTTAAGATGAACATTGTCCCCAATGTTCAAGTAACAAGATGTAAAAGCATAAAAGTAAAAGAATGAAATCAAATACTCCCCTGATTCGCTCGGTGGATAATGAAATTACACGGTTAAATCTTCCTCCAAAGAGAATGTTGAAGCTCCATGACTAATGCATCGCCATAAGCTTGATTCCAAAAACATCTCCTTGTCCAAAATAACCTGTTAAACCTGAGAAAACAAACACGAAAACCTGCATAACATCGGCGGGAAAAATCTATATATAAGGATATAATGCTTGTAGAATGATAATTTTGCAGATTCCTGGAGATTATAAGTTGGAGATTTAATAAAAACTTTTTATGAAAACAAAACTTTCAAAAATTTCTGGAAATTAAATCTGACGCCGTCAGGTTATAAACCCTGACGCCGTCAGAAATGACCTGACAAAAATTTTCATTTTAAGTTTCCGGAAAATTTCTGGAAAAACCTTTACCTTACTTCCTGGAAATCCTGCAAAACATCATTATGACTCGATACAAGCATTTGACTCAAACAAACACTAATATGTATGTTAATTTAGTATTATTATGATTCATGTTCATTTGTGTTCTAATAAACCGATTTAGATTTCCCTTACACTTAACTTTTGCAAAATACCTTTATATGTAGTTAAGAGGAAGTTAAAAACAAAATAAAGCATTTTCACAATTTACTCTTGAACATGAATCAATAAGAATAAAAATTAAACACACATACGGAAGCAAATAAAAACAAACAAACAAACAAATAAACACACAAAGCAAATAAAACTTGGGTTGCCTCCCAAGAAGCGCTTGTTTTTGTTCGAGTCATGAGCCTGACTCTACCCTTATTTAACGGATAAAGGAGAGGTTTTTCCTACACTTAGGATTAAGTGCGGGTGATAGTAGCGATACACACCAACTTGGTAGGAGTATGCCACGTGAGGAAAGAGTGGTGGATGAATTATATGCTCAAAGATATGTGCTCCTATCATCATAACCTTACCTAGTTCACTTTGGTCAATGGGTGATTTTGAGTTTCCTCCTAAAAAGGGATCATCTTCTATCAACTTCGAGAGACTCCTAGTTGGGAATCCATCTTGACCTAATAAACCCGGTTTAAACCCATAATGTTTCTTGTGATCAATCATAAATGGGTGATGTAAGTATGTAAGGTCATGGTTCACTCCTATGTTGTCTTCCTCACTACAAGGCTTAATGTCTACTACCTTAAACTTAAGACTACCCGGACTATATGTTTTGATGGGTGGATCGGGACCTAATTCAATTCCTAAATTTTCATCCAAGGATGGAAGATTAGGTAACGGTTTTGGTTGAGGCTCCGGCTCATCAAAACCAGGAACTTCCATAGGACTAAAAGAAAGGTTGTGATCACTAAAAGCATTCAAACCTATTTCTTCTAGTTTTGTTTGGTTCAAAGGTTTTACCTCCATCGGGATTCCTAAAGTCTCTTCTACTTCTTCCGGGTAAGTCACGGGCGGTGTGTGTGCCTCAAATGATGGTAGGACTTGTGAGGTACTTAGCGGGCTTATGTTACTAGCCTCATCATTCCTTGTGTCAAGATCACCTATATCCTCATCATGTGTTTTAGTAGGATCTAACCCTAACATTTTCCCAAGTATCTCAAGTGCTTCTCTAGGCATCTCAACTTCTATGTCCGAATCATAAGGATCATCCTCAATATTCTGACTGCTATATTCAAATTGCCTAAAAGATTCATCATGTGTTTCTTGAGATTCAACGTCATCAATCATAAAACCTAGGTCCTTTTGATTAATGTGATCATGTTCGGCTAAATCCTCCATCACATCAAGGTCACCTATGTGTTCGTTTTGTACTATGGCATTACATGACAACCACTTAGGTATCTCAACACTAATGTATTCATCCCCAAACAAACTTGTTTCATGATCCAGGAAATTTATATTCAATTGACTTGTACTAACGTTTGTTGGGTTGTCTACCCTATAATAATATTGGGCACAATCTTCTATGGCATCCCATGCTTCTTCAGCACTTAATTCCCTAAAGTCCCCATTGGCAAAATCCTCAATGCGCATTTGGTCATATTGGCCAACACGATAGTAAAAGGTTCGGGTTAGGGATGCTAAAGCGAAACTATGATGAGGGAATTTCCGGAGTAAATTTCTAAAACGAGTCCATGCATCATATATGGGTTCATCTCGATATTGTTTGAAATTCGAGATGTCAATAGGGTAGAATGGCCTTTGTGGTTGGTGGTATGGTGGATTCGCGTACTCCATAATGGTGAACGGAAGAGTCAATGGAAATTACGAACAAACACACAAAGAAATAAGATAGGCTAAAGAAAAACCTAGAAAAATAAAATAAAAATCTCACTAGAAAGGAATCTAGTGAGTAGACCTAATAAAATAAAATTTCAACCTAAGCAATAACTATTCCCCGGCAGCGGCGCCAAAAACTTGATTGCGTGGTTTTGTAACCTTACAACAGGTTTTACCTCTCGAGGGATCTCAAGAGGCTTACAACCCCACCAGGCAGTGTACCTGACCGATGTAGTATAGTGTAGTGGTAAGTACGGGGGATTGATCGTTCTCCACAGGGAATAGTGTTCGTTAGGTATGAAAGACTACTCTACTTAGGTCTAAGGGTTGAGGAAGATTCTTTTTTTATGTTTTTATAATTTTATGAAAGCAAGTAAAATCTCGGGTTTGAAGGAGTGGGCGGAATTAGTTGCTAGTCAACTAACCCAAATTACTACGAATGCAATAAAATTAAATAACTGAAAATAAAATGTGGTGAGAAACTTATGTGTAGAGAAATGTGTTTACTTAGATTTCCTTACTCCCTAACTATCTTTTACCGGTTAATTAGTGTGTATTAGTTGCGTGGATGACGGGTGTATTCCTTAATACCATTCGTGGGGTGGCGTACTTACTTCCCCAACTCTACAAGCTCCTACTTCACTCCTATGTCGAGCCGGCTAGGAAGCTCCTAACATGGGATCACTAGAATTCGCTTGTGCATTAAATACAACCATAAAAACCTTTAGTACGCGTTTGGTTCATGTTTCTTAAGACGTTCAAGCAAGTTACCGAATAGGAAGTTAGCCAGTTTTCTTAAGCCTAACATAGATAAACAATCATCCAATACAACTAATAACACACTAACAACCAATAATCAATAGCTAGGTTTCATTAGATCTAAGCAAACACAAGATAAATTTAGCCTAACATGTTAAACAAAAGACAAGAATAAGATAGAATCAAACAACACATAGACATATTGAATGATTAATTGATAACTTATCTTTCAATGAAACATGGAAGATCTCAAGGCAAAAAGCCCTGAAAAAGTAGCTAAAATCGTCTTAGGGTTTTCTCCCAAAATTCCACACACTAAGCTCTCTCTAATGACAAAAAATTAGAAAACTATATATAGATTTTTGGATCTGACGGCGTCACCTGATGGAGTGTGACGCCGTCACCTCGCCGCTTTTAGGGTTCCCGGATGACCTTCTTGACGCCGTCCCTCTTTAGCTCTTCAAAAATCCATTCTGGCTTATCAAGGCTTGACGCCGTCTAACCATGAACGTGACGCCGTCCCCTTATGATTTAAGCCGTGACGCCCTTGATCAAGTTAAAGCGTGACGCCGTCAGAATTCACATGCTATTTTCACTGGCCCGTCATGAGTAAATTTCACGTCCAACTTTTCTTGCCAAGGCATGACGCCGTCCAGAGTAAAGTCTGACGCCGTCAAGAGTAACTTTTAGCCGATTTTTGAGACTTTGCCGTTTTCTTCACTTTAATGCTCCAAAAACGTCCAAAATGCCTCCTTTTCCAGATTTCTCCTCAAAAGTACCTAAAATGACAAAAGGAACGATTTAGGGCGATATTTGATCAAATAAATACGATTTAAGGCTTAAATGACCCCTTAAAAGCGGTACACTTTTCGCTTCATCATCCAGATACGCCGCATCTTGCTTATTACATACGGCGCATCACTATCAAGATTTCACACGATACGATCCAAGATACAAAGGACATGCGCCGCATCTGAGAATGGAGTTACGCCGCATCTTCTGGCGGTGTACGAATATTCCTGAATATATTAATCTTGGACCCCACGCGAAGTTAAGTCAATGCGCCGCATCTACTTATTAGATGCGCCGCATCTTACCCTCAGACAGAAACTATAAATACCCCAAAGTCAGACGAATTACGGGGGTTGAACTGTTCGACATTTAGCTAAACGAGAAGACAGAAACCCTAAGCCGAATTCAGACGAAGTAGCAACACAAGACACACCTTGAACGAAGATACAAGAGCTGTAAGAAGGTCCTGCATGTATTCAATTCATTAAGTAGTTTTGTTTTATTGTATTAGTACACTTTAATTGGTCAGGATTGATGGGCTTGTGTCATTGATTTAATCATGCACTTCAACTCCCCTTAAAATTGCTTTTCCATTAATTAAAGTTTATATGTTGATGTCTTTGGTGACTTTTATTAGTGCATTGATAACCTCTGTGTCTAGCTGAGCATTGCTTGGGTCGCCATGCCCCTTCCTCGCCTATTTATTAGATCGCCTATGCATTCTATCGTCTGTAGAAAAGTAGGAAGAAAGATAAATAGGATAGTCATAAGTAATCATTAAGGGTTTACTCGCCGATAAGATTAGAGCCAACGAGAAAGGAATTAATCTCGGTGCGTTGCATCGAACTATACACTTCATATAAAACTAGCAATAAAACAAGTGACAAGCTACTTAACTATCAGGACAGGTCTTCTTATTGTCTCAAGTATTTATCTGTGTACGTGTGTGCTATTCGCTGATTCGTGCTTATTAGTTTAGTTTATATTTAATCATAATCAAACCGTGCCAGTCTCTCAGGCTGAACCCCCTTGCGTTAGATTAGGTTGTATAGCTAACTTAAGATATTAAAATACTGATTATGATAACTAGATAATACGTTCCACTCTTAGTGATCGACACTCTACTTACCATTATATTCATACTGACCGGGTACACTGCTCGTTAAAGTGTGTGTGTTATTGATAAGTCGGCTAAATATAAATTTAAAACTTGAATACTGCTAAAACCACAAGGACATACCGTGGGTATAAATTAGAGCATACGCACACGACACATCAAGTTTTTGGCGCCGCTGCCGGGGAGTGAATTGTTATTATCTGTTAATTTGATTAGTATTTTAATTAGGTTTTTCTTTTTAATTTTTATTCTAACCGCTAACTCTGTTATATATTAGGTTAAATTGCATTCATTGTATTATTTTGCATATTTTCTGTTTTTGTGTGTTTTTATTTTTGTTTATTTTCGTTTGTTTTATTTTTGTTTTTATTTTCTGTATTTTCTGCATACTGCTATCGTTGTACTGAGCTAATTCAAATGATACGACGCATCTATTTTCATAGATACGGCGTATTGCGTTTAATTTTTATAAAATACAACGCGTTTAATAAATTCGATACGACGCATCTTTCCCCAAGATACGGCGTATCTGTTTTTAATAAAAAAAAAATTTCTAAACGATAACGCCATACGACGCATCTGCTTTAGTAGATACGGCGTATCTATTATTTTAATTAAAAACAGTTTTCGAATTATTAAACAGATACGACGCATCGATTTTTATCGATATGGCGCATCTTCTGAATCAAAAATCTTGTATTTTGAAACGTAACGAAAATACGGCGCATTAACTTTTGTTAATACGACGCATTCAATTTTGATAAATATAATTGATTTTTGATAAATAAAACTGATACGGCGCATTCTAATTTCTAAGCGGCGTATCTATTTTCTGAATAAAGTCTGATTAAATTTTAACGATTATAAGATACGGCGTATCCAACTTTTTGGATACGGCGCATCGTCTGCAGATATCAGTAACTTTAATTTTTCGTATTCCGTTTTCGTTGTTGATTTTCTGATATATTACTTTCTTGAACATACCCTACTGATGCTTTTGTGATAGTTTCAGGAAGTGCATGACCAGGAGTTCTACGAAGAACTTGATTCAACCTTTCGAAGATCCTGAACGAGCTTTTCATTCGCTTAAAAGGCTTTTCAACACAAAAAGCTTTGATATCTCAAGTTCATTCAAGCTTGATTATTTTTCTGAAGAGAAAGAGGAAGTTGAAACAGAAACAATGGCGGAAAACACAACTATGGAGGAATACATGAACAAAACCCGTGCTGATTACACTTCAGGAGTTGCTAGACCAAAGTTTGATGAAAAGTCTAAGTTTGAGTTGAAGGGTCAGTTTCTCAAGGAGCTAAGAGAAAATGCTTTCAGTGGATCGGAACATGAGGATGCTAATGAGCATGTTGAAAAGGTCCTCGAGATTGCGGATTTGTTTACTACAGAAGGAGTCACTGACGATCAACTCATGCTAAGAATCTTTCCAATCTCGCTAAAAGGAGCTGCTAACAAGTGGCTAAGGAATGAACCTGCTAGTTCAATCACTACATGGGAAGGTTTGAAGAGCAAATTCCTGAAGAGATATTGTCCACCTGCTAAAACCGCTAAAAAGATGGAGGCTATCAACAGTTTCAAGCAAGAGCCTGATGAAACTCTTTATCAAGCTTGGGAACGATTCAAAGACATATTGATGAAATGCCCTCAACATTATCTAAGTGAAATGCAGGAGATAATATTGTTTTATCAAGGATTGGACGTGCCTACTAGACAAATCTTGGATGCTAAGGGAGCTGTGCCTCAAATGAGTGCAGCCAATGCTAGGAAAGCTATCCAAGAAGCTGCTGATCATTCTCAAAAATGGCACGATGGGACCTCTACTAGATCTAAGAGCAGCACTAATTTTGACGGGTTTGCTGCAATTCAAGCTCAATTGGATAAAATTAGTAGAGAGATGAAGAAGCGTGATGAGAAAGTGTATGCTGCTCAAGTTGGATGTGAAAAATGCGAAGGACCTCACTACACTAAGGATTGCCCGAATAAGAATGAAAGTGAGACGTTTGAAGAAGCATACTACACACAATTTGGACAACCATTCCAACCTTCAGGAAGATTTAGGGAAGCTACTCCGGGATTCTATCAAAAGAACAACTTCAATCCCGATTATCAAGAAAGGAGGCAGACTTTAGATGACACTTTAAAGCAAATTATGGCCGATGCTTCTAAAAGACATGATGAGAACACTGCTATGATCAAGGAAATCCGAGCTTCAACGGACACTATTACAAGAAATCAAGGAGCTTCGATCAAAGCATTGGAACAACAAATTGGTCAAATGAGCAAAGTTCTTCAAGAAAGAGGATATGGAAGTTTACCTAGCTCAACTGAAACCAACCCAAGTGATCATGTCAAGGCCATAAGCACCACTGAAGAAGTCACTCCTAACATTCCTTTTCCTAGAAGACTGATGAATGGTAATGATGGTGCAAGACCCGAATTTTTCTTTAATTCTTCAATCAGTTTAAGGAGACTACTCAAAGAGAAGACAAAGATTGAAGAGGAGATCAAGGCTACAATGAAAGAAGAGAGCTTTGCAACCGACTTACATGCCTTGCCTCATAAAGAAAAGGACCCAGGAAGTTTTACTTTACCTTGTTCAATTAATGATATATCTTTCAATAATGTGTTAGCTGACTTAGGAGCTAGTGTTAGTGTAATGCCCCTTAAGACATTCACTACCCTAGGACTAGGAAAATTAGCACCAACTAAGTTGCTTATTGAATTGGCTGATAAAACAGTAAAACAACCTGAAGGGATTGCTAATAATGTGCTAGTTAAGATTGAGAAGTTTGTTTTCCCTGTAGACTTTTTTATATTAGATATGCCCAAGGATGTTAAGATTCCTTTAATCCTTGGAAGACCTTTCTTGTCTACCGCCCGTGCTAAGATTGATGTGTTTAAGAGAAAAATCTCATTAAGGGTAGGGAATAATAAACTAGTCTACAAGTGCCAAAATCCTGTTAAAAGCATAATTAGAGGCGTCTATGTGCTAGGATTAAGAGAACATGTGGACATCGATCTAGAAGCTAGTTTTATGGGAGAAACCTTGGTAAATAATGAATCACTTGAGACCTATAGTGGAGACTACATTGAATTAAATGATCTTAATCTACCATTAGGAATCAATGATCAATTTATGGAGGATTCTGAACCCGAAATTGAAGAAGGAGAAATTATGGATATACCTAGAGTCAATATGATCAACACTAAGAATTATGATGAATTTGAAGGATATCCTAGTTTCTGTGATTACGGTAGAAAGATCCATGTAGATTGTGCTTATAATTTACAATTTCCTTGCATGATAGGATTTAAACAAATTAGTGCCAACTTTTTCCCTATTTTACCAATTAATGTAATGTCAAAAGATTTCTATAATTCTATAATGAAAAACAAAATTAAGTATAGAGGGAAAAACGTAGTTGGAGTGTTCATGAATGTACCTATTTTTGTTGGGAATTTAACTATTGTTACAGATTTCACTGTGGTGGAAAACATGGATGGTTATCGTGATGTTGAAATGGGTGACGTGATCGTTGGGAAACCATTCTGTAAGGAGATCGAAATTAACGCTAAAAGATTTGAAGGAAAGATCACCTTTAAAAGTGGAAACAACGTTATCACTTACATGATGCCTCGTGCTCACCCAAGGTTTGAACATGCCCCTAACAAATTTTGTTACAAATATACACCATTTCTTTTTGTAGATGAAAATGACGCTGAGAAAGGGATCGAGTATCCGTACCAAAAGATGAAAGGATTCTACAAAGGTGTACTTGAATTGGGGCCGGAATATGTTCGTGACGAAGTAATTCGCAACTACATCGTGCGCGGACATGTGGGGATCAATAGATCGGAATAAAGAGCTGAACGTGAGTCTAACTTGAAGACTCTAGAATAAAGACAAGTGCTGACCGGGAGACAACCCGGAAAATTTTTACTATTCTGTTCTGTGTCGAGTCAGTCAGGCCCGCAGAAGATACGGCGCATCTCAATCCTGAGATGCGACGCATCTCAATCCTGAGATGCGACGCATCTCCTGCACTGGTCATATCTTACTTTATTTTCTGCATTTTTATTTTTGACTTTAAAAACTTTTTGTCAGTTTATTTTAATGCGGCGCATCCCTGGTTAAGGATGCGACACATCTTCTATTCTGATTCGTACTTATTCCAGGCTCGATACGGCGCATCTTCTTCCATAAGATACGGCGTATCGACTGACCTGATGATTTTCAGTTTAATTTTTATGTTTTATTTTTACTAACTACTAATGTATTATGCAAGTTTGAACCTTCTTAACTTAGGTGTGTTTAAGTCTTGATGGTATTATAGATTCCTGCATTTCCTGTGGATACATCAAATATGAAGCTTAAACGTTCTCATCCACAAGGAAGTTGATTTTTTGCTCTTACACAAATAATGGAGGATCATACCGAGCAAATCTCAGGGGAGTTTTTCTGTTCTAATTCTTTTATTTTCCAGTTTTTAATCCTTTGATACAAACAACGAGGACGTTGTTTAACTTAAGTGGGGGGATTGGAGAATTAGAACACTTACTTGTCCTAAACTTTTTCAAAATATGCTTAAAATGTGCTTAATATATCAAAATTTAAAATTTTTAGCATGTTTTTGTTTAAAGTCTAAATTACATAGCTGCACACATGACGTTAATTTCAAAAATTGTGAACTTTTCAAAAATTCGCAAATCTATGAGTGTGCCGGTGACTTGTAAACTTTAGAACTTGGCTTGTATACTATTCGAGACCACCATAGTAAGTATTATTTACATAATTGGAATGACTTGTCTAAATTGGTAAATTTCTAGGATTACACCCAAATAGCCTTTATATGTTATGTGATATTAGCTAACTACACTAGTTAGTTAACCCCCGTATAAACCCTTTTGTTACTCTCACTTTTAGAGTAAGATACCCCTAGAAAAACACTCAGAGCCATTCCTTTCGTTTCTTACACCTTTGTTATAATGTTTCGTTACACCCTTACACCTTAGCCTACCCTGTAGATTAAAATCCGTGGTTGGTTAATTGCTTTAGGCAAAGTGTGTTTCCTTACGTTACCTGTGTTCGCGTGCGTAATTCATTATCTTTGGTTGAGTCAGGAAATTGCACAATGCAATTGGAGTGAAAGTAAATATTGTATATCTTTGAGTTTATTTTTCGTGTGTTTACTACTTTCACTATTACCGTTATTTCTGAAGTCATGAAAAGTATGGAAAAATTATCCAGAATTATCGTTATAGTGATATGGTGAAATTTTACACATCTATGTTTATGTTTCAATGTCAAAAAAAAAAAAAAAAAAAAAAAAAAAAAAAAAAAAATCGAAAAAATAAAAGAAAAAGGAAAAGTTGGATGTTTGTTTTAACCAACTTATGTAAAATTTTGTATTAAGTGGTCGATATCACCACTAGTTGTTGTATATTATATCTATGGATTGAATGGGAGTTGGACGTTATGGGAACGCCAATTAAGGTTATTCTTTGATTGAGATCTTGTTGAGTATAATTCTTGTCTACCTAAAGCGTGTGTTTCAAGTGTTAAAGCGTGAGTTATTCTATGATATGAGTCTTATTCATGGGATGGTTGGGATAGCAATTTACCACACTTAGGATTTTAATTTATCTGTTTTATTTATTTTTCATTTTACACCAATTTATATCCCAAATATTATCCATACCCTATATTATTCTTTATCCAAACCTTTGATTTCTTGAGATTAGGGATTTGAGCAATCTTAAGTATCGTAGTCGTGGATTCGGCTATGTATTTATGATTTTGTCGCCCTTTTTGATATAATGTTATTGGTAAAGATTACTTGGTCCTATCTTTAGCCTATTCGAGTTAAGGATTTGAGCAATTGCAAGTATCGTGTTCGTGGATTCGATCATGTATTTGTGATTTTGTCGCCTTTCCTGGAATTTGAGATCGATAGAGATTAAGGAGAATGATTAACCCTTAACCAACAAACCCTTTTACCGCTTTAGACTTGTTATTCCTTGGCTTTAGTGGGGGAGATGCGTATACTTGCCAAGCTTATGATAGAATATTCGTCACGACTGGACAGTTAAACGATTAGATTTGCTTTTATCAAATTATTTTATTTTACTTCTAATTCGTTAAGTGTTTGGTTGTGTGATTATGACAAAAATGAATACATGCTTAAATATAAAAATAAATCCTAACATTTTTTAGGATACATTTTCATAAGATTAATTCTAAGGTTTACTTGGGGACAAGTAAAGTTCAAGTGGGGGGATATTTGATGAACTCAAATAAGTACATTTTATTACCATCATTTATCCTATTTATTTGACTTGTTTTATTATATTATTTGTGAGAATTGATACGTTAATGTTTACTTTTGTAATTCTCAGGTAAAAACAAGTATTATGTGAAACTTGGCGATTTTGGACTAATTATGGAGCAAAACAAGCAAGAAGTTAAGAGTCTACTGAAATGTACAAGGTCAAGATCATTCTGCTCCAGATACGCCGCATCTTGCTTATTATATACGGCGCATCACTATCAAGATTTCACAAGCTACGATCCAAGACAGCAAGGACATGCGCCGCATCTAAGAATGGAGTTACGCCGCATCTTCAGGCGGTGTACGAATATTCCTGAATATATTAATCTTGGACCCCACGCGAAGTTAAGTCAATGCGCCGCATCTACTTATTCTATGCGCCGCATCTAGCCCTCAGACAGAAACTATAAATACCCCAAGGTCAGACGAATTACGGGGGTTGAACAGTTCGACATTTAGCTAAACGAGAAGACAGAAACCCTAAGCCGAATTCAGACGAAGTAGCAACACAAGACACACCTTGAACGAAGATACAAGAGCTGTAAGAAGGTTCTGCATGTATTCAATTCATTAAGTAGTTTTGTTTTATTGTATTAGTACACTTTAATTGGTCAGGATTGATGGGCTTGTGTCATTGATTTAATCATGCACTTCAACTCCCCTTAAAATTGCTTTCCCATTAATTAAAGTTTATATGTTGATGTCTTTGGTGACTTTTATTAGTGCATTGATAACCTCTGTGTCTAGCTGAGCATTGCTTGGGTCGCCATGCCCCTTCCTCGCCTATTTATTAGATCGCCTATGCATTCTATCGTCTGTAGAAAAGTAGGAAGAAAGATAAATAGGATAGTCGTAAGTAATCATTAAGGGTTTACTTGCCGATAAGATTAGAGCCAACGAGAAAGGAATTAATCTCGGTGCGTTGCATCGAACTATACACTTCATATAAAACTAGCAATAAAACAAGTGACAAGCTACTTAACTATCAGGACAGGTCTTCTTATTGTCTCAAATATTTATCTGTGTACGTGTGTGCTATTCGCTGATTCGTGCTTATTAGTTTAGTTTATATTTAATCATAATCAAACCGTGCCAGTCTCTCAGGCTGAACCCCCTTGCGTTAGATTAGGTTGTATAGCTAACTTAAGATATTAAAATACTGATTAGGATAACTAGATAATACGTTCCACTCTCAGTGATCGACACTCTACTTACCATTATATTCATACTGACCGGGTACACTGCTCGTTAAAGTGTGTGTGTTATTGATAAGTCGGCTAAATATAAATTTAAAACTTGAATACTGCTAAAACCACAACGACATACCGTGGGTATAAATTAGAGCATACGCACACGACACATCAGGTTCCAACCGATTCAATTGCGGGGCAATACCGATCGGTTGGGCTGGGACATTTACTCCATCCGATTCGGTTGGAGGAATACCGATCGGATGGAGCTCTCGGTAAATGAAAAATGAAATTTTCGAAAACGAGTTTCGTGACTTCTAAATCATGTAATCTTGGTTCTTATGCTCTTATACTATCATATGTTTGTGTTTTCTACAGAGTTATCTTGCAGGTGGCTCGAGTTCATCACGTGGTGGAGTGAATCCAATTGTAACAAAGTATGTGCAAAGGAATGCTAAGAGCAAGGTCAAATATACTCTCAATCAGGAGCGTAATGAAAACTTGAAGTTTAGCGGATTATTGGAATAGAGTAGGAGATCCAGGTTGTAGTAGAAGAAACTCGTCCAAGCTAAGGAATCCTATCATGAAGATTTTACAAAAATTGATCGCTTGGGGGGTTTTGCATAGAACAGGTAGCAGGGATAAGTGCAATCAACCGGATTTGTGGCTAATGAAATTGTTGGAGGAAGATAAGAACGGGAACGCGGCTTGGATAATAGCCGAGTATCTTTCAAGAAGAGCACCAGGGATAAAAGATAATAGTGTGATTTGTGGAGGTCACTATGTGACTATGTTGGCAAGAAATTTGGGTTATTTTGTGAATGAAGAATTGGAGAAATGCTCAGAGATGAAGGAGAGTGAGACGTGGGATGATAAAAGTTTCGGTAGAGCGTTAGATACGAAAACAAGGATGTTGGGAGCTTGGACAGAACCAGCGATGGTCGCACCTCATGGAGCACCGCAACAACCTTATCAACAACAACCGTATCAACCACCACCACCAATTAGGAATGTTCATGCCCCGGGTAGTTTTGACTCGGGTTGGGGAGATTGGAACCGTGAATTGAATGAGATAGAGTGTAGGAAAGTGTGGAGAGATTCTATGATGATGAGGCAAAATTACAACTATGATTATTCCATGCCGATGATTCAACATGTGGCTCGTGATGCTAACTATGAGGTACCTCCCTACAACCCACCAAATGTTCCACCATACCCAATTCAGTATGACCCATACCCTGGCCAATATCCTTATCCGTATCCGTATCCCGGGTACGTACCATTCCCCGACCCAGTGCCAGTTTATGGTAGAGTTCCTACAGTTGGAGGTTCGAGTTAAGATGTAGGAGGTTCTTCGTCAGGTGTTGGAGTGAAGAGACCAAAGTATACAGTTTTTGATGATGAAGAGAACTATGAGGACGATGACGAGAGTGAAGATGAGAGGGTTCATGGCGATGAACACATGGATGCCGATGATTGATGATCATCGAAAATTTGGTTTGTTATGGTTATGTTTTAAAAACAATGTTGGTTGAATAATTTCTATTTCCACTACCTTAACTTAACTTTATTAGGATTTTATAATTTATGGTTTGTTTTGAACTACTTTTGTTTGTTTTAGTATTTTGTTTTGTTTGTTTCACGTATAGTTTTTGCAGGGGAAGAATTCACGGAAGCTTAGTGTTGATCAATATTTGGAGTTAGAAGAACTCATGTGCTTACTTATGATCAAATATACCTATGCGATTTCTTTTCCGGGTAGTATTTTCATTTTTAATTTATTTTTTTTTAACTAAATTTATTTCCTTTACTTTTAAGTTCATTTTATTACATTGAGGACAATGCAAAACTTAAGTGTGGGGGAGGGAAGAAAATAGGAAAAATTGGTTTAATTTTTAAATTTTTAAGTTTTCAGTAGAATTTTGGGATTCGAGTGACTAGAGTAAGGTTCGCCCTTGATGTTCTAGTTATTTTATTTGTTATATAGATTGATTCATTGGTAAAAATGAGGCTATTTGAAAGATTTTTTGGAATTTAATCAAGTAAGGAGAGCTATTGATAACTATTGCTAGCACATGTTATAACCCACTTTAAATTGTGAGGATTTAAGCTTTTTTGTATAAAGCATTTCTTATGCTCTATATTTCGTTATGAGTGTGCCGGTGATTATGTTGATTCTAGAACTTGTACGTGTTATGCATTACGGTTAAAATTACTTTCGAGTAATAAAATAATTCAAATGATAAGAGGCAAATTAGGATTTACACCAAATGGCCTTCCGTTTACAAAAATATTTTTGCTAACCACATTGGTTAGTTATCTTAGTATTTGGAACCCATTTGTTAGCGTTAATCTTTTACACTAGATACCCTTAGTTACACCTTCTGAGCCTATCTTATTCTTTTGATTAAATCCAGAAAAATACAAAAAGATTTTACACCTTACACTTTAGCCTTACCCGAATCAAGTTCAATTGAAGTTCAAAACTAGTTATTTTTTGATGATTACATGATTGACCACACTTTGATATGTGTATGTGTTGTTTCAATGAAGAAGGAGGTCGCTACTCTTATTTGTATTTTTTGTAGCGTGTGCTCATCCAAAGTGTGTGGGGGGGGGGGGTGATGAAAAAAAAAAAAAAGAAAAGAAAAAAAGAGGAGTGAATAGCCAATGAGCTATGAATGTATGAATGGATGAAAATAAAATAGTCAATGAGCTATGAAGGAAGAAAGGAGTTAGTATGAGATGCGGAATAGTAATAATCGAAGAAGTTTGGTAGAGTGATCATTTGAGGTATAAAGAGTTGGGAACGGAATTTGGACTTGATTCTTAGTTATTTATTTCTATTTTGTAGAAACCAATCATAAATAATTCCCATGTCTTATCCTTACCTTTACCAATTACTTGATTCGTTGTTAGCTTTCGATCATCCGGATTAAGTGATGGCTTTGTTTAGATATGTAGTGCATGGATGTTCTAGTGACCATCCGGGTTTTTGAATAGTTGAAATATGTTGTTAGCGAGCTAGTGCGTGTTTTGGTGACCATCCGTTATGCAAATAACGTTGTTAGCGAACCAAGGTACAATCTAGTGACCATCCGTTGCTTAGCTAGTCAAGAATTCGTTGTTAGTGAGCTATTATGTTCTTGTATGAAATATTTCCACATTAGCCAGGTAACCGTAACCCTTAACCTTAAACCCGAATAAAAGACCTATTTGATGTTTTATTTTGTTGTTTTGATACTCGTACAAGCTTATGGTAAGAAACGTGAATCATGTCTGAGCAGTTGAGTGATGTACCATTAAATTTACCCTTGAGTGTTGAGTGAATTTAAACCCGAATAAAAGACCTCTTTGATGTTATCAAGCTTAAATTAACTTGTTATGTTTCAAGAATTTTTCACAGTTCAAATGAAAATAACAATTGTTCCATTGGGATAGTTGTTGGATTTTTTAGAACCATAATGAAGATGCCATTGATATCAGATTTTTCTAAAAGCTAGACTTGCTCGAGGGCGAGCAAAACTCAAGTGTGGGGGGATATGATAACGCTCAAATTGAACATGTTTTTAGTCACGTTATCGTTAGTTTTGTGCATCATATTTGGT
This sequence comes from Artemisia tridentata subsp. tridentata, assembly GCA_021014915.2. Lineage (NCBI taxonomy): Eukaryota > Viridiplantae > Streptophyta > Magnoliopsida > Asterales > Asteraceae > Artemisia > Artemisia tridentata. Next base: position 46,189,677 of record CP139506.1, on the reverse strand, counting down.
TATATTTGTGTATATTTGTTACTAAATCGTGAAAAAGTGTATATGCAAGTAAATATAGCCAAGTACAGGAAAAGATGATAAAAAGATGAAGAAATGAAGTGATTATGCACATTGGAAGATTTACGAGAGGAAAACGTAAGAGAAACCACACAAGAACTCAAAGATTAAATAATGTCAAGATCTCTATGTTCAAATATCAAGAAAAGATTGAGTTCTATGAAAGAAATTAGTGGTACAATAAAGGATCAAGCAAGTAACGAGAAAAGAAAGAAAAAACCAAAAGTTGTGTGTGGCAGAATGGCCCATCCGATCGGATGGCCCATCCGATCGGATGGTGCCCGCATCCGATTCGGATGGGAGAAGAACAATTTACCAAGAGATACAACCGATCGGTTGGATCATAATACCGATCGGTTGGAGGAAGCTGAAGTTACAAAATCACATTTAATGACGAATTTAAGCCTCATAATCATGGTGGCTTATTATTTCCTGGTTACTAATTGATTGTGGACGTTTTTACTTGGAGATGAGGAGTTCTATCACTTATTTAAAGAACCCTTGGCTAGTTTACAAAGTGTGACACCCAAAAACTTAGTGAAGGCTTACACCAAATCTTGCTAAACTTATTATCATTGCCCGAAAGCTTGTAGTTGCTGTGAAAACGTCCAGGGAACTTTGAGTTCGAGTCTCAAGAGTTGTGTTCGAGTGTGGAGTTGTTTACGTGTGATCATAGGCGATTGGAGGAGTGTGGTTGCTATAGTTCCACAATTCTAGTTCTTGTAATTCCAAAACTAGGTATTTCTTGTTTGAGTTATTATGAACTACTTTTACTTTAAGATGAATGAAAGTATGGTTTGTTACTTGTGTTTGATTATAATTGTTATGGAGTGATTTTGGTTATACTTGTTTGTATGATGTGACAATTGTGAGAGTATTCTTATTTCATAGTGATGCATGAAAACATGTCTTGTTTTATGAGTTTGTTGAAATACAATCTAAACTTGCTTAATTGGTTGGTAAAAACAGTTCTAAAGATTAACAAAGGCCAAAAGGATTTTCTTTATGTTTTTATTCCAAAAAGTTAGTGCACGAATTAGTATGGACTATGGTGTGTGACAAGCATCATATTAACTCATTAAAATGGATTTGGAAACGATTTCATCACGAGAAAAGGCCGAAAGGATTCGTAGGAATTCTTAAGATAAGAAATGCTTTTCAAACAACAAAGAGTTTAATAGAATTATCGTACTAGTTAACAAAGGCCGAAAGGAATTAACTAGGAGATTGAATTCTTAGAAGATGATTTCTCATGATAAAAACCATTGATTGTGAATCACTCAATTTAAGTTGTGCATCATTACAAGTTACACCCAACTTGGCAGATTACTCTATACAATTAGTCATGGAATTACACACAAGTATATTTGTTTTTGATTGATTGATTTTTACTTACCTTAGAATTTGTACCAAATTGGATTGACAAACCTTTTTGTTAAAACTTATACTACCAAACCCAAACAACAATTCTCTTGGGACGATCTCAACTTACCCACCTTTACTACCACGGACGAGTATACTTGCTCGTATGTGTTGATTAGAGCATTCGATAAATTGTGTTTATAAAATTTTAAAACTTGCACGACACACGACACATCACAGTTGCTACTAATTTGATTATGACTTAAAGCTACTAATCTAGTTATGACGTTTGGATTAGATTGCTACTTAAAGTAAAAATTCTGAAAGTAGCACCTTGCAACTGTGACAGATAAATATGAAACTCACATTGATAAGCATTTGTAGATGGGCGTGGCTGCATACTCGTGGCATGACAATGGGAATCAGAGACATTTATTCCAGCTGTAAGAATAGTGGCAGCAGTTATTGTTACCCATATTCATGCCAAACAGGTTGGAAAACAATTAAATCATTCACGTTGTGTAGAAAAGACCACCCGCGTGGAGGGAATATCACAAAATCATTGTGGAGGGAATATCACAAAATCAAGCAATGCAACACCGGGTTTATCGTTTGTGGTGCTGTTAGAAGTGCATTAAGATATCAAGAGGAATAAACTGAGATGGGTAGAAATCAACAATAAATAATCTCCTATTTTATTAATGTTTCCAAAGCTAGTAACGACAGATCCTACTCACCAGTGTTTATTGATGGATCACCATGGACAACTAAAACTGTATTGTAAGGGCAGAAATTGCTTAAGTCATACTGCAAGCAATGAACATAACACCATCTGGTGAAACAAATAATTCTAACGCGGTGTAGATTGAAAGAAATACTTGGACGAAGCACATCACAAAGATTTTCAAAAAAAAAAGCATACCTTAATTAACCGACCCGCCATCACCAAAAGCCTCCCAAATTCAAAGTCACAACCGTCCCCTGAAACCGCTTTAAAATATGAGGCTGGAAAACACAACCGTCCAGTGGTTGCATATGTGAGCAAAATGAAATACATCAAAAATTAATAGAACTCATAATCAAATTCAAAGATATAATTAGGGTTGATAAACTTACACAACTAATTTTTGTACCTGTTGAATCCGGCTCTTCAATATTGTTCAAGAACTTTGTATACGTATCCGGTGTATCACTTTATCAGTTTCTTTCATCTAATCGCGCCATCATCTGACCATGAACAGATAATATTCAGTTCGAAAGCATCAACATCTAATCTAACTACAAAAAACCCCAAAGTTTTTAAAAACCCCCAAAATATGACAAAACCTTAATTTCTAAATTAATTTTGTATATATGTATAAGCTGCAATACCTGTTAAACCTAAAAGAAATAAAGAATGAATTTTGTAAAAAGAATTTGATACCTTTTCTTGTGTTTTTGGATTTTGTTTAGCAACCTAATTCGTCGCCTTCTTTCTCATCGTGGTGACATGATCATCCCTCAAATATGGCGCGGTTCTTGAACCTGCTGCAAATCCTGGAAGAACAGTGTATTGCAATCACCGGAGATAACTATTGAAGGAGTTGGCGGTGCGTTCAATTCAATCCATTCCCATAAACCCCCAAAAAAAGGTTAAAAGATGCTCATCAAACACCTTGACACGCTAAGCAGTTAGGCAGAAAGAATAAGCAATGCCAGACAGTGTCAAAGTAAGCAGGAAAAGTACACGAAATGGTGTTCTGAGCGGTTGCTGATCCTAAAAAAGATAGGCATTTAGGATTGCTTATTCAAGTGTTTTTGTGTTCTTATTTAAACGCAGGAAACTAAATTCGAGTGTTTGATAAGAATGTTTCGACGCTAAATTTCCTTGAAAATGAGCACTTTCTAATAAGCGATTTTGAACAGCAACTAATGTCACTACAGATCTAAAACCGTTCACAAAGACAATTCTTTCAACATGTTTCCATATAATGGTAATTCTATAACTCTTTAAAAATTCTAATTCGTCACCCAAAATTGTACAAATTTAGCCTGCAGAGAAATATTACCTCATGACCCTGTCTTTGTATTCCTCCTTAATTTCGTCAGCATGATCATCTGATCTCGACGGATATGCATTTCTTCAATGAGATCATCTAACCATGAACGTTGAGCCTGTGCGGATTTGTGTTGATCCAGTAACTCAGTCTCAGCTTTCATAGCTGCAATTTTCTTGTGATAGGCGTAAAAAAAGGCCTTAATTTAAGCAACAGATCCGGGCGCAAGCGGTAAAAAAGATGGTGACAGATGTTTGGCGACCCAACAACAACTAACCATCTCAGGGCTACGTTAGTGGATCTGCAAGATCCTAATACAAATGTTTGAAAAATCATTAGCACCGCAATTTTAAATTTATGATTAAAATGTTAGTCAATGTTTTGCGAAGACTTTTGGAAAACTTTTTTGGTAGATCACGTCACATAAACTAAAATACGTAAAACATCTACAATCCTATACCTGAAGATGGTATTGCAATCCATAAAACCGCTTCCCGTCGCACTCCACAGCTGAAACCGCACCATGCTCACTTATCGTCACTTGTTTCTCACCAATGTCAACTACCCAGCTTGCTTTAGCCCGTGTGAAACTCAGCCGCGTTATTCCTTTTCGGAACAAAAGTATGTGTGTACACCTGGAAAAAAACATCATACTGATTTTATGAAACATGTGATACTAAAACAATATTCATTTGCGGCTTTAAGTGCATACTAAGCCAGAGGTCGGCTCCCAACTTTAGGATCCTCAGCATAGTATTTTCCAACGTCAGTACTGTGACACTATTACTTACCGAGATGGAACTGTGCACCACCATTTCCAGTCCGCGTGTTTTGCAATGCCCTGAAACCGCATATCAATGGAGATTGAGTTTACGTAAAACGAAGCATAAACAAATTTTGAGCTAGTAGGTGTAGCAAGTAGTCACCTACGATTTTGTACGGGTGTTTGGCACTGTCTTTTGAGACTTAAAATTTCAAGCGGATGCCATAACAACAATACCCATGCCATCTCTAAAAAACAAACAATGATCAAACATACCACTATTATCATATGATCCAAAACAAAGTATTCAATAAAAAGGAAACAACCCATTATAAAAGGTAAGAAACTTATACCACCGAAAGATTACACCTATTTTTGTGCGGTTAAGTTTTTCAGCATTTTGGGCTTTTGCAGCCCTTTGAAAAGAAGCCAACTTTGCTTCCAACGCAACCTGCCCTAATTCAAATATCCCCAACTGAAAAGAACCCTAAATTAAAAGCAACAATCAACCACCAATACACATGAAAATAATTTAGCAATTTATCTCCCACCATCAGTTGCAACATCAAACCCTAACCCTAAACTATCAGATACCCTAACCTGAACTTATTTGGGTTTTCATTATAACAAAAAATTAAAACCAAAACAATAAAAAATTTACCTGATATAATCGAGTTAGAGATACTCTCAAATTCCTGCGTCTCACAAAACAGCAAACGGTCTTAACGACGAGAATAACACAAAACAGCAGACGATCACAACCACGGAAAACGGCAACACCTCGGGAAAGAAGACAGCAAGAAGATAAGTATGAAAATACAGACGGTCGTATGTTAATATCAAAGACCGAAAAGATGAGGAGCGGCGTATGTTTATCTATGAGCGAAGAAGATAAGCTTATCCGGGTTATGGAGGCGGCAAGATTTTGGGCCAGGCTAACTCAAATGGGCCAGGCCAACGCAAAGTGGATGACGCAAAATTTGACGTCAACGGGGTAGACGCAAGTTATCGATGCTGTATAATATATAGAGTAATACTAGATCGAAAGAAAAAAAAAGAGTAAATGTCATAAATCGTCCCTGTGGTTTACCGGGTATAACGAAAATGGTCCCTAAACTTTTTTTTCCCGGATCCAGTCCCTGTGGTTTTGACCCGTAACGGGTTTGGTCCCTTGATCACTAACTCTGTTAGTTTGACCGTTAGTTCAAGGGCATATTCGTCTTTTATGCATATCTGACTTTCTCTTTCTTACCCTAATCTCATTATATCTGCCTCCCTCCCTTCTCTTTCTTACCATACGCAGCCACCAGCTCAGATACCAAATTTCTTTTCAAACCACCATAATCGAACACCACATACACAACAAAATCAACAACTTTACCTTCATCCTCAACAAAAACATGATTACCATCTCTTTATGCTCAACCAGTCACAAACAAATTCTCTAGAATATTTTTTTGCTAAAACCCGAACATCAAAAACATCAATCTTTCAGCGTATTTCACCTATAACGAAGATAATACTTTTCTGTCATCTCAGCACGTCTTCAAGATCTTTGTAAAAAGGTCTCGGTAAGGTGTATTAATTTTGTTTTGTGTTGTATTGAACGAACGAAATAAAGATTTGTTATGAATCTTTTTTATTGTCGAATATAAAAAGATTACAGATCTATGATGGGTTATGGGTAAGCTCTAAAGATCTTTTAAGATATATTCTTCCTGAGATCTTGTAGTCTTCTTTTTTTTGTGTTTCGAGTCTCAGTTATGTGTTAGATGTTGGTTTGTTGTTTGGCTTAGATGAAGTATGGGATTAGGATAGATTGAAGTTATGGTGATGGTTGAAGGTTATGGTATAGCAATGGGTTTACAAACCATTATTTTCTCCTAACAGATCCGGCTAGATTTGGTGAGCTATGTGTCGGGTTTCAGTGAATGAGGTCAAAAGAATTATAAAGTGATTCATAAATCTTGAACGAATGTGTTTAGATTACGAAGGGTTTTCGATTTTGTTTGAAAGTGTTCAGACGCAAAACGATCATAGGGTGGTTTGAAATTGATATGGGGTTGCTTTTTAACTGGTTATCTACTTATATAAACTGATTATTTTGCCAATCTATTTTGTTTAAGCTGATAAATTAGTGTGTTTCAAAGTAGTCTCAATCACTTTATTCCCTTGCACCATTTTTTATAGCAAAAGGGGTCAAGTCCTTTAAACATCATCTGTATTCGTATGCTGGAAGAATTAGAGGATGAAGATGCATTTTAGGTGTTTTGCTTTTAATTCAAGCGTATGCTTTTGATTATTAGTTTGGGGTTTTTGAATTTAAAGCGTATGCTGGAAGAATCTTGGAGACATTTGTGTTTGTGTTTGAGCCGATTTTTTGGTAAAAATTGACTTTCCAACATCATGGGTGTTTGGTACGAGGATATATTGCAAAAGAAAATTAGAGGATGAAGATGAGGGTATATTCGTCATTTCAGTCCTCCAAAAATGCATCTCACAGTCAAACTAACAGAAATTTTGGTCAAGGGACCAAACCCGTTACGGGTCGAAACCACAGGGACTGGATCCGGGAAAAAAAAGTTTATGGACCATTTTTGTTATACCCGACAAACCACAAGGACGATTTATGACATTTACTCAAAAAATAATTTAATGGCATGCTTGTTTACTTTGGCCCAGGCGTATCACTCAACTTAAAAATTCAGTCACCGCTACACATATTGTTACTCGCTATACTTAAGTATATAAACCGAGGTGAATGTTTATGTACTTGGACAATTTATAAAATATGTTACAATTTTATATACATAAACCTCTTAATCAACTTTTAAACAAAAATTTAAGAATTCATATAACATTTCCACTTAAAAAAGAGGTTGAAATTCATATAAACTTTTTCAAGCATACAAATGAAATTGGTAGGTCTCTATCAATGCCAATTTCATCTCTGTGCAAGAAAAGTTGATATAAATACTAAACCAATTACGCATGATGCATACCCACTGTGGTATATAAATTAGTATAGGTTTTCTTTTTTAACCTATGTGGTACTAAAACTTTTCAAGATTTTCATAGACATGTAGCATATTTCAAAGCAACTTATATCAAGTTTTATCACTTGAGATTGGAAACATTAACCTTTCAGTTCGCTAAAGAAAATTAAGAGTTCTTAAAATCTTTACTAGATATATAAAATTTCGAACGCACATAAATTTTCGACGTACCTAATTAAATCAATGTTGTAGCTTCCACAACATTCATTTTTCTGCGTCGAAAGTTAATACTAAACCAAACATGTATGGTACATACGCATTATGGTACATAAGGTAGCATATATTTTCTTTTTTAACCTATGTGGGACTAAAAGTTTTGTAGGTGTTTGGTTTATGGGTGTCGGAATGGATCTATCACAATCAACCTCAAAACAAGTGTTTGTTTACAAGTTTGGGTATCAAGGAATCAACTCATACCCATAAAACCATTCTTCACAAAATAGGTGGGTTTCTTTGTATTCCGTGGGACCCACTATCTTTTTCTTACACATTGATGGGCCATCCTTATTTGTTTACCACTCATTTTCTTTTTACATCATTTACATACATTTATTAATTTTGATTTTATTTTCAATAATACTTTTTATTTCAATTTTATTATATTAATTTTTATTTAAATATTATTTTCTCTTTCCTACTTTTCTTTCAAACCTTTCCTAAATGCGAATCCAATTCCAATCTCACTTACAAACCAAACGCACCCTTAAAGTTTTCAAGATTTTCACATTTTAGCTTATACCTAGTTTTATTCTTTCAGCTTATAAGTCGAAAAATTGAATGGCAATCTCGTATACTTTTTCAACTTAGAAGTTTCTGTCGCTCATTGGAAAATCTTTACAAAAATCGAATGTCATATTCATGTTAGGCAAATTATGAATTTGAGCCTATATAGGTACAAAAGTTTGGTCATAAAAAGTTGAAACCAACCATTCTGTAAGAATATTTGAACTAGTTTCAGGATTACGACTATAATTTAAGGGTATTTTTTAGAAGGAAAAAATGACTTTCTTTTATTTCCCATGTACGGTTATAACTTCCATTATTATTAGATCTTTTAAGTTGTTATAGGGAAACCTCCATTGTGAGAAAAATTGGGAACTTGTATACCAAATTTCTGAAAATGGTATCGAATTTCAGAGTTAAGATTAAATAAGAAGTGAACTTAAAAACGAGAATGATGAGAAGTAACTAAAATCATATATTCGAGATGCACCGACTTAAATTAGATACATTTCTATTATTCTAGATGCATTATAATGTATTTTATAGATTTTAATTAGATGCATACGTATATTAAATGCATTTCATGATTTATTTTTTAATTTGTTTTCTACATGTGACGAAATCATAAAAATCAATTTGTACTATTTTCACTTCAAAATAACTTTCTAACTCAAAGAGGTGGATCTAAATGAATAAAAATGCATCTAAATCAAATCGTTGCATATCAAATATATGGTTATAATCACTTTTCGCCACTTCTTATTTTACTTGTCACCGGATTTTTTTCTCTTGAGTTCAGATAGCAAAGAGGAACTTTTAGTGTAAAATCATCTAAAACGTGTATCGTAAAACACAATAATGATAATTGATATCTATAATTTTATATTATGCATGTATCTTTTTTTTCTTCCTAAAAGAAATAAGAAACAAGATTTTCTTGAGCATGCATGTTGTATTGCTGTTGCCTGTTGGGGTCATGTTCATGTTCCATTTTCAATAGTTTTGAGGAATTCTAGAAAAAAAAGATCAGGAAAAGAATACATTGCAATTAAATTAACTATTGAATGTTAAACGAGGAAGCATTATTCAATTGCTTGAGTTTATGAACTTTGTTTTACTTCGGGTGTGTTTGGTAAAAGTAGCAGTGAGCTGTGAGCAGTAGCCACAGCTCCCTGCTCATCGCCCATCGCTCCAAAAAGCTACTCACCGCTCCGTGTCAAACATAACCATCCGCCTTAATTTATTTGTCTAGTTTTGACTTTTTGAATTTTTTTTTTTTAACTTTAACTATTTTATTTTGTGTTATGTAATACTTAATACAAAATACATGTATTAAGTTTTAAATGTATTTTCATTGGTATAATTTTCATCAAGTATTATATAACACAAACAAAATTACTTTAATTCATAATTTGTCTGACTTGAATATGACATTTGGTTTTTGTAAAGATTTTCCAATAAGTGACAGAAATTTTAAAAAAAGTCAAAAATGAATAAATAAATTAGAACGGAGGGAGTAATGTTTAGAGTGTTGCCAACCGTGGAGTCATGCTCTAGAATCATGGGAGGACTCTGAGTGTACACCGTCGCCAAGGGTTATGACTCTAGAATCATGGGATTCGGAGTCTTACCTAAGACTCTGAGTTATGGAGTAAAAGGGAGCAAAAGGACAAAAAAATAAAATAAAAATTGGACCCTTGTGTGTTTTGTGCTTTTTTTTTTTTTTTTTTTTTTTTTTTTTTTGAGACATGATTCCGAATCTTACCACTGCCAACAGTTTTGTCCTCATAATCCTCCAGAATCCTCCTGCCACATGTCACTCTGTGATTGGTCGGTGAGAATCCTCCCATAACTCAGAGTCTTGGGTTGCCAACACCCTTAGGGCACGTTTGGTAGAGAGAATTTCAGATATTAGAAATGAAGTAGAGAATAGAATTCAGAGAATAGAAATGGGTAGAGAAATTTAAAGTCAATTCTAGTGTTTGGTAACATGAGAAATAAACTCGAGAATTGGAAAAAAAAAAAAAAAAAAAAAAAAAAAAAAACATTTTATTGAAAGAATTAGAACTTTTGTTTATTGATTTTAAAAAAAATATATATATTTTTTCTAAATAACAATTCTAAAAAATATATATTTAAAAAAAAATATTTAAAATTTTTTTTTATTTTATTTTTAAAAAAAACTTATTTTTTTTAAAAAAAAAATATTTTTTTAATTTATTTTAAAATTTATTTTTTATAAAATTAATTATAAAAATTATTAAAAAAATTTATTTTTTCTAAATAATAATTCTATAAAAAATATATTTTAAAAAAAAATATTTTTTTAAATTATTTTTTTATAAAAAATTAATTTTAATTTTTTTAAAAACTTATTTTTAAAAAATTTATTTTAAAAATTTATTTTTTATAAAATTAATTAAAAAAATTATTTAAAAAATTTATTTTTTCTAAATAACAATTCTATAAAAAATATATTTTAAAAAAAATATTTTTTTAATTATTTTTTTATAAAAAATTTAATTTTAATTTTTTTTTAAAACTTATTTTATAAAAAAATTATTTTAAAAAAATTATTAATTTTTTTTATAAAAAATACATTTACGTAAATCGGTTTGCAACTAAAATGCACATCATGAAAAAAAAAAAAAAAAAAAAAAAAAAAAAAAAAAAAAAAAAACCTTACAAAATAATCTCATTTCTCCAATTTCCCAACAAAAAGTGAGGAAATGAAACTTTAAAAATTACACTACCAATTCTCTATCAATTCTCTCCAATTCTCCACCTTTTTATTTCTCTGCTTAACCAAACACGAGATATGATGTCATTTCCATTTCTTTGGCCCCATATCTCGCTACCAAACACACCCTTAGTGCTTAGAGTCGATATCCAACTCATTTGCTACTCTAAAAAAGTAAGCATTTATTTTCTTTTTCAATCAAGGTTTTCGAATTTTTTTGACTGGTACGTGATATTTGAACTCACAATCACACGAAATTAAATCCGGTAAAGTCCGTTTTTAGAGGCAATTACACAAATTTTTGCTTTTCTAAAAAAAAAAAAAAAAAAAAAAAAAAAAAAAAAACAAACAAACAAACAAACTTATGATGACATCAAGAGGGCGTCACAAACATAGATCTTATGCCTTTGCTATTATTGAAGATCAAGCTTCAGTGAACAAGCAAAATCAAACAAAAGGACCACATGATCAATTTATATACTACTACAAAACTTGTCTTTCTCGATAAACTGCGTAATCTAATAAAAAATAAGACATGGATTTGATGTTTCTACTTTCTTATGTCCTTGTCTAAATGGCATCATTGGCATGTAATATTGGTACCTTTAAATTGCTAGTAATACATCTCTTAAATTTATTTTATTTTATTTTTTATAATTTTGTTTATATTATAAAATTGCGAAAAAAAAAAAAAGACAGAAAATATAAAGTTTGATAAATCAAAAGTAGTAAAACACAAAAAATACGGCGCAGAAAACCATAAAAACTGTCTTGTCATGTTAATAAAGTGTGTAAATCTGCTGAAAAAAGTGCGGAACAGAAATTTTAAAATTTGACAAGTTAAAAATAGTAAAAGTCAAAAGATATGAGAAAAAAATATAAAAAACTGTCTTTTGCTATCAATCAAGGGTTGTGTTATACAAACCCGGCCTCCCTATATTGTCACATCAGGGAAGGTTTAGTCAAACCGTACAACTTGCAATGTACAACGTACAAACAGATGATACGTGCAATAATTAGAAACCTCCTATGAGAGGGTCCAAATAACTTGCCCCATCAATAAATTAGATACTATAAAAGTATTACTTGTAATAAAAATGATGGGTACTAACCACGTTTCGATTATTATGTGGATATTACATGTGATAGACACTTTCAACGACAATGATTATGTTATAATATGAAAACACATGTGCCGAAGATAAGTAGATAACCATAGCCACACTATATTTTTGTAAAGTTTATGACATTATTCATTCTTATCTTAGAGCTTTTTTTACTCAAAACTTTTGACGCAATGGTAATGCGAATGTAATGGTTAATGACGGCGAGTTCAAATCCTATTGAAAATGTTTGTAAAATAACGTGAGATAGACGATACGTGTGAGAAAAATTACCGTTTTAAAAAGAAAAAAAAAAAAAAAAACAATTATTGCACTTTTTGCATTTTGGACATAATCACTATTTTGGACGTAGTATTTGTTAGAGCATTCATAATGCTCAAACTTCAAATGACTTTTTGCATTTGTTGAATCATCTTTTCACTAATTTTTGAATACTAAAAAGTCATTTACAAATGTTGACCCCAATCCTAATATCTACAAAAGCTTTTTTTTTTTTGAACGGCGATTTATTAAAACACTAGCAAGGAGCTAGATCAAACAAGAACAATATAAGGGTTCTTAAGCCAATCGTCCCACTTGAACGACGCTTTACGTCTAAATTTACACCAATAAAAAGAACTAGAAACTAAATTATCAAATATGACGGCCTTTTCCGGGCTTTTCTTGTCAAACAAAATCTTGTTGCGGAAGTTCCACATATACCACCACAATCCAAAGAATACGCCTTCCAGAATTCCTTTGAGTTTAGATTGAATTCGAATAGAAACCAACCAATCTCGCCATTCCTCGTAAGAATTCACTTCCGAGTAGTCGATGTTCCACCAAGAAGAAATCTTACGCATGATTTGCCTCACAACGACGCATTGAAAGAAGATATGATTTGTCGTTTCCACACCAGTATTACAAATGGGACAAACCATCGAATCGATATCCATTCCTCGACGAGAAATATTGAAGCGCGTAGGAAATGCATTAGATTTGACTTTCCAAGCTATTATATTCACCTTGATAGGCACGGATTTAACCCACCTAGTCGACAAACAAACATCTTGAAACCTATTCTCATCAATCTTTTTCCGTATTGAAGCCACGGAAAAAACCCCATCTCCTTCTAAAGACCAAATAAAACGATCTTCACAAGGCACCAAAGTGGTCGACCTAGAGATTTCAGCCAAATAATTAAGTTGCATCATTTCAATTCCACTTCTCGCTTGTCTTCTGAACGAATTATCTAATCTGGGAGCATGTATTTTCGAACTAACAGATGCATATTTATTAGTCTCAAGAGCATACATACGTGGGAACACATCTTTGATAACACCACCTTCGAACCATTTGTCAATCCAGAAACGCGTATTTTCTCCGTTCCCCAGCTTCAAACGGATGAAATCAAAAACATTAATGCCATGACCTTGTAAATCCCTAACTTCTTGAACGATAGATGACCAGCAGGTACGAACTCCTCCAAAACTCACCTTGTTCAAATTACCGTCTTCCCCGTAAATGGCCTTGATCACTTTAGTCCATAAGGAGTTTTTTTGAGAATAAAACCTCCAAATCCACTTGATCATGAGACCTCTATTAAGGGCATACAAACTTGACACACCTAAACCCCCTTTATCCCTCGGAGTTAAGACCATATTCCATTTAACCCAAGAAGTTTTGGAGCTCTTCTGATCATGGCCATTAAAGAACCGACTACGGATAGATTCGAGAAATTTAAGAATACTCGAAGGAACCTTAAAAATAGACATATGGAATATTGGCATAGAGCCCAACACCGATTTAAGAAGCGTAAATCTACCTCCAACTGAAAGAAGATTCATTTTCCATCTAGAGAGACGCGATAAAACCTTATCCACTACTTCTTTCCAAGATTGTATCCTCGACATATTTCCTCCAACTTTCGTGCCCAAGTAAATGAAAGGAGTCTTAAGGATTAGACACCCAAGCTTGGCAGCCGCGCTTTTAACCAACCCATCTTCTACATTAACTCCCATAATCTTACTTTTACACATGTTAATACGAAGGCCAGAAGCCCGGAAAAAACATTCCAAAACACGAACTAACGAGTCAATGTTAAGGTCGCTCCATTGGCCAAGAAAGATAGCATCATCCGCATAAAATAAATGAGACAGATTCACCATGGAATTGATTTTGATCCCCGTAAACAAACCCGCATCTACCACACGCTGAAAAGAAATATGCAAGCTCTCCATAATAAGAGTGAAAAGAAAAGGGGATAAAGGATCACCTTGTTTAAGACCTCTAAAAAATTGAAATTCCTCCGTAGGACTACCGTTGACAAGAATGGACCCCCTGGACGATCTAAGACAACCTTGAATCCAAGTCCTCCATCTTTCGCCGAAACCAAATTTGTTTAAAACATCGTCCAAAAAATCCCATCGCACTGAATCATAAGCCTTCTCGAAATCTACTTTAAAAATGAGAGCATGTTTCTTCTTCCTACGACACCAATGGAGAACCTCATCAAGAATAAAAGGGCCGTCAAGAATTTGTCTATCCGCCACAAAAGCAGATTGGACCTCGTTAACTAGCTCACCAAGCACACCAACTAAGCGGTTCGCCAAGATTTTAGCAATAATTTTGTATAGGCTTCCGATCAAACTGATAGGACGAAAATCCTTGACCATGTTGGCGTCAAGAATTTTGGGAATCAAGGCAATGAAATTTGAATTACATCCATTCGGAATATCACCATATATAAAGAAATAATTTACAGCCTCAAACACGTCTTTCTCAATAACCGGCCAAAAGTGACGATAAAAGCTAAAAGAAAAGCCGTCAGGACCCGGAGACTTATCAATACCGCAATCCCACACAGCCCTTTTAACCTCCTCTTTGGAAATCAATCGTTCTAAATCTTCTTTCTGGTCAGTCGATAAGGAGATAGGAAAAGGGGTATCAAGGCACGCTCGATTAACAGAAGGCTTATTAAACCGACCCTGAAAATGATCAAAAAATTCGCGCTTCACCTGAACCGGGTCATCAACCCACGTCCCATTCACCAAAATACCCCGAATATTAGATTGATTACGCTTCTTATTTAGCATACCATGGAAAAATTTCACATTTTCATCGCCCTCAATAGCCCATTTAATCTTGGCTTTTTGGGCAATTTCCAAAGCTTGAAAGTTACTTTCCTGATGAATCTTGTTTAAAATCTCTGTGCGTTTATGAACCACATCATTCGAACAATCACCCTTATCGATAGCCTCACCACATTCCCGCAACTCTTCTTTAAGGTAATAAATCTCACCTCGCGAATTCGACCTGTGAATGGAGAGCCAGTTCTGAATACGATCTTTAAGAAATTTTAATTTACCCATGAAGTTACGAATGGCATTTTTCTTGTTAACAGGGGCCACATTCCAAGAATCACTAACCAACTTATCAAAGCCATCGATATCCAACCAATATCTATAGAAACGAAAAGGAGTTGGACCATAGTCAAACCTGATTTCACGTAATAAAATGGGACGATGATCCGAGATAAATCGCTCCAAGGTAACAGCAGTGACGTGAGGACACATAGTCATCAGATTTTCAGAAACAAAGAAACGATCCAGTTTACTCATTTTAGAAGCATTTTTGTGGCACCAAGTGAATTTACTACCCCCTAAAGGGACTTCAGCAATACCCGCGTCAGAAATGAAAGAATTGAAAATGTTAGCATCAAGAGCATTAAAGTTCGAACCAAAATCTGTCCGATTTAAATCTCACCTCATTGAAGTCGCCCATCATAACAAGTTTACCTGCCCATTGATTCGATACATGAACCAAGTAATCCCATAACATGCGCTTTTCTTTAGCCTCTTGAGGTGCATAAACCACCACTATCATGAGGTCAATCCCTGATTTCAACCACACACCTCGAACAATAACAAAATAATCTGATCTCGTAAAACTAGTCCTCCGAAAAGAATTCGGATCCCAAATACACAATATCCCTCCCGAGTTACCAACGGAATCGCTATGCACATACTCAAAATTAGAATTACCCCAACAAGATCTTACACTGCTTAGATCAATAGACTCCATCTTCGTTTCTTGAAGACCCACAAAATTTACTTTATTTTTAACGCACAACTCCCTTACCCAATCTTTTTTGGCCTTTTGGGTGAGGCCTTGAACGTTCAAAGATATGAAATTCATCGATTAACCCCAAATTCTCCTTGGGATTCTACAATCTCTGTAATATCCTTGATGCACCCATTCATATTATACCCCATAGTTTGACCGACCTTTACAACTTCCTCCATGAGATTTAATATGGAACCCCCTGTATGAGGCGAAACAGGATACTTAGGGCAGCCCGAACACTTTGATTCCGATTTCTTGTTTACGGAATCAGAATAATCCTTGTCATCATCAGGTTTAACACTAGAATAGTCGCCTCTCTCATTTTCTCCGAAGTCCTTCAAGTCAAGATTAGCATTATTGCCATCGCTCAAGTCCCCTTTCGGAGTGAAACACGACGGATGAGATAAACTATCCTTTTGAGCTATTTTGACATTTTCTTTGTTCAATAAAGGATATATACCAAAAGGGTCGTCCGAATGTAAATTCTTCTGATCATCAAGTTGTTCAAATATAGTTTCAGGAACCTCCTCCGCGTCACTCTCCCCGTGACCATTATTTGCCTCTTGATCATTAGTTCTACCATTTATGTTATCTTCCACTGATGTATCATCTTCATCTTCCTCTTCAGAAAAATCAGGCGAAAACCCTGGAGCTTTTGTAAAACCTTTTAGTAAGAAGGGCAAAAAGCTTTTCAAAAAACTTGATAAAATAGTAAAAATCTATAATAATAATAATAATAATAATAAAAAAGGGAACTTTTGCATTGCATTTGATCTTAAATTAGATAAGAGCTTATGAATAATAGTCTTACTCTTTAAAATGATTTTTTATTTGAAAAGTATTAACATTATTTCTAATAAGTTTTGATTTTTGTTTTCAAAGAATTTTACAAGTTGTAATTACAAGAGAAATGCTCGAGAGTTTTAAACAACTTAAAACGAGATGACTCATTATTAAGCATATTATTTTAAAAAGAACGGAGAACCAACTTATAAAAACTTGAAGGAAGTCCTCAAAACTCAAAATAAAACAACATTAAAAATTATTTAAAAAATTATTATTGTTTCGAAGATTAGTCATCAGAATTAATAAATTTAAAAAGTCTTAAGACTTGATTAGTGCATGAATTGAACCAAGAGATGAGAATTGATCTCATATTTGCCATAGAACTAATGGATCAATCATAGTTACTCATTTTTATTTTCCATTTTCTTTTTAAAACAACATATCTTGCAAACGGTAAATCTTCAAGCTACAAAAAAAAAAAAAAAAAAAAAATACCATCGCGACGAGAATTAAATGATCTTTCTATAGATATGCATTGTTATATACTTTCGACGATTTTTTTTTTTTCGACGAACTTTTTTTTTTTTTTTTTAATTTCCGCCCAGAAAGAATCATATATGATTCGTAAGAATCATATATGATTCGATTTTTACAAATCATATATGATTCTTACACGAATCATATATGATTCGTAAAAATCATATGTGATTCGTACGGAATCATATATGATTTGTTAAAATCGAATCATATATGATTCTTACGAATCATATATGATTTTTCTGGACGGAAATTTTGGAAAAAAAAAAGTTCATCGAAAAAAAAGTTCGTCGAAAATATATAACAATGCATGTCTATAGAAAGATAATTTAATTCTCGTCGCGATGGTATTTTTTTTGTAGCTTGACGATTTACGGTTTGCGAGATATTTAAGTTTAAAAAAAAGGGTGGAAATTAATTTTTTTAATTTGATAAGAAAAATGAGTGGCTAAGATTGCTTGATTGGTTTTATGATAAAAGTTGGATCTATAAAGAACTTTTGACATTGAACCAATTTCAACTTAATTGACAAAAGAACCCTTCCCCGACCCCTAAACAAAAGTCAAACATCCATATTTTTCAACCTACAAAATACTTTTAAGAGCAGCCGGTACTCATGGCTGATGGCTCAAGCCATGGCCACCAGCCAACCATGGCCGACGGCGCATGGTACCGTCGGTCGCGCCATGGTGGCTGGCGCCGTAGCCACCAGCCCACGCCATAGATATTTTCCTCTTTTTTTTTTCTTGCTGCTTATTCGAAGTTGGGAGGCTTTGTGTTTGTGTTTGTTGTGTTTGTGTTGATTTTTTTTTTTTTTTTTTTCTTTTGCAGGTGGGGAGCAGCGTGGAATACTCAATGAAGAAGATGATAGTATATAAATGAGTTTGACTATGATATAAATGAGTTCGACTGTAATAGTATGACAAGCAAAAAGTAGATAGGATATATGTGGTAAAATGCTTTGACACGTAATAGCTTTTTTTTTTTTTTTTTTTTTTTTTTTTTTTTTTTTTTGCTTTATATTCGAAATAGAAAAGTGGAGGACGATCTTCGACAAGACCTTGTGAAGTATGTATGGAACCTTAATTACTAGATTTTTATCTATTATGTTTATGTATTAGGGTTTTTTTTTATGCATTTTGTTTTTTTAATGTAATGTGTGTTTTTTTAATGTAATGAAGTTTATTTTAGTTATATTGTGTATATTTTATTTTATGAAAAAAAAAAAAAAAAAAAAAAAAAAAAAAAAAAAAAGACGACGGCACCACATTTTCTGGTGCCGTGGGTACCGCCCAGAATGTGGTGCCGTGGGATTTTTGGTGCCATAGAGATTTTTGCTGACGTGAAAGGGAATTTTGAGCCATGGCACGAAGCCATGGCTCCAGGGTACCCACTGCTCTAAGAGTATTATTATATTTTATTTTTTTACATTTTTTGCATACTTATCCTCATACGTATATAAAAAACTGACATGTGTATTTCACTCGTCTCTTTTCATTTAAATCATTATTTTCTTGAACTTGTCAAGATCCTATAAGCAGGAAGATAAGTAGGATTTTTTGTAGAAAGAAATATCATTTCTCTACTGTTAAACATAAAATTAAACTAATTTTAGATTTCCTAACCTTAACTTTTAGATTAAAGATCATTTACATACCAAACTTTTTTTACATACTAAGGGATCAATCTCCACCCATCTTTATTTAATTTAATGGATGAGATTAATCTCAACAATTTAAAAAACCTAATTTCATCTATTTTTTTTCAAATATTAATATCTTTCAAACCGTTAATCGTTGAACGAAAAAAAAAAAAAAAAAAAAAAAAAAAAAAAAAAAAAAAAAAAAAAAAAAAAAACCATTACGACGATCATTTAATCATCTTTCTATAGATAGTCACTTTGATATATACTTTCAACAATTTTTTTTTTCTTCGTGTTTTTCACTTTTTTTTTTTTTTTTTTTTTTTTTTTTTTTTTGTTACTGAAATTTGGATAAAAAATCACATGTTATTAAACATTAATTTGAATATTCTAATAATATCACATGTGATATTAATGTTAAATCATCATATAACACTAATATCACATGTGATTGTGAATTAACATTAATATCACATATGATATTATTATAATATTCAAATTAATGTTTAATCACATGTAATTTCTTATGCTATTTTCAGATACAAAAAAAAGAAAGAATGAAAAAAAGACGAAAAAAGTGAAAAAAAAGAAAAACAAAATGTTTGTCGAAATTATATCAAAGTGACAGTCTATAGATAGATAATTAAATGCTTGTCATGACGGTATAATTTGTTTTGTCTAACGATTAACGGTTCATGAGATATTTAAATTATAAAAAATATGTGAAATATTAAAATATTTTTAATCTCAATCATTAATTTTATTTTAAATATATGATAGGAATGAGTCTATTAATATATCAGAAAAATTTGTTATGTAAAATAACTCTGCTCGGACTTTTAAAACAATAATACATGTTATATTCCCAGTCAATGTATAACATGGCATTATACCAGTAACGACAACTTTGGTTGACCAAAACATGTGATGAAATTATAAAGTTCCCAACAAGTTTTATATAGGATTCTTATGGATATTTTTTGTTTCTGTTGCACATCATTACGGATTACATGCAAACTAAAGGTGGAGGGAGTTATCCTTTCCAACCCTTCAACCCTCTTAAACTTTAACCAATCAAATTCCTTCACCTCATTTCAACCCTCCAACCCTCAATCCAACCTTTTTTACTGGCAACCATCACTCTCAACCCTCCCAAAATTTTTTTTAAATATTCATAATTTGTCCTCCAAAATTATAAATTTACAACATTAACCCTTCCAATACTAAACAATTATATAAAAAAAAAAAAAACAAACACTTGATTAAAAATAAAAAAACAATTCCTAAAAATTAAAAAGTACAATTCCTAAAAATTAAAAACTACAATCATACAAATAAAAAACTACAAATCGCCCCACATCCAAGGCCAGTTATATTTCGCCGCTATCTCACGCTTCTTATCAAGCGTCCACTTTAGCATTCCTGGATCGGTGATGTGGTGGTGCGATTTGTTGTAGAACTTGTGATCTTGATATAAGGCCTTTTCTGCAAGATATTTCGCCTTTTGTTCATTCTCTTGGAGATGTGCGTCCAAGAGTTCTTGTTGTTTCCTTGCGTTATCCTCCAACAAACTTTTTTTCGTCGACGTGTAATCTTTGACAAACTCGGCAACACTAACCTTCGACGAGGCTTCACTAGCAACCTTTGATTTTCCTTTTCTTGCACGGTTATCTAGGGGTGGCGCTGCGTCTTCATTGAGATTTGGCAAAACCGTATCAAAATCCTTACTACCCGACTCATAATTGCCCGATTCCGATGACTTTCTTCGCTTATCGGAATGAGAGGTTTCCTCATCTTGGACACACTTTTGTTCCAACCATTTAGCTTCGCCTTTGACAATTTCCCAAGCTCGTAGATGAGTAAAAGCTTTGCCTTGTTTTTTCTTAAAACTTTCCATGGCATTCGTGAGGATATCAAGTTCGCTACAACCACTCTCCCAAAGACGTCTCTACAAATACAATATAATGTATATTTATATATAATATAATTAAACCGAATGTATATATATATAAAATTAAAAAAAAAAAAAAAAAAAAAAAAAAAAAAAAAAAAAAAAACGTATATAATTTACCGATTGGTGGTATAAACCGTTGAACACACTTATTAGCCCGTTCATTTCCCTCCACTTTGTGGTTAGCGAATGATGACTTCGAGTAGTGTTTTTCACATTCGTGGCGAAATGCGCCAAAATTCGCTTCCAAAAAGACTCTCTTCCTTGTTCCATCCCGACCGTTCTACATGTTGAGATGTGAACCCAAGCTTTCGCCAAAGCCTCCTCCTCCTCCGATGTCCAACCTTTTTTTTCGGCCCTTTTCGCAAATTTCTTCTTTGGAACGTCTTGTTCTTGAACTTCTTGAACATCATCGTTATTGTCGTCGTCTACAAATAATAAAAACGTTGAACACACTTATTAGCCCGTTCATTTTCCTCCACTTTGTGGTTAGCGAATGATGACTTCGAGTAGTGTCTTTCACATTCGTGGCGAAATGCGCCAAAATTCGCTTCCAAAAAGACTCTCTTCCTTGTTCCATCCCGACCGTTCTACATGTTGAGATGTGAACCCAAGCTTTCGCCAAAGCCTCCTCCTCCTCCGATGTCCAACCTTTTTTTTTCGGCCCTTTTCGCAAATTTCTTCTTTGGAACGTCTTGTTCTTGAACTTCTTGAACATCATCGTTATCGTCATCGTCTACAAATAATAAAAACGTTGAACACACTTATTAGCCCGTTCATTTCCCTCCACTTTGTGGTTAGCGAATGATGACTTCGAGTAGTGTCTTTCACATTCGTGGCGAAATGCGCCAAAATTCGCTTCCAAAAAGACTCTCTTCCTTATTCCATCCCGACCATTCTACATGTTGAGATGTGAACTCAAGCTTTCGCCAAAGCCTCCTCCTCCTCCGATGTCCAACCTTTTTTTTCGGCCCTTTTCGCAAATTTCTTCTTTGGAACGTCTTGTTCTTGAACTTCTTGAACATCATTATCGTCGTCGTCTACAAATAATAAAGCACATAATTTCACTAATACAAATAATAAAGCACATTATACAAATATTCAAGCCCGAACGGGCAACGGGCCAAATGGGCTTGAGCCCGGAGCCCGAACAGGCACGGGCGAACGGGTGCAAGCCCGAACGGGCACGGGCTATACGAAATTCTTGATATCCGTAAATTTATTGTCAAAAAGAACATAATTAACTAAAATACATGATTCACCGAAATTTTTTATTTCAGGGTACTCGCCGCCGCAACGCGCGAATACCCTGCTAGTACTAAACCAAACATGTATGGTGTTTGCAAGTAGTGGTATATAAGGTAGCATAAATTCTCTCTTTTTTAGCCTATGTGGGACTAAAAGTTGTCAAGACTCCATGAATATGTAATATATTGCTAAGCATAATATACCAAGTATTATTACATCACCTTGTATACATTGATGAAATTTGCTTACTAATATTAGATTGGAAGTCAAAATAATTGAATGACATTCTTGTTTACTTTTTCAACTTAGAAATTTCTGTCACTGTTTTTTTTTTTTTATTTTTTTTAACTACATAATTTTATTAAACAAAAGGCTACTAGCAAAACACTAGAAGCCAAATAGAACAATTACATTACTAAATTTTTTTTGTCACTTATTGGAAAATCTTTACAAAAATTGAATGTCATATTCAAGTTAGGCAAATTATGAATTAAAGCCAAAATAGGTGCAATAGTTTGGTCATAAAAGTTAAAAACCACCATTCTATAAGAAATTTTGGACTAGTTTCAGGATTACGACCATTCTATAAGAAATTTTGGACTAGTTAAAAACCACCATTGTATAAGAAAAGTGACATTTTGCAAAAAAGTAAGAGAAATAATGCAGTAATGATTATATTTTCTTAAACCGTGTGTTTTTTGTCGGGGGACAATAATTTTGGGACGGAGGGAGTATAATTTAAGGGTATTTTGTAAGAGAGAAAAAAAAACGATTTTCTTTTGTTTCCCATGTACGTTTTAAACTCCCATTATTGTTATACCCTTTTAGTTGTTAAAAGGAAATCCTTCATTGTGAAAAAATTGGGAACTGGTATACCAAATTTATGAAAATAGTATTGATTTCAAAGGCCGGAAGTCTTAGTGTAAGCAATCTCCCTACTCTCAGGTTTACCTTAACGGTAGGGGTATGATCTGTCTATATTCCATCTCTTCGTATCTTATTGAGACGAGATTGGATATTTGTTGTTGGTATTGGATCTCAAAGAGCTAAGGAGGAACTTTTAGTGTAAAATGACCTAAAACGCGTATCCTCCTAAAACACAATAATGGTAATGGATATCTATAATTTTATATTATGCATGTATCTTCTTTTTTTTCATTTTCTAAAAGAAATAAGAAACATGATTTTCTTGAGCATGCATGATGTATTGCTGTTGTCTGTTGGGGTCATGTTCATGTTCCATTTTCTATAGTTTTGAAGGGTTCTAGAATAAGATGCCCACTAACAAAATCAGGAAAAGAATATATTTTAATTAAATAACTCAACATTAGACAAAAATAAGAGACCCACTATTTCACTAATCATGTTGAACTTAACATTAGAAGATCTCAATTCAAAAGAAACAAAATCAGGAAAAGAATATATTTCAGTTAAATAACTACTGTATGTTAAACGAGGAAGTATTATTCAATTGCTTGAGTTTATTAACTTTGTTTTAATGCTTAGTGACTACAATCGATATCCAACTCATTTGCTACTCTAAAAAAGTAAGCATTTGTTTTTCTTTTTCAATCACGGTTTTTGAATTTTTTTTACTAGTACGTGATGTTTGAAGGGATAATTACCTAAAATTGTATCTAACTTGTCATTTTTTTCTAATTGTATGTAGCCTACTTATTTTTCTGTTATTATGTACCCTAAAGTTTTGAATTTCGAATTTTGTGTATATTTGCTTATCTAAAATGATCATTTTACCCTTATATTTTGTAAGCACTTTATTGACATCGAAGAGTAAAATGGTCATTTTACATGAACAAAATACACACAAAAGTCAAAATTCAAAGTTTCGGGTATATAATAGAAAAAAATAAGAAGACTACACAAAATTAGACTAAGGTACAAGTTAGATACATTTCTTGGTAATTATCCCATGTTTGAACTCACAATCACATAATTAAACTAAAGGACCACATGATCATTTATATACTACAAAACTTGTCTTTCTTGATAAATTGCATAATCTAATTAAAAACAAGATATGTACTTTCTTTTTTTTTTTTTTTTTTTTTTTTTTTTTTTTTTTTTTTTTTAACATAAGATATGGATTTGATGTTCCTATTTTTTATGTCCTTGTCTCAATGGCATCATTTGCGTGTAAGTTGGAAAAACCCCTCTCACTTAGAGACAGAGGCGGAGGTTTGATCTTCATTTCTTGCAAAAAGGCCGGAAGTCTTTTGAAAGCAGCCTCTTTATCTTCGGATAAGGATAAGACTGTCTACATCTCACCTCTTTAATACCTCGTGGAACTGTGGAAGATGAGATTGAGTACCGTTGATTTTTTATGTAGATATGACATGTGAGAGCACTCCCAACAATAACTTAGCTTTAAACTTTAACACACTGTCACGTCAGCTTTAACACACACAACAATAACTCACCTTTAACACACCTTTAAAAGGGGCGAAAGTGATTTTTTTTTTTTTTTTTTTTTAACACAAACTCCCCTTAACGCAACGTTAAGGGGTTAACGCACACCCTTAACGCTGCGTTAACGCAGCACACTCCCAACGGATAACTCTACTTTAACGCACCCTATGTTGACTTTAACGCATGCGTTGGGTATGCTCTGATAGACACTTTCAATGACAATGATTATGTTATGAAAACACATGTGCCGTAGATAACCATATCCACTCTATATTTTTGTAAACTTTATGGCATTATTCATTCTTATCTTAGTGCTTTTTCTACTCAAAACTTTTGACGCAATGGTAATGTGAATGTGACGGTTAATGACTGCGAGTTTAAATCCTATTCAAAATATTTGTAAAATAACGTGAGATAGACGATATACGTGGCAAACACCGAGACTTTCACAAAAAGCTTTTGTAAAAGCTTTAGTCAAGATGGCCAAAAGCTTTTCAAAAAACTTGATAGAATATTAAAAAGCTATAAAAAGCATTTGCATTGCAGTTGCCCTTAAATTAGATAAGACCTTAGACCGCTCTCAACAATAACTCAGCTTTAAACTTTAAGGCACTGTCACGTCAGCTTTAACACACCCAACAATAACTCAGCTTTAACACACCCAATAATAACTCAGCTTTAACACACCTTAACTCACCTTTATATCAAATTTTCTTTTTACACAAACTACCCTTAAAAGAGGCTAAAGTGGATTTTTTTTTTTTACCCTTAACACAACATTAAGGTTATAACTTGGCACCTTAACGCTGCGTTAACGCAGCAAGGGTCCAACAATTAACTCCTCTTAACACAGGAATAAAGTACCTTTTTGATCCCTTAAAGCAAGGTTTGCGTTACCCAACTGGTCTTATGAATAGTCTTTACACTTTAGAATGATTTTTTATTTGAAAAGTAGTAACATTTGTAAAATAACTTTTGATTCTGGTTTTCAAAAGAATCTTACAACTAGTAATTACAAAAGAAATGCTTGAGAGTTCAACATTTTAAAAGTATGATGACTCACTATTTAGCTTATTACTGTATAAAGAATGGAGAACCAACTTATAAATATACGGAAGAAGTCCTCAAAATAAAATAAGATTAAAATTAGTTAGAATTATTATTGTTTAGAAGATTAGTCATTAGAATTAATAATTTAAAAAGTCTTAAGACTTGATTAGTGCATGAATTGAACCAATTTCAACTTAATTAACAAAAGAACCCTTCCCCAACCCCCAAACAAAAGTCAAACATTCATTAAGATGCTTAAAAGTATGATTAATTTTGTAGCTAAATCTGCGTGATAGTATTGGTTTGTGAAAAAAACGAATCCGTACGCTTCATTTTCCCTTACAAAAGAGTAATACTCGATCTTTGTTCCTAACACGGCCTACTAGTATTTAGCCGGTCCAACCTCTTCGATGTTATGCTCATAATTGGTCACTCGGCCAATCTTAAACTGGGCTCGCTCTTAACCGCCCCCCTCTGGTCCTAGCTTGTTGCTAATTTAACTGAGCATTCAGCTCTTTAGTCTCGACAAAACATAAATGCATTATCAAACCAAACACAACAGATTTTTACTCATAGATTATAGCTTATAATAATAGACCATTACAAAGAAAACCACTCATTTCACTCATACATATCTAAATTGACCACACCTCACACACACATGAATAAGGGAAGAGGTACCACCTTAGTCCATTGCTGCGGGATGAACCAAAGCAATTATGTAGCCATCGTGCCAAACAGATGAAAGATCCAAAAGTAACGGCATAGTTGATATTATCTTAGCCAAGTGGTTCAGGCAACAAGCTAAGTTAACTGGCTCCAATGTTTATGCTAGAAGTCGCATTTATCTTTACTGGGTGCTCAGGGATATAGGATGGACCTGTCAAAAAAAAAAAAAAAAAAAAAACAAAAAAAAACATCCATTTAAGGTAGTCTGACCCAGAACCACTCAAAATGATAGCGTGACAGATAACATATAGGTAACTTATGACCATGTCGACATTTTTTTTTTTTCCTGACGAGGTGCACGTGCTTGGGTGCTTACAAAGATTGAGCTAATGAAGTTGTAAAGGAAATGACGAGACCACAAAAGAGCAGCCTAAAACTCGGTTATCTCATGTAATAAAAATCTTTGATGGTTTTTTCGGGCACAAAGTAAATTGCTAACCCAAAACAAAAATGAGAATAAAGTTTGCTACGTACTTTTTAACTTTTTTATGCAATTAGCCTTTTTTCGGGAAAAACGTCAAGGCGTATATAGCATGATGGGTATATTATATAAGCAGAATGACTATTTACCTTGTTCAACATTAATCTGTAATGAATCTAGAGTAATTATGCCATCAGTCAATGGAAGTAACTCGAGCTTTACAGTAACCGTCGATCGGGAAGGAACACACCTGGTACCAAAGAAAAGAGTATTGTGAAAAATGGTGTTCGATCTAAGAAAGAGTGTTTGGTTAGAAGCACTAAAAAAGGAGGTTAAGCAGACAAGTAATCTAAAATAAGTTTTAGAATAGAGATTAAAATTCTTACCCTAGAGGAACTCTATTCTTCAACCACATATGTGCACAGGCTAGATTACTTTTAGGAAGTATATCAGAAATGACATCTGTTTTCTCATTAAAAGAGCCAAATTTACGGTCACGATCATCAGCACTATTTGAATTTAGTACCTTAGATGCTGACCAGAGCCTCTGTAGTGCAGTAGATTGCCTATCACTACTCACTCTAACGGGCTCATAAAATGGGCTCTTTGGTGATGTAGGTGAACAGGTTAAAGACAAAACAGAAGGAGATGAAAATGAAGGTGGAGCAAGAAATGTTAACGTCAAATCCTCGTTTGTTAAGTTTGAAGCATGAAGCGTTAAGACCTAAAAACAAACAAAATACAATGAGCTACTCATCCATACTAGACAAATGACCCTTTTATCACGTTACGCATCCTGTCCGACCCACCCATTTTACCAAATCTAGAAAATGTTTTCCGGATAGAAACCTGAACAGGTAAGTTAGGGATTCTGTCATCTGGGTGGATAATTTGTCTTGACATTTGAGATGCAACAGAGATCAAAATATCTTTTTGGATACGCGGTCGCCAATTTGTTGGCTGCTTGAATAACAACCTCGATTCTGCACGAAATATATATCTTACAACACAGTTTTATAATCAGATACTATTAGAAAGATCCTCATTAATTACCAGTGTAGTTGGATCTACATGATACAAGAACTGCATAGTTATTAGCAGGCGAGGCACCACGGTCTACATTGGAGAAGACGTACACACTTCTATCCCCTGGAGCATTAGAAC
Organism: Artemisia tridentata subsp. tridentata; assembly: GCA_021014915.2. Lineage (NCBI taxonomy): Eukaryota > Viridiplantae > Streptophyta > Magnoliopsida > Asterales > Asteraceae > Artemisia > Artemisia tridentata. The sequence goes on along the minus strand of CP139506.1, from coordinate 46,161,757 downwards.
TCCAAAGTAGTGTTGCTGGTTTGCGAATGAAAGAATGTTCCTCACCTTTCCTGTCAAGCAAGTGTTTGACTTGGTCAATGTCGATATTACCCATCCATAATGACGATATACAGGAGCTTTTAGACCTAAATTGATATCATCTAACGTCTAAAATACCCTTAAAATAACAACTATGGGAGCTTTCCGATAATATGTACCCCTAAGTTTTTTGTTTATTTTTTATTTCATTTTTTATCTGCATAATTGTTTGCAACAAATAAAATTAACCTACGGGCTAAAGAAATGAGGGAGGGGATTAACCTGAGGGCTAGACCTGGCAAGCCATGGTCATTGCCGGCTTCAACACACGCAACTGGAGAAGACATAGAGGGTCCACCTTTGGAAGCCTCCTCAAATATAACTGTTATGGCATCCAAGTATATAACAATATCTGGTACATGTGCTGGAGAAACATTCTGCATAATCATGATTCAAACAGATTATCAATTAGCTCCGTTATTTTAGTTAGATTGAGATGAATTCTCTCATGTTGCTAATGTTGTGAGAGAGCATAGAAGAGTGGGCACTCTAATTTAACGGTTATTTGCATATAATGCCAACATACTATCTCGTTTGTTTCGTTTTAGTCATTATAATTTTTTTTTTGGAAGTCCAAAAATAATGTTTTGTGTCCCGTTTGGGTCATTTGTAACCAAAAGACTCTTTGAAACCGGCTATTGATTATAATAATCTGCATAATGAGATGTTAAATTTATTTGTGAATTTGATAAAGTTATAAATAACGATAAAACTTATACTATTAAGACTCCCGATCACAAAATGACTGAAACAGGACACAAATAAGCTTTAAATGCACAGATGTACAGAAAATGCAATTAAACATGACAAATGAGAAACATCGTAGATTCGTAGGTATTTAATGCAAATAACCCTTAATATGATTGTATTCAATTTGAACATGACTAACACTATAATTCAAAAGCGAAACAAAAGTTTGTACCTTTATTTGAATACAAAGAAGATCTTTTGTATTGCAGTCAGCAGCAAAGCAATGAACCTCTAAAGGTTGTACAATTTCAATTTTCCTCCTCCACCTTCTACCCGGTATGTAAATTCCTTCAAGTCCACAACGAACAGAAAACCTTTCTGGTTCCAGTGGGACCCCTCGAAAAGATAAAAGACCTTCAACACTTCTCACACTTCCAGACCTGTTAGACGAGACTTGATCCCAGTCATCTAAGTCGTTGTTTAGTCTAGAACCACTTTGTGATGAAATTGACGACGTTGAATGACTCCTAAACTGGCCTAATAAAAAATTCTGAGAACCAAATGAGCTTGGGGAGTTTGGTCTGGTCAATGAGTTACGAGCAGTTGCACTGGGACTCGTGTCTACAGAAGACACAAAACGAGGCGGAGAGACAGAATTTTGTACAGGAAGCAACCATTTTAATAGATCTCCATAAGGGTCTTGTTTTGAGTGATCAATGTTTTCTGAGGTTTCATTTGATAATGTTATTGACTGATATTTTTCGAACTGAAGGATTTCCAGAACTGGATCTTTCCACGAGTCTACACCGATATTTATCTGTAAAAGCACCTGCATCCTTCCAAACAGGAAAACAGAATACAACATTACAAATAAGAAAAAAAATGCATCCTTCTGAATAATGAATACATTGAGAACTGACAAGTAAATAAAATACTCCGTAATAGTAAATTTTATTCGCAGAAAGTCTGTTATTGTCTGCTTAGGCTGCATCAGCTTTAAAAGGCAGGTTGGTACATGCCAAAATGTTCACCGTTTCCGTCTTAATTGCAGGTCAAAATGGTTGACAAAAGTCTATCCTTTATAAATCCAAACTAAACAGTATATATGATTCAGACACTCGGTTATTATTTGCTTAAGCGTCATCAATTTTCTTCTTATGTTTCACACATTTTCTTCTTTCACCCTACACAAACTAGTTTCTGGAAACGCTTCACTGGATTGAGGCTGACTAACAAGGAAAACTTATTAAAGCAACAACAGGACATTAATGAAATCCTCTGAACTCTAATTAATGAACTCCTCTGAACTCTCATTCTATTCATTCTTGTGGAACATCTTTCACTACTAGAACAATAAGTTGCATTTATACTCATTGTGGGTCATCACCAGTCATAGACCAACATGTTCCTAAGAAACGCAAAATGAAGTCTTACATAGTCTAGTCGTTAAGTCTGATATCTCAGAAATGACCAAATTATTTTTGTGTTTTATCTAACTTAAACAATATTTTATGTCAAAGTATGTCCAAATATGCAATGCTGCTCGGGGCACAAGTACATACAGATAAAAACATGCAGCTTTCTGTTCTGATCTAGCCAGAAAATAAATATGAACGTAATGATGTATATATTTTAAGAAACATACCACTATGTCTCCATTAGCAAGCATCTTACATTTAACATCATTTTTCGCAAGTCCGCCTGAGGTGCTAGCATCAAGACTTCCTCGATCAACTAACATGGCATCCTTACTGGATTCGATTGGAATGAATTTTCCTCCAATTGTTGATGTTGATCGTTGAAATGCTTTCTCGGGTTTCCTTCTCGACCAAAGAGCTTCATCTGCCTCAGAAATTCGAGCAAAAAAATGGGATTTTTTAAATCTTATCAACAACTCTTCCGTCTGTTCCTGCTTGCTTGGGGTTAAGCATGCTATGATATGAACTTGTTCACCTGATTACAAAATAGTAAAGTTTTACCACAAAGCGGAAAAGAGAAGAAATAGGTTATAAAGATGAACAACTACCTGGAAAAACAAATGGGCGATCCAAGGATCTAAATGACAGCATATCTGATTCCTTACTCCAGTCATCAGAAAGCTCCTCTGCAAAAGCGTTTGACACTAATGATGAATTGTAGTACGAACATCAATTCGCAGATATACAAATTATATTTGCCAGTAAACCGTCTTTTTGTATACTAGTAGAAAACTAGTAACTGACTGAGATCAATTTTTCAAGGACAAAATGTCTAATAGTTGCGACATAATAAACGTCAACATGTTTTCTAAAGAGAATCGTATTTATTCAGAGATGTTACTTGATACAGCAAAATAAAGTAATGGAGAAAAGTAGCAAGGGATTACTGCACGGAATGATAATACATCCTTCTTCATGAACATCAATGTGCTTATCTACAATGGTCAAGCCAGTCTTCGTTCGTAAGCCCCCAAATCTGCCAGTCTCATTAGCCGATGATGTTACTGGATATACACTTGCAGCTATAAGATCGTCTAATTTTGCAGTCAGTTTCATGCTGTTTAGTTGTGCTTCCTGATCTGCAGGATGGGATCCACTTCCAGAACATTCGCCGGCCTGACAAGAGTTCCTCTGAAATGCAAAAGATACGTCTTATTCACTTGAAAACTAAACGTGTAGCTATGCATCAATAGATTATACCTATTTAGCTGAAAATTTAATCTACAGTTACTTTGAACTTAAATCAATCAATAAGCTTGAACCCATTCGGCACTTGTTAGTGATCAACTCTTATAAGCCAACTGCTCAGAATATGAAAAACCTTATGATTCGTCCTACTGTGAAGCACACTTTTATGAGACACTTTCGTACTTCTCATTCTTGATATCTTAAAATCGAACTTAAGGATTACTCACCTTAATCATCTTATCAGCTTTAGGAGTTATTTAAATGCAAATAGCACCTTTGAGTGTTTGGGTGGAAAAAACAGCCTACACATTTGGGCTTATTTTTGGCCTAATAACCACTTCTCCAAAAGTTCCATAGAAAATGCTTATTTCAAAACAGCTTAATAATTAGAATAAGCTCAAAATATCTTTTATTATATTATTACTTATCATCCCTATACAACAATATTGATTATAACTCTTACTTCTGCTTATTCACGCCATAACTATTAATTCTCCAATACTTTATCAATGCTGATTCATAGCACCTATACCACAATTCATTCTTGAGATCTCATTTTTCTATCATCTTAACACGTCTCCGTTAAGCCTTATTACAACGATTAATTCTGCTTATTTATAGTATATTAGCATATCTATCAATTCTCTATTAGTTTAACAATGGTGACTAATATCATCAATACCTCCACAGAAATTCACAATATACCGAAATACAACTGAACTAGAAACAATCATTCATAAAACTTGCGCGCATAAAACATTTGACACATTTTTAAAGCAATCTATTACAAGAATCCGCACTATTTATTATCTTAGCATTTCTTCATTTATCCTTACCACAACAAAACCGTCCAAAATTCTTGTGATTATTCATCATATATGTATTATTAATTCTATATTACTTTAAACAATGCTGATCATTAGCACCTATATCTACCACTAACATAGGCTCAATAGAACAAAGCAGTGGCGTTTATTTCCTAACGCTTCTTTGAGTAGCGTTTCCAATACTAGCATTTAAACAAAATCCAAAACGTCATCCACTCCTAAACGCTAGTTGCTCCAAGACACTGCGCGCCAAACATACCTTGGGCATATGTTTGGCAAAACTAGTAGTAGCTCCAAGGCGTAGTTGTGATTATGATTATAATGTGTCGAAAGGTTTTCAAGATCAGGATCCTACTTAGGATCGATTTCGTCTTTGCAAGATCGAGATCGTAAGATCGGATCGGGATCTTAAAATCCTACCATAATGTCATTTTGTTAATAGTCTTTATAATATTATACAAATCTATAAATTATTACATATTATAAACAAGAAATTATATAAATGTTTCATAGAAATGTTGTCCTAAATTATGATTATGAAATGTTTAATAAGATTAACACGTTATTTTTTAAATTCTACAAAACACAATCTATAAATTTGTAATTTTTTAGTTTGTGGTTCGAGAAAAGTAAGATCGGATCGGATTAGATCTTAAGATCCTATGGTCAAGATCGGGATCCTATAAGATCTCAAGCTTTCAAAGATCCTATGTAACATCCGGATCATTTTTGCTTTGCAGTATCGTAAAATCTTAAGATCCTAATATCAGGATCGGGATCCTGACAACTATGTGTCGAATGACGTAAAAACCAAACGCTAACGCTAACCACTTCTTCAAGTAGCGTTTAAAATGTAGCATCTTGCTAAAAACTAAAAACGCTAAATGCTAAACGCTCCTTGCCTTTCAAATCTAGACGCTAAAAGCTGATGAAAGCTCCTTGCCAAACATTATAATCAGTGATTAATGTGAATTAGTAAAGTGACGTCATAATTAGTTAATTAGGATTTTTTTTTAATTGAAACGAAAACAGTAAAATGTATGAATAATAAATGGAAAGTAAAGGAAGAGTTACCGATCGGAGAAGATGACCGTTGGAGATTGATTTTTTTATTTAACCGGCCAAGTTAATCTATTTTAGTGACAAAGTGTTTGTTAGTTGAGTGTCATGGTTGCGTTTCGGTTCGGTTCGGTTCGATTTTCGGTTTGTGTTTTTTGGATTTTTGATAGTATCTGAACCGGAATTGTACCGGAAGTGAATGACTGAAGGACCGGACTAAGTTGGCGTCTCGGTGTTAGTTGAGTATTCTTGTTTCGGTTTAGTTTAGTTTTCGGTTTTTGATGTTCGGGTATTTCGGTTCTAACCGAGTTGGAACCGAACCGTCAAGTAAATGATCAATGAGCCGAGGAAAGGTGAGAATAGGAACCGAAAACCGGACAAAGTAAGGCGTCTCGGTTTCCGTTTGACTATCGTTGTTTGGTTTGGTTTTTTTGGTGATACCTGCTGCTGAAATTTTGTAAAATCAAGCTTTATCTAGCAAGATTTCCGCAATACGTACGTAAAAGGGTATTGAAAACACTATCATAATATATAAAGCCTTAAAAATAAGTTAAAGGACCCAATCAAAATCAACAAATGGTGAGGAATGGTGTGTGGCTCGGTAAATTAAAAAGGAGATGTCTTTTTAATCGAGTATTTACTGCTTTTTGCTTTTGGATCTGCAATAGTGTTATTTTTTTTTTTTTTAATTGTTCGGTTCTTTTACGGAACCGAAAACCGTGGATATGGAATGAACCCGACACTTAGACAAGATTTTTCCAAAATAAGGAACCAAGACCTGAACCGCTGGTCTACAATTCGATTCGGTTCTCAATTATCGTTGATGACTTGACTCTACTCAATTACCCTTATGGCTGCTAATAAGCTCGTGGTCAGGCCGACTCAGGTTAAGATGCACGTGAATTACATAGATTTTTCATTTGTATTGCAAAATTATGACAAAGATACTAGTTTATCTTAAATGCAACTTATCCAAATTTTTTGCGATGTAATCCTTTGTTTACTTTGAATAAAATGCATCTTATATTTTATAGTCTAGAGACATGAGTCTGTTATTGGTCATGGTGTTATAAGAATAGTTTAGGCGTCTAGAGACGAGCTAGCTTGGACAACTTCTTAGGCTACTCACAGTGGCGACCTATATTGCATCATCTTTCCGGCTGCCACCTCAGCTTTCTCTCTCTTCAACCCATATTCATCTCTCTCATCACAGTGGCAACCCATATTGCATCATCATTTTTTTTTCTCATCACAGGTACATTTTTTTTGCAACTCGTTCCTCAATATCGTTCGGCCAAGCGCTCGATGTTGCTCCCAAGTGACCGGCGATCGATATTGCTACACTGGTAACGATCGATCTTCAAATCGATCGATCGATATTGCCGATCGATAAATTTCAGCCCACTGCTAATAGCTTCTTATAACATCACGTGTATGAGATCAACTTTAATCCTATAAATTGTTAGAATGTAAGGACTAGCGTATCAGTTGATTTTGCGATCAGAAAAGACATTATGGACCGAAATAATGATCAATCCCTAGTTTTTTTTTTCCTGGTGAAAAGGTGAATTATATTACTCCAAAACAATATATACAATATAAGCTCTAAGAGGAGAAGGACAATCCCAAACACCCCTTAAACTACCATCTACAAATAAAGAAGCAAGCTTCTATACAAACAAATCATCAAAACAAACTACAATACAAGAACTTGCTATCACCAAAATTCACCAATTTCACCAAGCTAACTAGGATAATCCAACCCTATGACTACATTTCCTTTTGTAAGATTATCTAGACAACCATATTATAGCTACATCCTAGAAGCTAGCTCAATCCAATCAAAAGCTACATTTCCACACTCAATTCTGAACATATAAACTGAACAACAACCATTATATGAACAAAACTGAACAATTCGGATATATAGTAGCAATACTTTGCCCATTTGTTCAAAATACAAAGAATAGTACGTAGAGATGTTTCATTATGATTAACTTTGGTTTTCACATTGATAAGTTACGTACACACATGCAAAATTACTTAACCTCTAAAAATCAAGGCCATTCAAGTACCACTAGAAAAACCAAACAAAGTTTGTTACAACTTATATTGCCTAGCTAGTGTTTAATTTGTTACGATAGATTTGACACTTTCAATGGACTAGACGATTGTAAATAGTTGTTTATCTTGTCACTCAAATATTTCATATTCGTGATGGGATTTTTGACAATACGAAATTTTGTTTTTATTATATTATAAACTAAGTTTGTCACTCAAATATTTCATATTCGTGATGGGATTTTTGACAATACGAAATTTTGTTTTTATTATATTATAAACTAAGTATGCCCCCCCCCCCCCCCCCCCCCCCCTCTTCCTTCCAAACAACCATAGCCACAACCGCTGAGTGATTCATTTATGCCCCCCAAATTATGAAAAGACAGCCGATTGTGAGCAGGTTCGAGTTACCAATTATTAACCTTTTGCACATAACTTAGTGTTAAACTAACAACAGTTCATAAGGCTGAATGCAGTAAGGCGACTAAATTCCCTCATTTTTCTCTGTCACGTCAGCTTTCTCTCTCCAGCGACCTACAGGCGATTAGGTGCCCCAGTAAGGGCGACCAAGTTCAATTTTTTTTTTTTTTTTTTTAATTTTTTTTTATTATTTTTTTTTTAATACATTTTTAAACACAAACTCAAATTTTATTTAATAATTAAAACGTTACATAATAATTCAAATAAAATAAAAATATTACAATAAAATTCAAACCACACTAAAACATTACGATACTAAAACGACTAATCTTGATTATGACGATTCCAAATGTCTTCTACCAAATCGGCTTTGAGGCTAAGATGAGTTGTTTTGTTGCATATCTCCCTGGTAATTTCCAACGATTCCACATGTGTTCTTATGGGATCATAAGAACGGTGCTGCTCCGCTGGAAAGAAAGTGGGAGATATCGCCCGCCCTTCGTCCTGAATTATCATATTATGTAATATGAGGCATGTATACATAATATGTGATAGACGCTCTTTGTCAAGCCCTCTAGCCGGATGTTTGATCATAAGCCACTTCCTCTTTAGTACACCAAATGCACGTTCAACATCTTTTCTTGTTGCTTCGTGCATCGTCTTATACAGTATTCGTTTCTCATCACCCGTCCCTGGATTTTTAATGGACTTCACAATAACAGAGTATTTCGGATATATCCCATCAGCAAGATAATATCCCCGTTTATAAGGCACCCCGTTAGCATAGAATTCCACATCCGGTGCTCTCCCCGTTTTGAGATCATTGAAAATGGGAGATTTACGTAAAACATTGATGTCATTATTCATCCCTGCGACACCAAAGAACGCATGCCAAATCCATAAATCTTGTGAGGCGATCGCTTCCAATAAAATGAAAGGAGTAGACCCGTGATCACCCCTACAAAATTGAGCTTTTAAAGCATGTGGGCAATTCTCCCACGGCCAATCCGTAAAATCAATGCTTCCTATCATCCCAGGAAACCCATGCCTTTCGTAGTGATGAGCATACAGTTTGTCAATGTCAGTAACCGTCGGCTTTCTCAAATACTCTGGACCATATAACTCCATGATGACCTCACAAAATTTTTGGAGACACTCACGAATTGTTGACCCACCCATTTGCACAAATTCGTCAAGAGCATCAGGATTGACTCCGTATGCTAATTGACGAATTGACGAAGTACATTTCATCAATGGAGAAATATCAAGTAAGCCCGTACAACTAGGAGTTTGTTGGAAATAAGGTGAATGATCGGTTACCTCTCGAACAATTCGTGTGAATAGTCTTCGGGTCATTCGGAAACGATGATGGAATGCTTGATCGCCGTAGATTGGGGTCTCGCAGAAGTAAGCAGCAACTAAACGGTTATGAGCACCCAAACGATCTCGAACAATTTGGTTTCGTGAGACTTTTTGTGATGCTTGAAAAGCCTCCCAACACTCTTCTGCAAACATCATAAAATTGCTACTAACTTCATTTTCATCATCCGAGGACGAATCGGCAAAGAATATCTCGTAAGAATCCATAGTGTGGACAAATTTAGAGAATGTGTGAAAAATAATGAAGTGTGAGATTTTAATTAGAGAATTGTGAGTTATTTTGGTGTTTGAAGTGTGTTGAATATGTTAGATATTTATAGTGGTTTGGAAGATGATTTTTATTTATTTATTTTTTTATTTAACCTCAAACGGTAGGATTACAAATAATGGGGCAATATTATCTTTTTCCATTCGATCGTGGGAGTGACCAAGTTGCTGGAGATCGAGTCACTCGATCGAGTCCCACAGTAAGGAAATCGATTCCCTTACTCGATCGAGCAAGGGTCGATTGACTCTTCTGCACATAGCCTAAGAAAACAAAATTTTACACTACGGATGTTTTGAAGAGAGTATGCACATACATACCGTCATACCCCGTGCCTTAGGTATGTCTACCTTTATTCAAAATTACCCTTTTTTTTGCTTACAACATGTCATACAATAAAAAAAAAAATATAATAATAATAATAATAATAATAATAATAATAATAATAATAATAATAATAATAATAATAATAATAATAATAATAATAATAAATAATAATAATAATAATAAAAATAAACAACTAAACAACGCACATAACTTAACAATTAATTTATGTAAACAAATAGCCACATGCAAACTTTATTTGATAAAACCTATTAATAATCAATTCAATGTTTATATTGTATATATTTAACTAAGACTATCACTTACAAATGTAAGTGAGCCACATGCATCGACGTATCGATTGCGTTAGTCATAATTAAATATACACCACATAGCACATAATTGATTACTTAATTTATTGGAGTCTTCCCCAATTAGACATCTATCAATTAAATTACATGTGAAAAATAATTTAAATCATCACAACAATGAATCCATGCCAAACATGCACGTTTGCATAAATTCTACCTAACAATTAGCAAGTTGCCACAAGATCGCATACTTAAACACATAAACATGTTAATCCTAGGGTTCCTAATCAAATTAAATAACCAAACATAAACCCTAAAAAATAATAAAGGGCAATCGGCCCTAAATTAAAATTAGGGTTCGATTGGAATTAACCCTAAAATCGACCAAACATGTTAAAACACAATCAAGATTTGTTTTTTATGTGTTTCGGTAATTAATTACACGTTATAACGGCTTGTGATGCCACTGTTGGAATATTAATATCATGACAATCATAATTAAATATAATAAGCATCAAAGAACACATGTGGAACAATAACACACAATTAATTAACTGAATATAAAACGTATGCGTATCTTTTAGCAATTCTTCAATTAAATGATCAAGAACCCTAATTAGGGTTTATAAGTGGATTAACGAATTGTCCCTTACCGTTTTACAATTCAATCCAAGATACTAACAATAGTGTGTTAGTACCACGTTCTTGTACACACGTACTATACCGAATAAAGAGAATGCTAGTTCAATAAAACACAAAATAGTTTTGTTTTTATAAAAAGCAAAACCGAAACCCTATGTGTTAAGGTATTCGGCCGATCACCTCAAAAGGAGAAGAGAGAACAAAGGTTTGGATATAGTGTGTGTACAAAAGTTACAAAACAATATACCCTTATATATAACATGAAAATATTGGAGGACAAGTTAGACTAGGAATAGGAAACTCCTACCCCTGGCCGATCGGTTATGAATCCCCAAGGGATTCTAGAACCCTCTTGACCTCTATTTTCATCTATAATCATTCCCTTTTATTTTAACGATCGTTAGTCAATTGTCGTTAATTACTTAACGTACATTAGTCGTTATTTTGTGTATCTAACAATTAAATATAACGTTTTACATTTAATTATTTAATCTTTAATTATCATACGTAAAGTGTACAATCCCGTGGTCTCGAGTTCGATCCTAACACACGACTACTAAAATAATGTCCATAAACTAACATGTATGTATGCTCAGTTTTTTTTAAAGGCATATATATTATAAGTAGTGATTGGGAGACCTAAATTATGTGCCTAAGCCCGCATGGCATCATCCTGATGGTTGCAGCCATGGGACCCACTTTTTCACAAACCATAAAGATCATGTCACACATGTTTAAGCACATCTTTAGGCACATAATTAGGCTTCCCAATCATTTTTCATATAATTATATAGACAATCAACATTACTTCAATCTTAAGCATTTTAAGTTTAAGAAATGCATATGCATACATCATAAGTAGTAGTGATAATTAAACTAACAAGATGGTAGGAGTTACAATGATATAATTGAAACTGTCGACCAACCTAAACAAATACAATGACCCAAAATAACTACGACAACCTAAAAAACCTTAAAATCAAAGGAGCACCCTGCGCGATCCAACCCCCCGTCCCCATACAACACCTAACCACTTTAGGGCATCACCTTATTTGAATCATGGAAACGGGTGAAAAGCCAATCTCGACCAAGTGGTGACGCGGTGATATGTAGAAGCGGCTAACCAACCTTATTTGAATCATGGAAACGGGTGAAAAGCCAATCTCGACCAAGTGGTGACGCGGTGATATGTAGAAGCGGCTAACCAACCTTATTTGAATCATGGAAACGGGTGAAAAGCCAATCTCGACCAAGTGGTGACGCGGTGATATGTAGAAGCGGCTAACCAAGAAAAAACTTAACATTGCACGACCACCACATGTCGAAACTAAGTTGGTTACAAATATGGGCCTATTGATGAATCTTACATATTTATATATATAAAATTTTGCATTTGAAAGGGCTTAGTTTTTGTTATCATCCAAGGAAACTGAAATCCACGGGACGACCCTCCACATCATCCACTCAATTCTCATGCAGAAATTAGTACAAATTACACATCAGGCATATTTAGATACCCTCGACTTGTACATGCATTTATGCATAGAACCCGTAACTATTGAGATTATGGCAATAATAAAGATTGATTGATCGACTAATTTGCAATAGCTGCTATTATTAATATTAAATTTAGGGTTTTGTTAAATACAACCCATAGGATTGTGTGTAAGCATTTCAAATTTATGAAAATAACAATTAATGAACTCATATATTACATAATTATATATTTTTAATCATTATAAAAGAGGTAAGTGATGTTAATTATGGAATGTTTAGAGTTCATTAAGTGTTCATTAAATGTTAATTTTATATTTATAGAAGGCTTATACAAAACCCATAGGATTGTGTTTAACAAAACCATTAAATTTAAAGGAATCTTTGGAAGATTTAGCAGCTAGCTATTCATGGCTTGTATCCAAAATCATAACATTTCCTTTTTAATAGAAACATCAATTATATTGATTTGTGTATCCAACTAATTATTTTTGCCAGAATTCTTCCTTTCTATATCTTACATAATTTCTTAGGAGCAAGTACATAATCATAGTTGACGTCTCTATCTCCTTTTTTTCCATAGATAACCATGCAATTGTTAAAAAGTTGTTACAACAATTGACAATTCGGATACATATATAGCAACAGTACATGCATCACCCATTTGCTCAAGATACAAAGAAAAGTAAAAATGTTTCATTATGATTTACTTTGGTTTTCACATTGATAAGTTACATTCACACAAAATTACTTAACCTCTAAAAATCAAGGCCATTCAAGTACCACAGATTTATAAGTTACATATACACGTGCAAAATTACTTAAAAACCAAATTAAAAAAGTTTGTTACAACTTAATTATATTGCCTTGCTAGCTAGTGCTTAATTTGTTACGATAAATTTGACACTTTCAAAGTTTCAATAGACTAGACGATTGTAAATAGTCAACCAGTACACAATTATTTCATATGGGATTTTTGACAATACGAAATTTTGCATTTCGTTATATTATTAACTAATTAAATTTTGATAACTAAATAAATGGATATATGTATAGCTAGAGAGAGAAAGATAAAGCTAATTAAGTTACTTAAACCTTCTACACTTCCATAAAACCATTTAATTACCCAAAGATTATATATACAAATCCAATAAACATCACATAACACAATAATCACAAATCATTATATTCAAATCCATTTACACATCAAAACAAAAATCACCAAAATCTTGAAACAATGAGTTTATTCATGATCAAGATTCAATCTTTCTTCATCTTTACTATTCTTTACCTAATCCCTTACACCATCTCCGATCACCACCATACCAACCACCATAACCACCACCATAATCCACCACCACCACCACCAACACCCACCATACAACCACCACCACCACCCCCCACCATACAACCACCACCACCACCACCACAAAGACCAAGAAAACCCTTAGGAACATGGACACTACTCCAAAGATCCATAGGCATATCAGCCATGCACATGCAACTTCTGCACGACAACAAAGTAGTCATCTTTGATCGAACCGATTTCGGCCGATCAAATCTAACCCTCCCATACGGCCAGACATGTCGTTTAAACGACGAATTAGTCCATCCTGATTGCACGGCTCATTCGATTCTTTACGACGTACCTTCCAACTCTTTTCGACCACTTTTTGTCCAAACTAATGTATGGTGCTCTTCTGGTGCTGTGGACCCCACAGGGACATTAGTACAAACTGGCGGATACCATGCAGGTGATCATAAGATACGTTTGTTTACACCATGCACAGGTAATGATGATCAGGAATCATGTGATTGGGTCGAACTCGAAAGAAATTTAAGTGTTCAAAGATGGTATTCTTCTAATCATATTCTACCCGATGGAAATATCATCATTGTTGGTGGACGTAGAGCTTATTCTTACGAGTTTTACCCGAGAAACCCTATCGGTTCGACGTCGAATGTACGTCTTTTTAACCTAAGTTTCTTAGTTGAAACCAATGATTACATGGAAGAAAACAATCTTTATCCATTTCTACATGTTCTGCCCGATGGAAATCTCTTTATTTTCGCAAACCAACGTTCGATATTATTCGACTACGTGAATGGCAAGGTTTTACGACACTATCCGATCATGCCGGGTGAAAAAAGATCGTACCCGTCAACGGGCTCTTCAGTTTTGCTACCGATACGTGAAAATATAATAAATACAATAAACTCCACGGTCGCGCCGCTGGTTGAGGTGATGGTGTGTGGCGGCGCGAGAAAGGGGAGTTTTGCTTACGCGGAGCGCGGGGTTTACGTGGCCGCGGCTCGCACATGTGGGCGGATGGTAGTTAATTCAGTTAATCCGTTATGGGTTATGGAGAAAATGCCGTTACGTAGAGTTATGCTTGATATGATATTGTTACCAAACGGTGACGTTTTGATGATTAATGGCGCGGCACGTGGCACGGCCGGTTGGGAGAACGCGGTCGAACCGGTGTTGAACCCGGTTTTATATGAGCCACGTAAGCATTTGTTCAGAGTGTTGAACCCTACTAAAAGGCCTAGAATGTATCATTCAAGTGCAACTTTATTGCCAGATGGCAGGATCTTAGTGGGTGGAAGTAATCCACACGTGTCATACGAATTTAGAGGAGTAAGTTACCCAACAGATTTAAGTCTCGAATCATTTTCGCCACCTTATATGGATGAACGTTATGCTTATTTTAGACCACTGATCACATCCCTAGACGAAGAGGTCGTGTCGTACGGGCAGTATTTTTCGATGAGTGTTAGTATGAGTTTAAGTGGTTTGGACCGAAAGCTTATGGTTACATTAGTTGCGCCGTCGTTTACTACTCACTCTTTTGCAATGAATCAACGCGTGTTGGTTTTGCGTATTGTTGATGTGGATCAGTTTTCGGTTTTTGGGTATAGGGTTACTGTTCGTGCGCCTTCTTCAGCTAATGTGGCGCCTCCCGGGTATTATATGTTGTTTGTGGTTCATGATGGTGTACCGGGTCAAGCTGTATGGGTCAATTTGCATGCATTGAGCTAGATATTGATTTTAGTTTTGGTTCTAGCTATATGATTCTTTTTTGGTCTTTTTATGTAAGCTTGATAAAAAGATGATTAGTATATTTTTATTGTCTAAGTGATATACATGTTTCTGTGATGTGGGTTTTTGTTATTTTTTGGTTTTATGAAGTTGATGTAATAGAATAAGAGTGATGAATAAGAATGTGATTTGTGGAATATGGAAACATATAATTTTAGTACTCTATAAGTTTAATCTTTGTATATAATGAAATTTCCTTTTTTGGAAAGTTAAAATATTTACATGGAGTTTGAAAATATGGTTGGTAAATATAGTTTAAGTTACCATAATTTCAAAAGAAATCAAGGCCAGTGAAGGAAGATATAGTGAGATTGAGACTTATGAGTTTGAACATCAGAAAGTCTACAATTGGGAAAATTAAAACTAGATTATATAAACGCAAAATATATAGAGGAGGTGAAATATTTGTACCTTTAAGGTAAACCCGAGAGTAAGAAGACGGCTTTCATGAAAACTGCAGGCAAATATAAACGTAAATAAACAAAAAAAAATGGAGATGCGGGGTATCGATCCCCGTACCTCTCGCATGCTAAGCGAGCGCTCTACCATCTGAGCTACATCCCCTTTTCATGTTCAATATTCAAGTATCTTTTTCTTATACACTGAAGTGTATTGTTTAAGTTTTTTAGTTTTCTTTTGATCAAATATAAGGATGTTTAACAAAGATTATTACACATTTACATGCTTTAAACTCAATATGAACACAGAAAATAATAATCTCTTTATCATAAGAGGGTGGAAGATATAACAAACTTACACTTGCGGGAGGTCTTTCCGGAAGTCTCCTTACTTTTGGGTTTATCATGGAGTAGAAGTAGCATCTGTCTACATTCTACTTCCCCTATACCTCGCCCCGGTAGAATTGAGTATGTTGTTATTGTTGTATCATAAGAGGGTGGAACATGGGAAACTTAAATATTACCGGCCTCACGACCAACATGACAAAAGGTCGAGCGTGATGTCCTTAACAATGAAGGTAACATATACAATTTGGACATGTAGCTGCTTTGACCTCATGTCCTCATCCCTTGGTAAATTATCATATAACATGGTTATTTCGACATGTAAACGCTTTTAGATGTGGCAAAGGTTTGTTTCTTAGTACCGATATCGAAACCATTAAGAATAAAAAGGTTGCTAAACATGGACTCAATTAGTAATCTTGTGCTCCTCCTATGAGAGGTGTTTGCATAAACACAAAAGGAAGTAATAAAGAAACTTATACACAAATTCAGCATTGGCAAAACAGGAGGACAATAAATTTAGAAAACTTATATCACCAAAAAAAATCGTTTACTAGAATTTCATATAATGTTTAATTGTTTGCTGGTATCGATTTATACTTATAACGATTAGCCCAAAATACATAGTTTACCAAATTCAGGACACTCAAAACAGACATCAACCATTAAAACCTATCAAGACGATAATGGTTCAAATTCTCACCCGCCAACCACGGATGGGAATGTTTTCCTGACCCTGTGACACTATTAACAAGTGACACAATCACACCACTGAGATAATAACCCAAAGCTAAGGACGCCCAAGAAAACGAAGTAGCTAAAGACCTCATCCTAATAGGTGCTTCACTAAACGAAAACTCCATCAAACCAGCCAGCACAAAAAGATCCGCAGACCCCAAAAACAAATACTGAAACGCAATCCATAGAAATGATATTGGTAAGGGCCTGTTATCAAGACCATGTTCATTTGCAACTTTTTTTCTTTTTGTCTCAACTAAAGCCGCAACAACCATAGCTAAAATGGAAAAGCAAAGACCAATGCCAGCTCGTTGAAGATGAGAAACACCCGTTTCACTTTTAGTCCATTTTCGTAAGTATGGGATTATGACATGGTCATAAAGCGGGACCATGATCATCATAAATGTGATTGGGAAAACAGGTAGTGATCCAGGTGGGACTTTGAATGATCCAAGCATGGTGTTCATTGTGGATGCTTGGTGAACTGAAAAGGTCGAGAGTTGAGCTAAGCAACAGTTTAGTATTATGGTGCAAGCAAATATTGGAAGGATATGTATCATGATTTTGACATCTTCTACTTCTTGAACTGAGCACTCGAGTGATTGGTGGGATGGTTTGTTTTCAGCTGCACGGTTTAAAAACTTGAGGGAATTAGATAGGGTCAGTTTGTCTGGCTCATTGTTGTTATTTTGTTGTTCTTTGTTAAATGATTGTATAAGAGGATACGGGCTCTGAGTCGTGTTTGTGATGACATCATTTTGGTTGATTTTGGTCTTGGAACTATTTAAACTTGATGCAAGTAGAACCTGTTCAAAGAAGTGCATTATTAGTATTAGTTGCAAACTTGCAATTTCGGCCGATTTACCTCAAATGAGTTTATATAGGTTATATTTTAAGGAAACTTACTTATCTGAATCACTGAGGTATATATAACAAAAATTATTTACATATTGGAACTTTTTAATAAAATAACCACATAATGTTGGTGGTTCAACCTGACCCGTTTTAGCCCAAACCCAATTTGCCCCATTACCCAACCCGCCAAAACCTACCCATTTTGAAGCCTTAGAAGTGAGAATCTTACCTTAAGCATGGTTGCGAGAGGACTTCCATTGGGTACCTTGCAACGATAGAACCATGAACCAGAAACTAAGATTATGATCGACAACACGATTGCAATGGTCGAGATTCCAAAACCCCATTGCCAACCCACATTATCTTCTATCCACAACACCAATGTGACAGCAATTAGACCACCAAACGACAAACAAAATACGAAATAATTGAAAAAGGTCGATCTTTGCTTCCTTCCTTTAGGAGTATTCTCATCAAATTGTTCAGCTCCTAGTGAAGGCAGTGACCCTTTAATACCCCCAACACCGAATGCCACAAGGTAGAGACCTATAAATAGCATGGCAGCTTTTCCACCGTGAACGTGTTCACAAAGTGCAGTGTTGGGTTTGTCACATGGTGCAGGTTTAAGGTAAGGTGATCGAGCTTGGAACGTGAGTATGACCAAACCCTGGTACAAGAGTTAATCAAAAAAAAAAAAAAAAAAAAAGGGTTATGATTTATGGGGTTAAATAGTCATATTTTAGCGCTAACTGCCCTTAACTTAAGCATATTCATTTCAAGTGATAGAGAAAGAACAAATACCAGGAACTCGACGCATGCACTCATCAAGTAGATATAGTAGCTAGTATAGAAAGCATCTGATAAGAAGCCACCTAGGAGTGCTAGAAGGAATGACGTGCCCATAAAGTTTGTGACATTAATAGCGGATCTTGATGGAGAAAGGTTCATATGCGTTCGCAAATATAGCACCAAATTGCTTGCATTTGCTAGAAATGCCAGGTTTTCAAGAACTTCGACAGCTGCATACAAAAAGCGCGACAAGAAAGTCTCGAAAATCATTTAAAGATCGACATGATACAATTTATTTTTGTCAAAATGACCCATTTTCAACTTTGAAATCATTATGAATTCTTCTAACTGTAACCAAGTATTAAGGCTAACTAGATTAAATCATGATCAGAAACTATAAATACAAAGTATTGGATTGACTTTTTAATTCAATAGACTCTTGAGTTTGATAAGATGAAACAAGTTGACTTTTATAAGTCAAATGACTGATTTCCAATGTGAATTCTTTATAAAACTAGATTAAGTCATTTGCAAAGATGCTAGAACACTCATTTTCCAGCCTTAAAACTTGAGTTTATATGAGGATAAGTAGATTAAACCATAAGAAAATACAGACTGTGAATTTAAAAAGTTTTAGGAAGTTCATACCTAAGACAAACAAAGCGGCACGCATGCCACCATGACGACCTCTCTGTGCACACCTAAACCTGTAATCGACATATCCTTCCCACACATTTGCATCATGCTCCACTTCCTACAAAAAAAAAATCAAGCGAAAATCCACTAGTCAAGACTCAAGAACACGAAAACAACACAAAAATGCATCAAACTTCACATACGAAAACAAGAACAAGAAGAACCTACCATTTTATCCTTCGAATATCGAATGCAATGAACCAAGAAAAAAAATGCAGAAACTTTAAACTTTTGAAGAAATTTCAGAAAGGTAAGTTATTTACTACTCTTATTGACATGCTAATGATATCAATGCAATGTATGCATTGATTGTATACTAATGAAATAAACATATGTACATGGTACTTTAATGCTTCCAATTACATGTATCAAAAATGAACGGCTAGGATCACTTCAGTATACAAAAATTGAAGTCAGAGTAAGCAAATAAATGTAGAAAATAGTTTAGAAGATGAACATAAATTTATGAGCCATTTGAACATGTCTATATTTGGCTTTCACATTACATTTTATTCTTATCATGAGGTTGAGTCATTAAATCAATTAACATTTGTACAAATCTTTACGTAACATATTTGTATTTGTGATTGTGATATATTTTTGGGTAAAAAGAGTTGTATGGAATACTCAATTTTATACTAGCTAACATAATGGTAGAACAAAATGACTTGCATAACCATACGTTAGCTATTCTTTAGATGATTATTGCGACTTCAAATAGCAATGTCCCATACAACTATCCAAGTACTATATCGAACACTTTGTACATATTTTACGTATTAATGAGACTGAAACCCACAAACTCATAGTTGATAGGTCACTTACATACTACTAGCTCGCTTTACGTGTTTGTTTAAAAGATGTTTGTTACAAGGATATGGGTTTTGAAAAAACCTTGCTGACTTAGTTAGTTTTAGAATATCCATAATGTTACATTTTTCTACATTTCTCACCAAGAAAAAAAGGTTATCCTTTGCTCTTGGAGTGTGGTTCCAAAAATTGGAGAAGATAATGAAATGAAAACTCGAATATAATAGGTGGTATTGTTGGATATTTGTAAGTTTCTCATTCATATAATATATGTTTCACATACAATATGATGAGAACCACAAAACTTTGATTTAAAAGTATTGGAAGTTTAGAAGTATTTGAATAAGTGAAAACATGCAAAGATTGATGGGTTGAATTGTTGAAGTTTTGAAACAATCAATCTTGTTATTCTGTTACAACTAGTGTTCACCATATTATTTTAGTTGTTACAGTATGATATAAGTGTCATATTTAAATTACAATCATTCAAAACATCTTTACAATAAAATAAAAGGGTAAATTGCACAAATGGTCTCTAAAGCAGTCCAAATGCGCAACGATCACACTGAGACAAATTTTGTTGCAAAAACAACATTAATGTTTTATTTTTTTTGCAAAACAGCCACTGAGAGCTAACTTTCATTATTTTCCTCGTTAAGTGCCTCGTCACTCAGGGTAGTATTGTCATTTCACTGTTCATACTTATTAAATTGTTGCCAAACAACTTGCGATATCAATGCGACATGACCTCAATGGCTAAATTTGCAAAGTAAAATCTCATGTTTGCACCCATAACCCCCCCATACAACCCAGCTTCTAAACCACGACTTGACAACAAAAAAACATGCTATTTCGAAATGCAATCATCACCGCCACGAAAAAACAACTCCCACAACAACGTCCATGTCCACGTTGTCAATCACATGACACAAAATTCTGTTACTACAACAACTACACCACTTCACAGCCTCGTCACTTTTGCAAAAGCTGTCGTAAACACTGGACTCATGGTGGCGTTCTCCGTGACATCCCTGTTGGGGGTGGTACTCGTAAAAGCACTAAAAGACAAAAACTCATCAACCCCTCACTTCGGGTTATGTTACCACTTCTGCTCCGGTGGAGTACCAGAGCCTGGTGCCGCATCCACCACCTCCACCGGTGGATGCTGCCGGAAATTGATGGGTCCGTTTGAAGGAAATGGGTTTATGTCGCTCTTGGAGGTTGCTGGGTTTAAGGATGGTGTTTGGCCTTTTTGTGGCAGTTAATGTAGTGTCTTAGCTTAATGTATGTCTCTTGATTGTAGTGGTTTATGTACCCTATCTTTTGGTGAATGTTTAACTGTATGGTTGTAAATTTAACTGATCTTATGGTTACTTGTTATCTTTTCGCAGTAATTACCCCAAAATTGCCCAAATTGACAATCATGTTTGACTTTTGCAAATGAATGTACATGCACAAAATTACCCAAAAATTACCCAAAAATTGCCCAAATTGACAATCCTATTTGACTTTTGCACATGAATGTACATGCCTAAAATTACCCAGAATTGCCCAAATTGACAATCATATTTGACTTTTGCACATGAACGTATATGCACACAATTACCCAGAATTGCCCAAATTGACAATCATGTTTGAATTTTGTAAATGAATGTACATGCAAACAATTACCCAAAATTGTCTAATTTGTTGGCTTCCATTAGATTAGAGAAAAGGTTATGCAAGCATTTACCCTAGTAAATTATTACACAACCAGTAGATAAAGTTTAGAACAACTAGATATTGTTATAATCTTCCACTACAACACCATAGCAGAAGTATAACACTTTATTGAAGTAAACATAAAAGCATAAGCATTATTCAATATCATCCTTAGTTTTCTCGTCAGCCATCAGTTTTCTCCTCTTGATTGATCTTCCTTGGTCTTCAAACTTTTCGTCTGCAACCACTCCATCTTGCCCAACTCCGTTTTTGCAAGCACTTCATCTAGCTCATCTCCCTGTTTAGCAACCACTTTATTTGTAATCACATCTCCATCAACATCTGAGATAAATCTCTCCTGTCCAACTACTTCAGCACACACATCATCTAGAATCACAAGCCCATCACAAACTAATTGTTCACCATCATCACCATCAACATCCTCTGTTGCAAACATGTCTTCAGCAACGACCTCAAGTAGAACCACACTGAAACTAATTGGTTCAGCAAAAATAGCATACATCTCTGTCACTTTTCCAGCTGCAACTACGTCATCAAGTTCATCCAATGCTTGATCAATTTCAGCAAACATGTCACTAATCTCTTCAGGCTCTTCAGGTACATCAACTAAATGGTATGAATCATCTTGCCATTCAACATCTATTCCTTGATACACCTCTTCATCACTAATCCAAGTCTCTAGATCCCCTTCCTTTTCACTAATGGTGACACCATCATCTGTGTCATAATCCGCATCATCAAAATCCAGCACATCTGTATACTTTAGGGAATCCTCACTTGAATTCTCCACCATAAACTCTTGGTCAATCTCTTCCAATAACCTCCTAAATTGAAACTCATCACTCAGCCTTTTTGTATGATTTGCAACCATTTTTTCTACACAAAATGTTGGTGGGAACTCATTGTCAGAATCAGTTTCATAAACAGGTCCAACCTTCCCATGTTGGCTTGTCTTATGCTACTCTACCAATGGTAATTTCCCACTGTTTCCAGTCTCACCATCAAGATCCTTTCCAACAGCATCATTGACATCATCATCCACAATTTCTTCTATCACCACACCCTTGCCCTTACTCATCATTCGCTCCATCATCTGACACTCTACCAATGAAACACCGGTTTCAATATACAACTCCAATTCTCTAAATCTATGAACATACTCCACAAGTCTGCTCGCATCTTTGTCATACATTAGTGGTAGCAAACCATCATCCAATGACTCCCCAGGTATCCTAAAGTGAGTAAACACAAGGGTACGACCCGTGTAACCTAAATCCTGTAACATTTCGTCCAATAAGTCCATGGAGAAAATGTCACAGTGAACTCCGTCAAACCAATATGTATCTCCAAAAAGATATCTTCTTCCTGGTGGTGAGGTAAATTCACCATTGTGATGGATTTGCAAAGTAAACATGGTTTCATTCAAATTTGTGCAACACATAAAACATCAATAACTTAAAAAAACAGTAACAAGTTTAAATGGAAACACGGAAATGGAAGAGAGTATGCTTACCATAAAGGATTCCTAAATCAGGGATCGGGGTACTGTATGCACGATTTTACTAAAACTTAACCATTCTCAAGATCTTTTCTTGTGAAATTAATGTTCATGGAAGAAATTAAAACACAAATATAACCTATTGCTTTAAAGGACTAAATTTGTAAAACAATACACTGGCAAGTGAGCTGGTTGGCGGGAAAGGGAGTGAAATGATAATACTACCCTGAGTGACGTGGCACTTAACGAGGAAAATAACGAAAGTTGGCTCTCAGTGGCTGTTTTACAAAAAAAAGAAACATTAATGTCGTTTTTGCAACAAAATTTGTCTCGGTGTATTCCTTACGCATTTGGGCTACTTTAGGGACCATTTTTGCAATTACTTAAAAATGTGTTCTATCATCGGAGTTGACACACATTCCCATGTACACATCAATATTTACATATTTCCCCAAACTTTGCTTTAATATCATTGTACATCATGCATTAAAAACTTGTTTGAGAGAAAATATGTAAATATTAATGTGTACATAGGGATGTATGTAAATTCCCCTTTATTTGATGACCTGACGAAAAGTGTATGTTCTTTTAGTTTCAGAAGTACAAAACTCGGATTTCTTTGCAATTTGTTGGTTTCCTTCTTTTCAAAATTACACTTTTCATATTTCATGTTCAAGTACAATATAATGAGAACCGCAAAATTATAATCTAAATATCTTTGCAATAACTATTTTTGGAAGAAAAGCAACTCGTATATTACTTTGATTGGACAAAGTTCCGAACAAACATTTGTCCACCCGAACGTTATCTACTAAGCATGGTTTGTTTTAGGGGTGATAAAAAAAAACCGAAAACCAAAAAAACTGAACCGAAATAATCGACCGAAACTAGAAACCGAT
This sequence comes from Artemisia tridentata subsp. tridentata, assembly GCA_021014915.2. NCBI lineage: Eukaryota > Viridiplantae > Streptophyta > Magnoliopsida > Asterales > Asteraceae > Artemisia > Artemisia tridentata. The sequence continues at coordinate 46,137,687 of CP139506.1, read as the reverse complement.
GGTTCGGTTTTTACTTTTTCAAAAACCGAAAAATTCGGTTCTGTTTCGGTTTTTGTCCAAAAACCGAACCGCTTCTATTATATAATAGTATATACTACCTCCGTCTCAAAATAAGTGTTCAGTTTGATTTTTCAGAGTCAAACTGGTTCAACTTTGACCGTAACTATTTTTGTGGGTGTTATATATGTTGGAATATATGAATCATAATAAACTATAAACATATAAAACATCAAGAACACGCAGCGGAAAGATCTAATTAACATGTAATTAATTAAACTAAATAAACACGTACCTTTCTCGCGTAACCATCAAGAACAATATAAACCCTAATTAGGTTTATGAAGATGTCGAACCAACTAAGGGAAAAACACCAAGAATCACAAGCTAAAATAAGCTTGTCACTCGTTCTTGTACACACGCGATAGTAGCGTTCCAATGGGAAAGCTAGGTTCAAGAATCACTAACAAACCAAACACTTTATTTGCTACACTTGATTCGCCAATACCTAGTGGTATTAAAAGAGGGTCGAACAAGGTGAGCAAGAAGAAGAGAAGAAGAGAAGTTTGGCTATATTTAGGGATACTTGATTAGGTAAAAATCAAAACAAGTGAATTTGTATTTATAGGCAAAACCTAAAACACAAAACTTGTTCCCTAAGCCATCACCATAACCGACCCACCCTACACCATGGGTCAATCGGCCAACCCAAACAACCCTTGTGGGTTTCAAGATCCTTCTTTTCCAATCTTGCATATTTAGTCCTTTAACGGTCGTTATCTCTAACCCCGTTAAGTACTAACTATCGTTAAGTGTTTGTTTAAGTGAAATGAATAAATATAAATATAAAATATATTTAAATTATTCAATCCATTGGAACTCTCACGTATTGTGTGCAATCCCGAGTCTCGGGTTCGAAACCGGACATACATATATTAATCCGTTAAACACAAACTCTAACAGCTCCCACTTGGATAACGATTAATATTGTAATGACATGGGCTAGTCTAGCTTAACAGATCCCAATGCCCCCAGCTTGATCCGAGTATGGTTTTCCTGGAAAAACCACGTGATGAATTTAATCATCATACTTATCCTTTTGTTGCTAATACCGCGTTAATATGGATATGGATCTTGGTCATTCCATAATTAACAATAGTTTCTCGTTTACACTTAATTGATCAAGATTACCAAAACATCTGAACGTCTTCCAGATAGACTTTGGGTGTGGCCACACAAACATCTTGTCAATCCTACGAGTGGCCGAGCAGTATTAAACTTCAACACAAAGTTGAAGGAACAAATCCTTTGTTGACTACGAGCGTAACCCTCGAACTTCGCATCACCTCCGAAAATAGCCCTTATAACTACCTTTTACGGATAGCGTTAGACTACCTTACAGAAAATGAGCTACATCCTTGGCAGTCACCTGGTATCTCAAGTCTGAGGATAAATATTCATGATTTACTTAATGACGACGATCCATAAAGTATAATCATGTGGTTGGGATAAGTCCTATATTCAATTTATCCAATATTGAATATCATGTGACATTGGTGTCTCAACCTTACAGTACATTCTACCAATCCTCACATTTGTCTTAGTTCAATAATATTCCCATATTATTAATTGACAACGGACTATTTAGAATAACATAAGTTATTCACGGATTTAAACATGCAAATATAGGATACAATATTAATAAATGATAATAAACGTTATCCGCACTTTATTTCATTAAAATAATATTGCTTAACATCCCTTATCCAAATACTAACTAGATCAATGCATGATATTTGTCATTAATGAATTATGCCACAAGTCATGTTCCACATACTTGTTGACAAGGCATAAATCAACTAATGTTGATCTATCGGAATTTTGAGAATACTTATTTCATAATGAAATACTTGTATGTGTGCATTCATCTATCTAGATATTGCCACATACTTCATAAAATGCGTGACATCCTCATGCACGAATTTATGATAATTAAACTACCAAACATTGTAGTTAAAGTATTCTAATTCTTTATGTATAATGCAACTATGCTCATGTTGAGCATAACTAGTATACATGGTCTCCTAATAAGAATGAGCTCCCACCATGACTAGTATTGAGTGTCATCTCAATCTTACTAGCATCATTGTATCAAACAACAATATGCTCTTTTAAAGTTCCGTAAACTTTAATATCCATCGTGTAATGTTTTGATATCTTCAAATCCTTCAAGATTTGAGCACAATATCAATCAAGCAATAACTTGCCATATGGTTCATATTTAGAATTTTGGAGCAAATCCAGGCTAAGGATGTAAATTCTAAAACATATCCATTACACTTAGTTATCTAATAATTTATAACTATATACTAATGTTGTCAATCATCTTGCATCCAAGCATGATACAACAAGCAACATGATGTACATGAATAATCATTTCGTCAGCCTTAGATTTATTCATGTCATATCTTTTTCAAGATATGTTTCTATCTAGATCTTCTAATAGAATATCATGTTCTTTTAGAATCAGTTATTTTTCCGCTTATGTTTATAATCAAATAAACATATATTTCAAGGTTTTATTTTCTATATGAAGTTTCATTCCAAACTAAAACTTAACATATAAATGTTAATGGAATGTTACTTCCTATATGTTATACAACATATATGAAATAAGAAAATAAATACATCACTCCCACTAGCTTTCAGAAATATTAAGAAATATCTTAATTTTAATTATAAATCAAAACTCGATTTAATAACTAAAATAAGTATATCTTTTAGATGCATGCATTAATCCATTTACAAATGATTTGCACTTTTGTATACTATTAAAGATTATTTGAATTCAAACACTTCTTTCAATTACTTTTCGTCCTCGCTCAAGTAATTATTAAAGAAAGAGTTTTGATATTCCATTATTAACTTCATATAAATGAAACTAATAATGAAAATCATAATCTTTATATATTTAATGTGCTTAGAAAGAATCTCAATCACATTTAATTGCTTAATTGCGATTGATAATCTTTTCACATATTAAATATGTATACAAATTTTGTCCATATGATTTCTACACAAGAATTTTAAATCACTAGGATTTTCATTTCCTTTGTAGAAATTCATTTTCATTATATAGTGTAACTATAGAGTTTAAGATCAACTACGTTTCCAAACTAGTTATCTTCTTGGACAACATCTCCAATTATTCATAGTATAAGTAATTTGCCAAATTAAACATTTGCAATTTATTAACAGGCATACCACGATCCTGTAACTCATAACCCTCAATATATTCTACAAATATTTGAGATATCCTTGCGGATCTATGAATAAGAATTCCATCATCTTGAGATTTAACACTAACATGTTAAATCCTCATTATGATTTTGCTAGCGTATTTAGAAGATTATGTATCTTGTAATTTTTATCCTTTGAAGATAAAACTCCCACTCGCCTTTTGCAATTTATAGATTACCTATAAATGCTTAGCAAATAGAGCAACACAAAACTTGTTCTCTTTTTGGGACTTTACAAATACATATTGACAGTTCCTAACCTTAATTTGTTAATAACCTACTCAACAAGTAGTTTAACAAATTCTGAACTTCAATTTTAAGAGTTAATGTGATTGATCACATTCCATATTAAATGGTGTCTTATTAATCTTCTAGGTTGGAGTCTAATTGAGTATATCCAATTCATACTCAATTTTCTAACCTTGATATCTTTAGGAAGAAAAGAAGATATAGTTATCTTTAATCAAACAATGTTTCAAGAGTTTGATTCTCCTAACTGAACATACCATAAACACTATGTATTTCATTAGGATTAATATTGTAAGTTAATCTTACAATATATAAGATAAATATACATATCGTATTGGCTTACCTATTTACCAACTAAATCACTTTAATGGTACAATAGATTTTCAAAGCCAATTGCATATTTTATAACATAAGTGCCTTTTAGCCCAAGCCACTTAATTTCTATGTCTTACCAAAAAGACATAAACTGTTATAATCCCAATCTCCGTTATAAGTCATTAATCAACTTCATGACTTCTTGTATATGTCTAAACATAACAAGTTAACGTCTTACTTCAGTATAAGTCTTATAGCAACAAAAGACTTCATATTTATATCTACAATATAAACATGTATAACTAAAGTAATTATGAAACCCACAACTTGGTTTCAATAGTATTTCAAGTTAATTTATTACTTCATATATTTATGTCATTCCAAGAATACATAAACATCTGAATATGAAGTAGTATAAGATTACTTCATTTATTTATGTCATTACAACAATACATAAATATTCTCATTAGAAGTAGTCTTATTATCTTATTGACACTTGTTCTAATAATTATCTAATTTTAGAAACTTGTAAATTAACATAGTTTCATTTCATCAGTCGAGGCTGATAATGATGAAAGTATGTAATTTACCTTGTCATTAATATCTAGTAATGAAAGTAGATATTAACTCCAAGTGTTCTATAAATTAGAATGTGTATAAAACACATTAGAACATTGATCTCTTACCTTGCAGTCAAGATAACCCTTTAAATCATATTCCTTTATGTTGTTGCTTGCACACAATAAGATTTCTCCCACTTGTGCATGGAACAACATTACGTATCAGATAAACAACACGTCAATAGTTTGCTTATTTGATCAATATGATTGTGTCATAGATATAAGTAGATATAGAATCACCTCGTCTAGTAAGGAACCGTACACGACTATCCTTAATACCACAAGTGTCTATAATTGGAAAGTAATCATCTCAAGAGATTCTAGAGATGATCTTGGTTGCTATCAGGATATTTGGATACCAAGACTTGTAGCTCCCACTGAATTTAAGATCACTGTATGAACTCATTATTCAGTAATTTTAACACAATGCTCCACTGGCTTTGACAACATTGTAAGTGTTGCATCACCAGTAAAAGCAAATAGCGTGCTGTTTACTTTCCTACATCTTTGAGTAATTCCTTACGTAATGCATACTAAGGTACTTCAAAGAGTGTATTCTACTTTGTCAATGATGGAATATACATCAATGCAATTAACTTGAAAGAATTGGGTATGCATTTCTTCCTTAGTTAGGTCTACCATCCCCATCATGGAATGTAGCACCTTTTAAATGGTTAAAGCATAACAGCTAGATCAACTATTCTAGTTAGCCTTTTACCACTTTTGCGGTAATTAGTCTAGCTTCTAATTTAATAACTCCTAACCATGCAATTTCTTAAGAAATTCGCCATGAGTTATTTCTTAGAATATAGACAATTCTAATTATCCTATTATACCTTTCTCACTCATGAAAAGGAATAGGATTAAGTCTTACTCTTCACACGGAAAGCAGACTTGGTTTATTCTTTTCAGTAAAAATTGACTCTATCCAAAGACCCCTAAGGGTGCAGATCAATTTACTACTAAAAGAATGTTCCATATTTACGGTTTTAACGTTGCATTAAATACTTTAAAAGAATTTTCAAAATTCAATTTAGTATTATTGATAATAACTTTTCAAGAAAATTAAACACCCACGGTAAATAAAATTTCACCATTTAATTTTTATTGAAAATTAGGATCCAAATTGACGTCGTTTCATCACATCAGCTTTGGCTGCTAGCAATGAAAGTACTTAATAAGGTAGAGCTGCACTCAATTGCCAATATACAATTGCAATTCCTAGAATCATGGGACTTACATTATATTGCCAACATCAGTTGCAAAATGTAAACATGTTTCATCCCCAAATCTTTATGCCTTGGCGCCGTTCCATTACATCAGCTTTGGCTGCTAGTAATGAAAGTGCCCAATTAAGTTTAACCAACTTAAGAAACAGTAAATTGACGTCGGTTTATTGCATTCATCTTTGGCTGCTAGCAATAAAGTACTCAATTTACCCTTAGATGACCACCCTTTGAACATCAACATTCAGCTTTGGCTGCTAGTGATGTAGGATGAAACCTTAGGTGTTTCTTTTTGTAGTTGGGTGGCATATTACTTAAATTTATCAGGGTAATAAATTTTGATGTGTTAAATCAAAAAAATATGTACAAAGATGTCATGCATTCATCTTTGTATCATATATGTTTTCAAAAACAAAACCGTTTACTCATTCGTAGCTCAAATCATCAAATCTTTTAATTGAGGCGTTGAACAAATTACAACATTGCCTTAAGATGCTTCGTATTTATCGTGGTGTACTTGGTAAGTCTAAAATTGACGCACAGGCGGGCGTAGGGACGACAGCCGCCGAAGCTGGTTAAAACCGTGCCCCTCTAAGGTCACAATTTAATGCGTACCAACTAGAACCCACTTTTTAGTTTGCCAATTTTAGGTCCGCCGCTTCGACCACTTAGTACAGTCGCAATCAATCAACTAAAAAAATATGATTTTCTTGCTAAAACAATTAATGTAGTAAATTTATTATTGCTAGTCTCGCCTGGGAGCAAATTACCGTGCGAAGCGAACCACTGTCGGCACATAAGACTTGGCAATAAATAAAATTACTACAAAGGTTTCATAGTTATTAGTCTTATTTATTTTTATTTTGAAAAATTACCCTCTTTTGTAGTTTACAATCCATCATAATATTAAACACAAAAGATCAAGTAATTACAAAAATAAATAAATAAACACATAATAACAAATATATGATCATCCACGATATCATATAGCCACATGCAAACCTTTTTCAATAAATCCTAATATTAATTCTATGTGTAATTTTAAATGTATGTAACTAACAAAACTCCCATTGGTTTTCGAGCTCATTGTGCCCAATGGTCCACAGACACCAAATAACTTGGCCGCGTAAGTTTTGGTTAGTTAGATACCACATTGCACATAACTTATTAATTAATATATATTGAGGTCTTCCCCAATTTAAGATTTATTTAAATCATGTAGCAAATAATTCAATACAACATACAAAACATACCATGACAAATATGCAAGATTTGTCATGGATCCCATATTGATCACATAATCATGTTAGTCCATATTATTGGTCAATATCATGTACGTATCTAATTAATTGGTGACATCACATTCGGTATTCACTAATTAATCCCTAAAAATTTCCATGCAAATCTAGGGTTTCTAACAAGTTTTTAATTAAATAAAAAAAAACTTAACCCTAAAAATTAATTGTGGATGTCGATCCACTTAATATAAATTAGGGTTTCAAAAACAAAACCCTATAACATAAATTGCATGTATCTATTAAAGATCCAATTTTTAGGTTTTAGTAATTAATTACAAGTTCAAAAACGAGGCTCATGATGCCACTGTTGGAATATATGAATCATAATAAACTATAAACATATAAAACATCAAGAACACGCAGCGGAAAGATCTAATGAACATGTAATTAATTAAACTAAATAAACACGTACCTTTCTCGCGTAACCACCAAGAACAATATAAACCCTAATTAGGTTTATGAAGATGTCGAACCAACTAAGGGAAAAACACCAAGAATCACAAGCTAAAATAAGTTTGTCACTCGTTCTTGTACACACGCGATAGTAGCGTTCCAATGGAAAGCTAGGTTCAAGAATCACTAACAAACCAAACACTTTATTTGCTACACTTGATTCGCCAATACCTAGTGGTATTAAAAGAGGGTCGAACAAGGTGAGCAAGAAGAAGAGAAGAAGAGAAGTTTGGCTATAGTTAGGGATACTTGATTAGGTAAAAATCAAAACAAGTGAATTTGTATTTATAGGCAAAACCTAAAACACAAAACTTGTTCCCTAAGCCATCACCATAACCGACCCACCCTACAACATGGGCCAATCGGCCAGCCCAAACAACCCTTGTGGGTTTCAAGATCCTTCTTTTCCAATCTTGCATATTTAGTCCTTTAACGGTCGTTATCTCTAACCCCGTTAAGTACTAACTATCGTTAAGTGTTTGTTTAAGTGAAATGAATAAATATAAATATAAAATATATTTAAATTATTCAATCCATTGGAACTCTCACGTATTGTGTGCAATCCCGAGTCTCAGGTTCGAAACCGGACATACATATATTAATCCGTTAAACACAAACTCTAACAATTTTTGTGGGTGTTATATAATATTTGATGCAAAATATATAAATGGATTGTGTTTTAAGTGTATTTTTCAATGGTATAATTATTCATCAAGTATTATATAACAAACACAAAATATTTAAAGTCAAAGTTGAACCAGTTTGACTCTGAAAAGTCAAATTTGACACTTATTTTGGGACGGATGGAGTAACTAATATAATGTAAATAAATAACTAAACAAATCAAATTTATAAATTCATATTAATTTTGTAGGTGAATTTATAATATATTATCTTAAAGTTTATATGTTTGTTTTTCGTGTGCGTGTGTTTACTTTACAATATAACAATACTTATGTGACAATAATCATACCATGTGTAAATTCACTTGCATGTGTGTATCTCATCTATACGTGTGTAATTGTAGAATTATGAGATAAACATTATTATGCTTATCTTGACAAAAATGTAAAGAAAAATAAACAATTTTCAACAAAAATCAAGTTTGTTGGTATAAATTGGCTACACACAAATATAAGCGGTTAAACACCGAAAAAACTGAAAAACCGAACCGCAAAAAATCGAACTGCCAAAAACCAAATGGTTTCGGTTTTGGATTTTATAAAAACCGAATGTTTTGGTTCGGTTTCGGTTTTAGCCAAAAACCGACCCAAACCGAACCGTGCACACCCCTAGTTTGTTTTCATCTCCACCTAACTCTCATGTATAATATCAATTCAATCAAACAAATCTCGTAGTAATCTCTAGCTTATGATTAAAAAAAACTAAACTAAACTGTTATTCTATATCTTGGAATAAAAAAAAAAAAGGAAAAACATACTAATTTTCTATGTTTATACATCATCCGTTTTAAAATTATATAGTCCATAATAATTGTTCACTTTTCATTTCTATCAATAAAAGAAAATTTTAATGGGTAAAGATATATTTTTTTTAGAACGGCAATTTTTTTCACACATATACCACCAATCTCACAATATTTCTCACAAATGCCTCCGGCGAGACTTGAACCCACAAAATCTAGGTTGGTGGGCAACTCACATACCATTAGACAAAAGGCCTTGGGTGATAAAGATAATATTTGATTGGTTAAAAAGAGTAATGAACCTACTTTTTTCTAAACTTTGTGTTTTTATGGAAAATTCCAAATATCTTGTGACAGTAATTTTATGGAAAATTCCAAAAATGCTTCCAAAAATGCTCCGCTCTCACCTTAAAGACATCAAAAATTGCCCTGGGCGACGATTTTACTCATAAATGCCCCTGGGCGACGGGCAACCGGTCAACGCAAACTTTTTTTGACCAAAATACCCCGTATTTTGATTTTTTGTACATACGTTTATACATTTTTTTTTTCTAAAAATACCCTGTATTTCAGATTTTTTTCCCAAAATATCCTTTATCCCAATCATTTCCCAATCATTGTTTGGACATGTGTCGCGCAAATGTTCAGTTGCCCATTTTGAAGGTCGCCCAAGGTCTATTCAGGAGTATTTTTGGTCAATAGGGCAATTTTTGATGTCGTTAGGGTGAGACTGGGGCAAATTTGGAATTTTCTCGTAATTTTAAGATGAGAGAATACTATAAATGCATTAAACTACTTATAGTTTTTGTCAAACAAAATAACTATCATATAACTCAACCGTAAAAGTTGTGTTGGTTTTTATGAGGGTGAAGGATCACCTTCACACCACCCCATCACACGCGATCACCATAAAAACCCACCACCATCACTTTTATTTTTGCATCACATTTGCACATAGTGATGATCGCCATCACCATTATTTATTTATTTTGGTTTATGGGGGTGTGTGGGGTATATTGTGAGATATGTTTGTATAAAGTGGTTATTTTTTCTATATTTTTTGTTTGGTGATGTGTAATACACTGTAAAAATTCATTGTAATTATGATCGTTAATCTATAATTAACATCAGTTACTGTTTACTGATTACCATTTTTACGGAGAAATTTGAAATTTTCTTATTATACTATTTTAACATGATCACGAAATCACACAAATCATCAAATGACGCAACGAGTTCACAACGCGTAACACGAAATTTAATTATGCATAATTAACAACTAATCGAACCAAGATTAATTCAGCCCAATCACCATCCCACGTCTACTGTTCATCAGCCCACCCTAGCCCAACTTTATTTTTTTTGTGATTTCATGTAAAACTCGATCCGAACCCCTCTTCAAAACGCCTCTCATTCTCTCGAATCTTAAACGCGACATATGAATGTTTTTACACAATCTCACTCACCTCCCACCAGACTATATGAATGTCGAATTTCAGATTTGGATGTCAAGTTTTGATATGTTTTTAAAAGCCAAAGTGATTGGCCATATTTAACCCAACTCGATATGAACAAAAATTTCATACGTAACCGTTTTGACTCCAAATTGTTTTCACGCACTTCTAATAATTTTTCTAGCCTAGCTTCATGTTAATAGACAAGTTTCAACAACAAGGATCAAGTATTACACGATTTATCCAAATCGTGTGCTCTATTTAATAGCTAGTCGACATGATACATATACACAAAACAAATATCAACTTTCCTACTCACTCACATTCCTTCTAAAGTCATTCAAATGTCAGAAATAATTCTTGGGAGACCTTCATTCACTGACATTGCATAGTGAAGATTGTCTTTTGCATTATTGGAACCCATACGTGTACTTAACAATTGTATAAAACTACCCCTAGCTCACCACCTTCCCTCACTCATTCAATACTATCTTCTTAACTTTCATTCACTTACAAAATCATCTCTGGAAGACCAGAAGTTCACGCTAGTTCATTTGGAGGCTTGTCGAAGCAAACGGGTTTAATATATATAACGTGTTTTGGGTTTAAGCGAACGTGGGTTATTTCCTTGTGTTTCATTCGTCCACACGCGAGTCTCTACCACCTTTAGAGGTGTAGTAAGTACCCATAAACCTTCTTTGAATTCATTACGTACGTTATTATATAACCATGCACCGTATAAATCATTTACTCGAACGTATATCATTTTAACTATTTATTTACGTACCCATATTCATATAGCACACGAATAGTGACTAGCCTCCCTCGTGGAAGGCCTAGGAGTCACGATGCACACCCCTCTCACCTTCATATTTACGTTACATGCATCATTCGAGATCATTTAAACCATGCATCATGTCGTATATATAAAATAAACACTTAGAATTTTACTAAGTGTTTTACCCATAAAACGCGTTCCATGTCGCCCTAAAAACAACCATATAGAGAAAAATTGGACTTAACGAGCATATAAAATTTTTACACGATCTATCAGACCCCATTGCTAACTACAACTTTCGTATGAATAACTTGTAAGAACGAGCACGTTTTGACCCTCAAAATCGATCAAAGTAAGACGCATAAACCGTTTCATAAACTGTCAATAAAATGCAACATGGGCTGTTAAGCCCATTAAGCTCATTTTAAGCAAACGTGATAAGCTAGTTTATCTAGGTCTTTTGATATGAAAATAGAACGTTAAAAATGAGCTTGTGGATGAGCCTAACTCGTCTCAAAGCTTACGGTTTTTAAAACGTTAATGGGCTTTAAAAGCGGCTCGTTAAAAGCCCAACATATGAAAAATAAGCTCTTTTGCCATATAAGCTATTGAAATAAGCTTTATTAAACTTAAATAAGTCACAGAAAAATTCGTATAATTTTTCCCACATTTTTTGTACCTTTAGACTAAAGATGCAAAGTAATTTCACTTACAAGGACCAAAACTGCCAACTATCTAAAATAGGGACTGAAAATGTAAAAACAGAAACTTTAAAGTGAAATTTTTTATATTATTTAATTCCAAGCTCAGAATGTAAATTTGGACAAGTAGTGGACTATAAATGCGACATATACTTAAATAAGGATTAACGGTGCAACGCTGACGCCGTCAGGATAAAAAGTGTAAAAACAGGAAAAGGACAAGGACCAACAGATTATATTTGTTATTCTTATTTCATTTTCCATTTTTCGTTATCCCATCACGTCACGTGCATTTTTGTATATTTCATTTACTTATTATTTAAAGTTACGTTATATTTATATAACGATATTTTGAACAATTTAACTTCACGTTTCATTGTACCACTTTCGATGAAATGTTATCACTGGATTAAATGACATAATAACAAGATAATATTATATGTAATATTATTTTTAAACTTTAGGCATTTTAAGCATATCACACTCTCACTTTAACGATCAAATCGTTATTCGTTACTTGTTTCACATCCACCATTTGTATTTGGTCAGATTCTTAGACTTTACTATTTACCAGGTTTTGTTCTGAAGCCGTTACCATAATCTCACCTCAACTTACTTTTTCACCATCACCAGTATCACTTAAGATGAGTCATAGCCTCACATTTACTTCTTTAACAACTTTAAACTCCGTGAGGGGGATACATGCTATAAACTGATCGCAAGTATTTTTATGTATGCTTTACCTGACTTGATATATGCCTAAATTACCTTATTGCCACAATACCCTTTATCATGAGCCATTAATCACTAGTGAGTGAACGCGAATATAGTGAATAGATCTATTAGAGGTTGGCGACCTATCCCACTAATACCTGACGGAATGCCTTTTGCTAGTCGTATTAGTCGCGATGCTTTATATTTGAGTAAAAATAGAAATTGGCAAATCACCTATTACACGAGGGCAATATATCCATCATTTCTTTGATGTTGATTACCTCCGTTTTTACGGTACTTTGTTAACGTTTTGCGTGTCATGAGACTTAGGGCAATATATGTACTGCAATATCATCTTTTCAACTGATTGTATTCCCAATACAATCTTACTTGTGTATCGAAACGATTATTAAATTTCAAACTCTATGATTTCACTCAACATTTTTGTTGAATTTTAAGCATGTTATCTCAGGTAATTAGCGGAGCAGCAAGGGCATGGAGTGGGCTGTGACTTATCTTTATTATGGTGTAAAATAAAACATGTAATTCAGTTTAAAAACAATATTTCCTTTAAGGATTTCATCACTAAGATATGAAACTTTGTAACTGAATTAATAAGAAGGACCTATATTTTCTAAATGTCTCTTTCGAGCCGTTTTCTATGATTATGACTTCGATCCTCACAGTAATACCCCGATTAGTCTTCCGCTGTTATCTCATAATTTAGGGGGTCTTACAAATTGGTATCAGAGCTATAGTTATAGAGAACCAAATATTTTCAAACATCGGACTATAACTACACTTTCAAATGAATAAATTTTACACCATATTACTTTACGCCCTCCGTGGCTGCTTGCTAACGCGCTCAATACATTACTTATTAAGATTATTTCATTCTAATCTTCGCACAATAGATTTATACTCCCTTGATGTTAATGATTACTTACTTTTACTATTTACTGGTTATTACAGTACAATGTCATTCGTCACGCATTTTAGCATATCATCGGATTCAGATTCCGAGGGCTCATTAGCATCAGTTACATCACCTGTATTTCCTTATGCTGTAGCACCAGATGCCTTATCCGACGGGACAGAGTCCTTCGAGGAGGGTGAAGTTGCCATTACCCTACCACTAGCACCTCCTGTATTACCAGATTTCCTTTTACCTGAGGACCCATACGTACTAGCCTTACCAGCACCTATACCACCACCACATTATGTTTTTGATTCATATGCCCCTTTTTACATCCCACATGTTGATGACGCGTACATGGAGAGTCAACAGTGGCTCCCTGCAGATGATACACCTACACCTGTTCCACCTCCTTTTTCATCATCCTTCCGAGGCGAGGAAGTTAGCACGTTACCACCTTTACGACCCGATCACCTATTTGACCTTTGTACCCAGACATATCCATTCACTCCCCATCAGAGGGAACCGACTCCTGCGGAGGACATACCTTCATAGAGCCGGCCTCGTATTTCAGACCCCATATATCCATCCTCACCATCACTACATTTTCCACCTGGTTTTACTCCCCCAGCTCAGGTCCCTGAGACTGGAGAGGACTTTAAGGCAGTGGTTACCCACACCCTTACACCTTCCACAGTGGTGACGCGTCTGGAGTGTCATGAGGAGCAGATCGACTCACTCCTCCGTATGATTGATCATTCATCATTGGACCACCCAGAGACGGTCAGTGATACTCTCCACAGACTCATATCCAGCAGAGTAGAGTTACAGTAGGGCCTGAATCGAATGTAGACAGACATATCAGAGACACGTTCTTTCACGATATCCTTGCGAAGAGAGGGTTAGACTCAGACTTGGGAAGCGCAACTGGCACACCGTAGAGCCGATACCTTGGAGAACCTAGTAGGAGACATACAGGTCCAACACCAGACAGAGATGCAGAGACTTCGAGACCACATCTCCGAGTTTACAGGACATACGGACGGACCTAGCCATTAGACGTAGTTAGCATTTTTATAGTTTTGAGGCATCTTAGCCTGCCACATGTGGTAATTAATAAAGATTCTTGTATCGTTTTGTTATGTAACTCAACTGACCAAGTTATTAATGTTATGTTGTTGGTTATGATATTACTATTTATTAATGTTGATTTATGTTTTTATGGTTGTTCATGTGTATTGTAATTGTATCCAGACATGTCGTGATGTTGCTTATTATTATTATAGTTCTTTAAATGTTACAGCTATGATAAAATTCCAACCACATAATGAATAGAAATAAACTTGATGAATGAAGAGAAAGTTGCTGAACTTCAGCCTTTGTAAATAAATCAGTTTGTTCCTTAGCAATCCTATACCAAAAATTAGTCACTTACTTACGATAGTACCCAAACATGTCGTAATTATTGTGATTTTCAATTTAATCACAACTTCACATTGTTACAATATTGTTAGAACTCATGTACCCGCTTCCCCATTACTCAAATCGTTTTAACAAAATCAGCATTATGTAAATTCTAAAATATGTGTTCTTGTGATATTAATAGAAATATGGTTCGCACAAAAAACGGAACTGCCAACACCACAACAACAATGACTCCAGTAGATATTCAGAGAATGATCGCCGAGGGCATCGCTGCAGGTTGCGAAGCTGATATTCCAGACCGCTCGAGTAACAACATAGGGGCAACGAATGAAGGTGAGGCATTTACGCCTCGTAAATGTACTTATAAGGACTTCATGAGTTGCCAGTCAACCACCTTCAAAGGTACAGAAGGAGTGATAGAGTTAGCTCAGTGGTTCGAATGTACCGAAACGGTATTTATGAGAAGCAACTATGCAGAGAACAACAAAGTCACTTTTGCTACTGGAACCTTGCGAGGAGACGCACTGTCTTGGTGGAATACTACTGCCCAGACCATGGGTACTGAAGTAGCATTTCAAATCTCCTGGGCAGAATTGAAGAAAAAAATGTTAAAGAAATAATGTCCTCGAACAGAGATTAGGAAACTAGAAGATGAATTTCATCAACTAGTAGTGAAAGGCAACGACCTGAAAACTTACAACCACGAATTTCTAGAATTGTCAGTGTTATGTCCATCCATGGTACCGGACATTGAGAAGACGTTGGAAAAGTATGTGGAGGGGCTACCCCAAAGTATTGAGGGGGACGTTACCTCATCTAACCCAAATACTCTCGAATAAGAAATCGCACTTTCACAACGATTGTTAGACCGGGTGATCAAACGGAGTTCTACCTCCGTAATCAATGAGCATAAGAGAAGTTTCGATAACCGTGGGTACAACAACAGCAGCAACAGGAACAACAACTACAACAACAGGAGCTACACCAGCAACAACCAGAACAACAGCCACAACCAAGACCATCCGCAAAACCGCAACGACCGCCACCACCAGCAGAATCGCCGTCAAGAAGCCGCCAGGGCTTATGTGGTTGTGCCCACTGAAAGAAAGGGTTATACCGGGACTCATCCCTAGTGTAACAAATGTAGAATGCATCACATCGGACCTTGTACAGCAATCTGCGGTAACTGCCGAAGAATAGGACATCAGACTAAGGACTGCCAAGCCACATGGGCCAACACACAACCAATAGCAGTAAAGTGCCATGGTTGTGGTGAATTGGGACATTACAAGAGTCACTGTCCAAAGAACCCCAACAACGTTGCCCGTGAAAGAGCATACGTGCTCGGTGATGGAAACGAACCTCAAAATCCCGACGTCGCTACGGGTACATTCTTATTAAATCAACGTAGTGCTAAGATATTATTTGATTCTGGAGCTAATAAGAGCTTTGTGTCTACTTCGTTTGCCTTACTGCTTAATATTGCTCTGATGCGTGGTTTTGTGACCTTACAACAGGTTTTACCTCTCGAGGGATCTCAAGAGGCTTGCAATCCCCACCAGGCAGTGTACCTGACCGATGTAGTATAGTGTAGTGGCAAGTACCGGGGGATTGATCGTTCTCTAGGGGAATAGTGTCGTTAGGATTGAAAAACTACTCTAATAGGTCTAAGGGTGAGGGAAGATTCTTTTTTTATTTTTTATATTTTTATAAAAGCAAGTAAAATCTCGGGTTTGAAGGAGTGGGCGGAATTAGTTGCTAGTCAACTAACCCAAATAACTACAATTGCAAATAAAATAAAATAACTGAAAATAAAAAGGTTGTGGAACTTATATGGAGAGAAATGTGTTTACTTAGATTTCCTTACTCCCTAACTATCTTTTACCGGTTGATTAGTGTGTATTAATTGCGTGGATGACGGGTGTATTCCTTAATACCAATCGTGGGGTGGCGTACGTACTTCCCCAACTCTATAAGCTCCTACTTCACTCCTATGTCGAGCCGGCTAAGAAGCTCCTAACATGGGATCACTAGAATTCGCTCATGCATTAAATACAACCATAATAACCTTAGTACGCATTGGTTCATGTTTCTTAAGACGTTCAAGCAAGTTACCGTATAGGAGGTTAGCCAGTTTTCTTAAGCCTAACATCGATAAACAATCATCCAATACAATTAATAACACACCAACAACCAATAATCAATAGTTAGGTTTCATTAGATCTAAGCAAACACAAGATAAATCTAGCCTAGCATGTTAAATAAAAGACAAGAACAAGATATAATCAAACAACACATAGACATATTGAATGATTAATTGATTACTTATCTTCAATTGAACATGGGAGATCCAAGGGTATAAAACCCTTAAAAGTAGCAGAAAAATCGTCTTAGGGTTTCTCCTCACAAAGTTGCACACTAATGACTAAAAATTATGAGAATATATATAGAAAATCAGATCTGACGGCGTCACGTTATAGAGCTGACGCCGTCACCTCGCCGCGGTTAGGGTTTCTTGATGGCCTTCTTGACGCCGTCCCCTTTTAATCATCCAAAATCCTCTCTAGCGCGTCAAGGGTTGACGGCGTCACAATGGTGCTTGACGCCGTCACAGGTACTTTTCCAGCCGATTTTGAGACTTTGTCGTTTTCTTCACTTTTATGCTCCAAAAACGTCCAAAATGCTTCCTTTTCCAAATTTTTTCTCCAAAGTACCTAAAATGACAAAAGGAATGATTTAGGACAATATTTGATCAAATAAATACGATTTAGGGCTTAAATGACCCCCTAAAAACGGTACACTTTTCGCTTTATCAAATACCCTTACACTTGAGATTTACTTGTCCTCAAGCAAATGCGCTTTTATTCTAATCAAAATACAAGTTAGGGGTCATTTAACACTAATATAAAAGTAATTACAACAAATAGTCGTTCCACTTTAATCATAATAAGCACGGAGATTACAGACTAGCACCTCACAAGTAGTGTTTAGATACTCACATCTCTCAGGTGTCATAAAAGTATATCTCATAAATGAAAATGAATAATATTTCTCACTACCTGTCATAGCAAATAGATTACCATAGGCTTGGGAAAGGATCAAAAACCTCCTCCACTAGGCGTAAGCACCTAAGATAAACTATCAAAGAGGGCTTTTAAACGGGTTATAACGTTAGGTGTAGGGATATGATAAACACGGTTTTGTTGGATAAAGGATATTTTACTGGTGGCGAGTTAAAGATCTTGATTAATTACATGTACAATATGGCGTTGCTAAGCCAAGACTAGACTCGACTTAAGCTAATGAAAAAAAATAACAAAAAGATAAAATAAACATAAAATGAAACGGGATGGTAGTCCGTATGTTTTTTCTACTTTTTTTTTTTTTTTTTTTTTTTTTTTTTTACATACACTCTTGCCCTACCATCCAAAATAATACATCGTAGGGGGGTTGTATCCCCCTTACACTTGAACTTTTACATAACTTTACAATTAACTATTCTAATGACTCGAATTAAGATAATCGAAACACTTGGAGTACTTTTAAAATATTTAGCACATATGGGGGTAATAATGTTGTTCTTCCCCATTACTCCATTACACTAGTACTTTACCCATGAGTCCCAATCGTCCCAAAATAATATGTACAAGGATATGACTCGACTTAGCAACCATGTAATCAATTAGATAATTAACTTGGGGTTTAAACAAATGTTGTCACAATAATGCACTAAAAATGAGTGCATACAAGGTAGGCTAAGGCGATTTGGGTGTACATTTAAGTGGGGTGTAAACAAATTCTTACTTTAAGTAAAATGCTTAAAGTTAGAAACGAAAAGATAGGCTCTGAGGGGTGTACTAGGGGTATCGTGTACTAAAAATGAGTACAACGCAAAGGGTGTGGAAGAATTACTTGACCAATGTAGCCAATGTAATTATAACAAAAACACAGGTGTAAAACAATGGGTTAATCCTAATGCCTCTTATCATGTAGTAAATCTAACTACACGAATGTAGTCTCACTTGTGGCCTCGGAATGGTCCTAACGCAAGTTCTAGAATCTAAGTGCTACCGGTACACACATCATAGCATAAATGCTTTTCCTACCAATTCTAGGGGCGAACCTCACATATTTGGGGGTGAAAATTTTTTTAGTGGTACGGTTTTGTGCTAGTCATATAACTCCTATCCGTGAGACGCTCATTAAGACCAAAGTTTCACTCCTATATGTTGTAAAAAATTAAATTTGGCACTAAAATTGCCTTAACAGGTATTTCTCTCAGTTTTATTACACATCTACCATTAAACAAACGAAAAATCAAGCGTAATAGCATTCTCTAAGGTATCGTACTTTACCCCCCTTACACTTAAGATGAACATTGTCCCCAATGTTCAAATAACAAGATGTAAAAGTAAATAAGGTAAAAGAATGAAATCAAATACTCCCCTGATTCGCTCGGTGGATAAAGAGGTAACATGGTTAGATCTTCTTCCAAGGTAATGTTGAAACTTCAAGATTAAAGCAGCGCCAAAAGCTAGATTCCACATACATCTCCTTGTCCAAAATAACCTGTTAAACCTGAGAAAACAAACACGAAAACCTGCATAACATCGGCGGGATAAATCTGTATAAGGATATAATGCTTGTGGAATGATTATTTTGCAGATTCCTGGAGTTTATAAGTTAGAGATTTAATAAAGCATTTTATGATTCCGGAAGAAAAACAAAACTTTCAAAAAAAATTCCAGAAAACTGTTCCTGACGCCGTCAGAAGTGATCTGACAGATTTTTCATGTTAAGTTTCCGGAAAATTTCTGGAAAAACTCAATCCTTATTTCCTGGAAATCCTGCAAAATATCATTATGACTCGATACAAGCATTTGACTCAAACAATTACTAATATGTATGTTAATTTAATATTGTTATGATTCATGTTCATTTGTTCTAATAAACCGATTTGGATTTCCCTTACACTTATCTTTTACAAAATACCTTTATATGTAGTTAAGACAAAGTTAAAAACAAGATAAAGCATTTTCACAATTTAGTTTCGAACATGAATCAATAATAATAAAAATTAAACATACATACGGAAGCAAATAAAATCAAACAAACAAATAAATAAACACACAAAGCAAATAAAGCTTGGGTTGCCTCCCAAGAAGCGCTTTTCTTTATTAACGAGTCTTGTAGCTAGACTCAAAGTCACCGTACATTACGTGACTCCATCATCAAAAGTTATGTCTTCCTCATTGATCATTTCATTACCATTCTCTTGATAATGCTTGACTCGTTGTATATTCACAGTGAATTCTCTATCCTCGTCGTCAATCAACACAACGGCTCCGGTTTTAGAGGAGCTCCTTACGGTAAAAGGTCCATACCATCTAGATTTAAGTTTTCCAGGAAATAGCCTTAAGCGAGAATTATATAATAAGACCTTGTCTCCTTCTGAAAACTCCTTGGGTCTCTTAATCCGTTGGTCATGCCATCTTTTTGCCCTTTCTTTGTATGTAATGGAAGATTCATAAGCCTCTAATCTCAATTCATCGAGCTCTTGGAGCTGTAAGAATCTATTTGTTCCCGCAACCGTATAATCCAAATTACAAGCCTTAAGTGCCCAATATGCCTTGTGTTCCAGTTCTACTGGAAGGTGGCATGCCTTGCCATATACCATACGGAACGAGGTTGTCCCGATTGGTGTCTTATAAGAGGTTCGAAATGCCCACAAAGCTTCATCGAGCTTAAAAGACCAATCTTTTCTGTTTTGATTGACCGTTTTCTCTAATATTCTCTTTATGGCTCTATTAGTGTTTTCGACTTGACCGTTGGTTTGAGGATGGTAAGCGGTGGAGAATCGGTGAGAGACTCCATATCTTTTCATAACTTTCTCCATTTGCGAATTGCAAAAATGGGTTCCCTTGTCACTAATAAGAGCTTTCGGAATTCCGAACCTAGCGAACAATTTTTTTAAGAAATGAATTACTACCCTAGCGTCGTTAGTCCTAAGGGCTTGTGCTTCCACCCATTTCGAAACATAATCAATGGCTACTAAGATGTATTCATTCCCTCCTGAAGATGGGAAGGGTCCCATGAAATCAATTCCCCAAACATCGAAAACCTCGCAAACTTGTATATAATTCTGCGGGGCTTCATCCCTCCTAGAGATATTCCCAGCTCTTTGACACGCGTCACAAGTCTGTATCATTCCCTTCACATCACGAAATATTGTAGGCCAATAGAATCCCGCGTCGAAGACCTTTCGTGCAGTAGTGTTCATTCCGTGATGCCCTCCAGATGGACCTGCATGACACTCTTTCATAATTCTGATAGCCTCCTTTTCCGAAACACAACACCTGATTACATGATCCGGACATCTTCGGAATAAGAAAGGTTCATCCCAAAAGTAGTACTTTAATTGATTGAAGAACCTCTTTTTTTCATGCCTGCTCATATGCTCAGGAATGACTCTACTTGCCAGGTAGTTAGCATAATCCGCATACCATGGTTTAGAATCATTTATTGACATGAGCTGCTCTTCAGGAAATGACTCCCGAATCTCACTCTTGTCAGATTCAGCGAGGCTGGGGTTTTCGAGACGAGAGAGATGATCAGCCGCAAGATTCTCTGCTCCTTTCTTATCACGAATCTCTACATCGAACTCTTGCAATAGTAAGATCCAACGAATTAACCGCGGTTTAGCATCCTGTTTAGTGAAAAGATATCGAATAGCTGAATGGTCCGTAAAAACAACCGTTTTAGAAAGGACAAGATACTGGCGAAACTTATCAAAAGCAAATACCACGGCTAGTAATTCCTTTTCAGTGGTAGTGTAGTTTTCTTGAGCAGGATTCATGGTTTTGCTAGCGTAGTATATTGGCTGAAAGTGTTTGTTAAGCCTTTGGCCTAATACTGCTCCAACAGCATAATCGCTAGCATCGCACATGATTTCAAAGGGTAACTCCCAGTTAGGGGTGACCATAATTGGAGCTTGGGTGAGTTCCTGCTTCAATCGATCGAATGCATCCTTGCACTCTTGAGAGAAGTCGAACGGGGCATCCTTCACGAGCAACTGAGTAATTGGTCTAGCTATCTTTGAGAAATCTTTAATGAATCTCCTATAGAAGCCAGCATGACCCAAGAAGCTACGGATTGCCTTGACAGTTGTTGGATAGGGAAGTTTGGATATAGCTTCAATTTTTGCCCGGTCTACTTCAATTCCACTTCCTGAAATTTTGTGCCCTAGCACAATCCCTTCTTTTACCATAAAGTGGCACTTTTCCCAGTTTAGTACCAAGTTAGTCTCCTCACAACGTTTGAGCATTTTCTCAAGGTTAGCAAGACAGCGATCAAAAGAGTTTCCAAAGACCGAAAAATCATCCATGAAGACCTCCATGCTGTCTTCCATTAACTCATGGAAGATTGCTGTCATGCAGCGCTGGAAAGTGGCGGGGGCGTTACATAGTCCAAAGGGCATTCGCTTGTAGGTGAAGGTGCCATAAGGGCATGTAAACGTAGTCTTTTCTTGGTCCTCAGGAGCGATAGGGATTTGGAAATACCCTGAGAACCCATCTAGGAAGCAGTAGTACTCATGCCCCGCTAACCTTTCCAACATTTGGTCGATAAATGGGAGAGGGAAATGATCCTTTCGGGTTGCATCATTCAACTTCCTATAATCGATGCACACACGCCATCCAGTTACTGTTCGTTGAGGCACTAACTCATCCTTATCGTTCTTAACCACCGTCATTCCTCCTTTTTTTGGTACAACCTGTACAGGACTTACCCATGGACTGTCTGAGATTGGGTAAATTAGCCCCGCATCTAGAGCTTAACGACTTCCTTTTTTATGACTTCCTTTATGTTGGGGTTTACTCGCCTTTGAGGTTGCACGGTGGGTTTATAATCCTCCTCCATGAGGATTTTATGCGTACAAAAGGTTGAGTCAATCCCCTTGATGTCGGCTACACTCCATGCTATAACTCCTTTATATTTTTTTAAAACTCCTAAGAGTTTATCCTTTTGTTCACTTTTCAAAGAAGAGTTTATGATTACCGGAAGTTGATCTTTTCCTTGGAGGAAAGCATATTCCAGGTTGTTTGGGAGTTCCTTGAGTTCTAACGTGGGTGGCTCGATGATGGAAGGTTTAAGTTTGTTCTCGGGTTTACGAAGCTCAAGCTGTTCGATTTCTTGTCTGGGATAGAAGGAGATTGCGTTCACATCCATAGTCTTCTCTTCCTCTAAGATGGGTAAGAAAGCTTCATCTCGCAACCAACCAGCTTCCACCTGTTCATCTATACAATTGTCAATCTCGTCGGATAGTTCATTGATTTTTCCGATGAAATACAGCCGATTAGCTGCTTCGAGAGAAAGATTCATTGTGTCCTTGATGTCAAAGGTTAAGCTATCGGTCCCCACTCGTAAGGTTAGTTTGCCGTCATGAACATCAATAACAGCGCGAGCAGTTGCAAGGAATGGCCTCCCCAGAATGATGGGCACTAGGTCATCTTCTTCCATCTCTAAGATGACGAAGTCAACTAGAAATTTGAACTTCCCTACCTTAACCAGCACATTCTCACATATTCCTAAGGGGTATTTGACTGATCTATCGGCTAGTTGGATGTTCATACGGTTGGTTTCAATCCAGAATACCCTAATTTGAGGAACATGGAATGCGGCATAAGATTGATACTTGCTCCTAAGTCGGCTAAAGCATTCTTGACTGAAAGAGATCCTATTGAACAGGGCAAGGTGAAACTACCTGGATCGTCCACCTTCTTTGGCAGCCCTCGTTGAGTCACCACAGAACATTCTTCTCCTAAGGTTACAAGACCCTCGAGCCTTTTTCTGTTGGTTAGCAGCTTCTTGAAGTATGTACTATATTTGGGCATATGGTAACATGCATCAAGAAGGGGTATGGTGACGACCGAATCCTTCAAATATGACAAGAATCTTTTATTATCATTTTCGACCTTTTGATTCTTGAGGCGGGACGGGTATGGGACTTTAATGGGCTGTTTGGTTGGAGTAGGTGGAGAGGGAGTTACCGGAGGGGTTTGCTCGGGATTTCCATCGTTCACATTACCTTCCTTCTCATGAGGGGTGTCGGGTTCCATGACGTTAGATTGTTGAGCTGGGTAAGGTGGATCCTTAGTAGTTGTTCCAGCACGAGTGGTGATGGCGAGTAAGGGATCTCTTTGATTTGTTTGAGGTTTGCCAAGGCCGTCGAGAGTGGCGTTGAGTTTGCGAATTTGGCCCTCATGTCGTTTTGTTAGCTATTGATGAGGTTGTCAAGACCTTTTAGTTGCAGATTCTTTTCAAGCGTGAAATGCCCAAGATCATCCTCAAAAGTGCTCCTAACCTTGTAGTCAGGATATTCTCCTCCTCCCTCTTCTCTCACAAGATTTCCCCAAGGGGTAAAATCATTGTTTTGGTAGAAAGTTAAGAGCGAAGGATCATCGAAGATGTCGTGGCTTGACAAGCATACTTGTTCGGTGGTGGTATCATCCCCGCATTCCTCCACTTCATGCGGGCCACCACATAGGTCACAGATCAAGTATGGGTTTGATAACCGTTTAGTTGGTTGTGACTTGTCTAGATAAGATACTTGATCATTCAATCTACTCAACCGACTAGCAAAAGGAGGCTCTTTCATGATCTTGGAAACGCTCATGATCGAATTGGGTTCATCCCAGGTATCGTCTTGATCATTTGTGTATTCCTCAATTCTATTCCATCCTTCCTCAGCGCTTATTTTGGCTATTTTTCCTTTCACCGAATTATTAATGCCAAATTGGTCGCTTTTAGGGACACTGTCATAAAAGATTTGGACAAGAAGCCAGAGTTCAATGCCATGATGAGGGACTTGTCTAATTAGATCTTTGAATCTGATCCAGGATTCGTGAATGGGTTCAGCTGGTCCAACATGGAAGCGGAAGATTTCGTCTCTTAATGTTGAAGTTCTTCCTATGGGAAAGAATTTCTCATAGAATTTTGAGATAAGTTGTTCCCATGTGAAGATGGACTCGGAGGGGAGTTTGTTATACCAATCTTTGGCTTTCTCATAAAGGGTGAAGGGAAAGAATCGTAGCGGGAGGTATCTCTAGTGGCTCCGTCCGTATGGAGGGTATCCACTATTTTAAGGAAGTCTTTGATGTGTTGGATTGGATCATCACTTTTCAATCCGTGAAACTTGCATACACTTTGGGCAAGCCAAACGTCGGTTGCACGCAAGACCCCATTCGTGTGTTCATTAGGAAAAACAATAGCATTGGAAAAACCGCGAGGGGTGGGAGAAGAGTAGTCCTTGAGGGATTTAGGGATTGGGTTTTCGGGAACCTCCATATCGTGATTGGTTTGAGGGCTAGGAGGTGTAGAGTGAGGATTGGATTCTTCCTCGGAGAGGGCATCATCAAAATTGATCGTGGATGGTTCGGCCACTTGGTGGTGTTGCCTTAATTTACGCATTTCCCTTTCGGGTTCAGCATAGGGTGTGGCAAGAGTTTTGATCGAGCTACGGCTCCTAGTGATTCTAGGATTAGGGGGGTTATCATCCAAAATTAGGGAATATCCTCCTAAAGTGTGTGCTCTACGAGTTTGGTTTTGTCGTGGTGGTGGGTTGTTGGGATCAAGGATATTACCACCTTCCATGATGTCGGATGGTAATGGTTACGAACAAAGAAACGAAGAAAAAAGATAGACTAAAGAAAACCTATAAAAAATAAAATAAAAATCTCACTAGAAAGGAATCTAGTGAGTAGACCTAATAAAATAAAAATTCAATCTAAACAATAACTATTCCCCGCAGCGGCGCCAAAAACTTGATGCGTGGTTTTGCGACCTTACAACAGGTTTTACCTCTCGAGGGATCTCAAGAGGCTTGCAATCCCCACCAGGCAGTGTACCTGACCGATGTAGTATAGTGTAGTGGCAAGTACCGGGGGATTGATCGTTCTCTAGGGGAATAGTGTCGTTAGGATTGAAAAACTACTCTAATAATTCTAAGGGTGAGGGAAGATTCTTTTTTTATTTTTTATATTTTTATAAAAGCAAGTAAAATCTCGGGTTTGAAGGAGTGGGCGGAATTAGTTGCTAGTCAACTAACCCAAATAACTACAATTGCAAATAAAATAAAATAACTGAAAATAAAAAGGTTGTGGAACTTATATGGAGAGAAATGTGTTTACTTAGATTTCCTTACTCCCTAACTATCTTTTACCGGTTGATTAGTGTGTATTAATTGCGTGGATGACGGGTGTATTCCTTAATACCAATCGTGGGGTGGCGTACGTACTTCCCCAACTCTATAAGCTCCTACTTCACTCCTATGTCGAGCCGGCTAAGAAGCTCCTAACATGGGATCACTAGAATTCGCTCATGCATTAAATACAACCATAATAACCTTAGTACGCATTGGTTCATGTTTCTTAAGACGTTCAAGCAAGTTACCGTATAGGAGGTTAGCCAGTTTTCTTAAGCCTAACATCGATAAACAATCATCCAATACAATTAATAACACACCAACAACCAATAATCAATAGTTAGGTTTCATTAGATCTAAGCAAACACAAGATAAATCTAGCCTAGCATGTTAAATAAAAGACAAGAACAAGATATAATCAAACAACACATAGACATATTGAATGATTAATTGATTACTTATCTTCAATTGAACATGGGAGATCCAAGGGTATAAAACCCTTAAAAGTAGCAGAAAAATCGTCTTAGGGTTTCTCTTCACAAAGTTGCACACTAATGACTAAAAATTATGAGAATATATATATAGAAAATCAGATCTGACGGCGTCACGTTATAGAGCTGACGCCGTCACCTCGCCGCGGTTAGGGTTTCTTGATGGCCTTCTTGACGCCGTCCCCTTTTAATCATCCAAAATCCTCTCTGGCGCGTCAAGGGTTGACGGCGTCACAATGGTGCTTGACGCCGTCACAGGTACTTTTCCAGCCGATTTTGAGACTTTGTCGTTTTCTTCACTTTTATGCTCCAAAAACGTCCAAAATGCTTCCTTTTCCAGATTTCTTCTCCAAAGTACCTAAAATGACAAAAGGAACGATTTAGGGCATATTTGATCAAATAAATACGATTTAGGGCTTAAATGACCCCCTAAAAGCGGTACACTTTTCGCTTCATCATGCTCCCATAGAACTAGATACCACTTATGAAATAGAAATAGCAAACGGAAATCCCCTAAGCACCAATACCCTGATCAAAGATTGCACCTTAACTCTTCAAAATAAAACCTTCCCCATTGATCTCATGCCCATCCAACTTGGAAGTTTCGACGTTATTATTGGCATGGATTGGTTATCCAAGCACCGTGCCAGAATCATTTGTGACGAGAAAGTCGTCCAAATTCCTCTCAACGGTGAAACTCTTATCGTTCGTTGTGATCACCATAGAACCCAACTCAATATCTTCTCATACATCAAGAAGGTGAAGTACATAAACAGAGGATGCCCAAGTATTTTTGACTCAAGTGACGGAAGGTGAATCAAAAGAGAAGGAGAAACAACTTGAAGAAGTACCAGTCGTAAATGAATTTTCTGAAGTGTTTCTTGAAGACTTGCCAGGTATTCCACCAGTTCGGCAAGTAGAATTTCGAATCCATCTAGTGCCTGGAGCAGCACCTGTTGCAAAAGCACCTTATTGATTAGCACCCTCCGAAATGAAAGAATTATCTGAGCAGTTGAAAGAACTGTCAGATAAAGGATTCATTCAACCAAGCTCATCACCTTGGGGAGCACCAGTCTTATTTGTCAAAAAGAAAGACGGAACATTCCGAATGTGTATTGATTACAGAGAGTTGAACAAACTCACGGTGAAAAATCGATACCCATTACCCAGGATTGACGATCTATTTGACCAACTGCAAGGATCGAGTGTTTACTCAAAAATCGATCTGAGATCGGGATATCATCAATTAAGAGTCAGGGAAGAAGACATTCCCAAGACAGCCTTTCGAACACGATACGGACATTATGAATTCCAAGTAATGCCATTTGGTCTTACCAACGCACCAGCAGTGTTCATGGATTTAATGAACCGGGTATGCAAGCCATACTTGGACAAGTTCGTGATTGTATTCATTGATGACATCTTAATCTACTCGCATAGCAAAAAAGAGCATGCTGAACACTTGAGAACCATTTTGGAGTTACTCAAGAAAGAAAAGTTGTATGTCAAATTTTCCAAATGTGATTTTTGGATTCCCACCGTTCAATTTCTAGGCCACATCATCAATAGTCGATGTATCCACGTAGACCCTGCCAAGATCGAAGCGGTTAAAGGTTGGGCATCACCCACCACTCCAACCGAAATTCGTCAATTTCTAGGTCTCGCTGGTTATTATCAGAGATTTATAGAAAACTTTTCCAAGATCGCAAAACCCTTGACGGAACTCACTCAGAAAAACAAGAAGTACATCTGGGAAGAAAAACAAGAATCAACGTTTCAACTACTGAAACAAAAACTCTGTGAGGCACCAATTCTAGCACTACCGGAAGGAAGTGACGACTTTGTGGTGTATTGTAACGCATCTCATCATGGTTTAGGTGCGGTACTAATGCAACAAAACAAAGTTATAGCCTATGCCTCACGACAGCTCAAAAAGAATGAGGAAAACTACACCACGCATGATCTAGAATTAGGAGCAGTGGTCTTTGCTCTTAAGATATAGAGACATTACCTGTACGGTACAAAGTGCACGGTTTGCACCGATCACAAGAGTCTTCAGCATATACTGGATCAGAAGGAGCTGAACATGAGACAACGCCGATGGTTAGAACTACTCAACGACTACGACTGTGAAATTTGCTATCACCCCGGTAAAGCGAATGTCGTGGCCGATGCATTGAGCAGAAAGGAAAGAATCAAACCCCTTAGAGTTCGATCTCTAGGAATGACAATTTGTTCAACACTTTCATCCCAAATTCTCAAAGCTCAATCAGGAGCTCTTTAAGAAGAAAATCGAACTCATGAAAAGATATATGGCATGCCAGAAAGTGAAAACGGATTCGTAAAAAGATCTGATGGAATGCTATGTTTCAAAGAAAGATATTGGGTTCCTCTCTACGGAGGTATTCGAGATCTTATCATGCATGAATCCCATAAATCCAAATATTCCATCCACCCAGGTTCTGATAAAATGTACCAATACCTCAAAAAGATCTACTGGTGGCCGAACATGAAAGCTGACATCGCTGAGTATGTTGGAAAATGTTTAACTTGTTCAAGAGTAAAGGCGGAAAGTCAGAAACCGTCAGGACTACTTGTGCAACCAGAATTACCAGTCTGGAAATGGGAAAGAATCACCATGGATTTTATTACCAAATTACCGAGGACGTCGACCGGACTAGACACTATCTGGGTCATCATCGATCGCCTAACCAAGTCTGCACATTTCCTTACCCATCAAGGAAACTGACGAGATGGATACACTCGCTCAGTTATATCTCAAGAAAATTGTGATTCGATATGGAGTCCCAATCTCCATCATTTCAGATAGAGACAGCCGATTTGCCTCAAGATTTTGGCAAACTCTACAGAAAGCTCTCGGTACTCGTTTAGACATGAGCACCACTTATCACCCACAGGCCGATGGACAAAGTGAAAGAACGATCCAAACCTTGGAAGATATGCTTCGAGCATGTGTTATTGACTTCGGGAAAGGTTGGGATGAACACTTACCGTTGGTTGAATTCTCTTACAATAACATTTACCACGCCAGCATAAAAGCCGCACCTTTTGAAGCACTTTACAGAAGAAAGTGCAGATCGCCTGTCTGTTGGTGACATACAACTCACCGGACCAGAACTGATACACGACACAACAGAAAAGATATTCAAGATCAGACAACGCCTACAAACTGCTCGTGACAGACAAAAGAGCTATACTGATATCAGAAGAAAACCCATGGAATTTCAAGTTGGCGACAGAGTTATGTTGAAAGTTTCTCCTTGGAAGGGAATGATACGCTTCAGAAAGCGTGGAAAGTTAAACCCAAGGTACATTAGACCCTTTAAGATCCTCGAAAGGATTGGTCCAGTTGCTTATAAACTAGAACTCCCAGAAGAACTCAGCAGGGTACACCCTATGTTTCATGTGTCACAACTCAAGAAATGTTTGTCGAATGAAACTCTCGTCATCCCACTGAAAGAAATCAGACTGGACGACAAACTTGTGTTCACAGAAGAACCTATAGAAATAATGGATAGAGAAGTGAAACAACTTAAGCAGAATCGTATTCCCATTGTCAAAGTTAGATGGAACTCCAAGAGAGGACCAGCGTATCACGTGGGAACGCGAAGATCAAATTCGTGAAAAATATTCACATCTATTTTTATAGACCACCCTCATGACTATCTTAGACTTGAATTCCGGGACGGAATTCAGAATGACGAGTGAGTACTGTAATACACTATAAAAATTCATTGTAATTATGATCTTTAATCTATAATTAACCTCAGTTACTGTTTACTGATTACCATTTTTACGGAGAAATTTGAAAATTTCTTATTATACTATTTTAACATGATCACGAAATCACACAAATCATCAAATGACGAAACGAGTTCACAACGCGTAACACGAAATTTAATTAAACATAATTAGCAACTAATCGGACCAAGATTAATTCAGCCCAATCACCATCCCACGTCTACTGTTCATCAGCCCACCCTAGCCCAACTTTATTTTTTTTGTGATTTCATGTAAAACTCGATCCGAACCCCTCTTCAAAACGCCTCTTATTCTCTCGAATCTTAAACGCGACATATGAATGTTTTTACACAATCTCACTCACCTCCCACCAGACTATATAAATGTCGAATTTCAGATTTGGATGTCGAGTTTTGATATGTTTTTAAAAGCCAAAGTGATTGGCCATATTTAACCCAACTCGATATGAACAAAAATTTCATACGTAACCGTTTTGACTCCAACTTGTTTCCACGCACTTCTACTAATTTTTCTAGCCTAGCTTCATGTTAATAGACAAGTTTCAACAACAAGGATCAAGTATTACACGATTTATCCAAATCGTGTGCTCTATTTAATAGCTAGTCGACATGATACATATACACAAAACAAATATCAACCTTCCTACTCACTCACATTCCTTCTAAAGTCATTCAAATGTCAGAAATAATTCTTGGGAGACCTTCATTCACTGACATTGCATAGTGAAGATTGTCTTTTGCATTATTGGAACCCATACGTGTACTTAACAATGTATAAAACTACCCCTAGCTCACCACCTTCCCTCACTCATTCAATACTATCTTCTTAACTTTCATTCACTTACAAAATCATCTCTGGAAGACCAGAAGTTCACGCTAGTTCATTTGGAGGCTTGTCGAAGCAAACGGGTTTAATATATATAACGTGTTTTGGGTTTAAGCGAACGTGGGTTATTTCCTTGTGTTTCATTCGTCCACACGCGAGTCTCTACCACCTTTAGAGGTGTAGTAAGTACCCATAAACCTTCTTTGAATTCATTACGTACGTTATTATATAACCATGCACCGTATAAATCATTTACTTGAACGTATATCATTTTAACTATTTATTTATGTACCCATATTCATATAGCACACGAATAGTGACTAGCCTCCCTCGAGGAAGGCCTAGGAGTCACGATGCACACCCCTCTCACCTTCATATTTATATTACATGCATCATTCGAGATCATTTGAACCATGCATCATATCGTATATATAACATAAACACTTAGAATTTTACTAAGTGTTTTACCCATAAAACGCGTTCCATGTCGCCCTAAAAACAACCATATATAGAAAAATTGGACTTAACGAGCATATAAAATTATTACACGATCTATTAGACCCCATTGCTAACTACAACTTTCGTATGAATAACTTGTAAAAACGAGCACGTTTTGACCCTCAAAATCGATCAAAGTAAGACGCATAAACCGTTTCATAAACTGTCAATAAAATGCGACATGGGCTGTAAAGCCCATTAAGCTCATTTTAAGAAAACATGATAAGCTAGCTTATCTAGGTCTTTTGATATGAAAATAGAAAGTTAAAAATGAGCTTGTGGATGATCCCAACTCGTCTCAAAGCTTACGGTTTTTAAAACGTTAATGGGCTTTAAAAGCGGCTCGTTAAAAGCCCAACATATGAAAAATAAGCTCTTTTGCCATATAAGCTATTGAAATAAGCTTTATTAAACTTAAATAAGTCACAGAAAAATTCGTATAACTTTTCTCACATTTTTTGTACATTTGGACTAAAGATGCAAAGTAATTTCACTTACAAGGACCAAAACTGCCAACTATCTAAAATAGGGACTGAAAATGTAAAAATAGAAACTTTAAGGTGAAAAGTTTTATATTATTTAATTCCAAGCTCAGAATGTAAATTTGGACAAGTAGTGGACTATAAATGCGACATATACTTAAATAAGGACTAACGGTGCAACGCTGACGCCGTTAGGATAAAAAGTGTAAAAACATTAAAAGGACAAGGACCAACAGATTATATTTGTCATTCTTATTTTATTTTCCATTTTTCGTTATCCCATCACGTCACGTGCATTTTTGTATATTTCATTTACTTATTATTTAAAGTTACGTTATATTTATATAACGATATTTTGAACAATTTAACTTCACGTTTCATTGTACCACTTTCGAGGAAATGTTATCATTGGATTAAATGACATAATAACAAGATAATATTATATGTAATATTATTTTTAAACTTTAGGCATTTTAAGCATATCACACTCTCACTTTAACGATCAAATCGTTATTCGTTACTCGTTTCACATCCACCATTCGTATTTGGTCAGATTCTTAGACTTTACTATTTACCAGGTTTTGTTCTGAAGCCGTTACAATAATCTCACCTGAACTTACTTTTTCACCATCACCAGTATCACCTAAGGTGAGTCATAGCCTCACATTTACTTATTTAACAACTTTAAACTCCGTGAGGGGGATACATGCTATAAACTGATCACAAGTATTTTTATGTATGCTTTATCTGACTTGATATATGCCTAAGTTACCTTATTTCCAACAAGACCCTTTATCATGAGCCATTAATCACTAGTGAGTGAACGCGAATATAGTGAATAGATCTATTAGAGGTTGACGACCTATCCCACTAATACTGGACGAAATGCCTTTTGCTAGTCGTATTAGTCGCGATGCATTATATTTGAGTAAAAATAGGAATTGGCAAATCACCTATTACACGAGGGCAATATATCCATCATTTCTTTGATGTTGATCACCTCCGTTTTTACGGTACTTTGTTAACGTTTTGCGTGTCATGAGACTTAGGGCAATATATGTACTGCAATATCATCTTTTCAACTGATTGTATTCCCAATACAATCTTACTTGTGTATCGAAACGATTATTAAATTTCAAACTCTATGATTTCACTCAACATTTTTGTTGACTTTTAAGCATGTTATCTCAGGCAATTAGCGGAGCAGCAAGGGCATGGAGCGGGCTGTGACTTATCTTTATTATGGTGTAAAATAAAACATGTAATTCAGTTTAAAAACAATATTTCCTTTAAGGATTTCATCACTCTGATATGAAACTTTGTAACTGAATTAATAAGAAGGACCGATATTTTCTAAACGTCTCTTTCGAGCCGTTTTCTATGATTATGACTTCGATCCTCACAGTAATACCCCGATTAGTATTCCGCTGTTATCTCATAATTTAGGGGGTGTTACATGGTGACCATAAAAGTTAAAAGGTGGTGATCGTGGTGATTTGTTAAATGATGATGTAACGCTGACATGGAGATGGTGATAGTGGTGACCATAAAAACTAGTCATATATGGTGTTGAACATTTGTTACAAAGAACCCTTCACTCACTATTAATCGAGCACCACATGCCCACATCATTCACTTCTTTCTCACTTACTCCTCACTAATCACTCCATTACTCCACCACCACATGGCCACATCAATCAATCATCACTCCATTTACCTAAATTTCACTTAAACACACACATAAAACATATTTTCACACATAAAGTGATTCCATTCACAGGCGAGCCGGCTTGCCTTTTGTAAGACCCCCAAAATGGTCGCAGCGGAAGATTGTGTCACTGGGATGCTACTTCATAATAAAAAGTACAAGTTATAGAAAACGACCTCTAAAAGAGATGTTTTGAAAAGTTACCATTCGATAAATGAAATCAGAGTTACAAACATGAGGTCCCGGAGTACAAGATTACATAAACGTTTTTCAATTTACTATCGATTGGTAAATACGAATGTATAAAGTCTTCAAAACATGTCATGCGACTCTATGATCCAAGCCAATGCTAATTCCTTAAGATCCTGAGATAAACATGCTAAAAAGTGTCAACACAATGGTTGGTGAGTTCATAGAGTTTGTTTAACATGTAAAGCCTTTAAAGAGTGTTCGCACAACAAAGGCATTGTAAATCCATTCAGTTCCAAGTTTCGCCCATACAAAACTTGCAACTTATGTGTTCACAACCCACTGCTAAAATATAGTATGAGTAAGACATATGTGTATACGATATATGCAAGTACTTAATGTAAAATGTAACCGCCAACTGAACCTCACGACAAGCACAACACACCACAAGGGTCTTCCGACATATAGTCAGGATGCACACAAACTGCACATACTGGGAGCCTCTTCCCAAAGATTACTACTAGCCACTAAACTGCACATGCTGTGAGCCTCTTCCCAAAGATTACTGGGAGCCACTTCCCAAATAACTACTGGGAGTAGGGCTGTCATTCGGGTTGACCCGGCCGGGTTCGGGTCAACTCGGGTCGGGTCAACTCGGGTCAAACCTCCTAAAAACATACCCGAACCCGACCTTGTTTAGAACTCGGGTCAACTCGGGTCGGGGTCAATTCGGGTTCGGGGTCAACTCGGGTTTGGGGTCAACCCGAGTTTTTTTCATTGTAAAATGTTAGTTTTGTCGGGTCAACTCGGGTTCGGGTCGGGTCAAGGCTAAAAAAACATACCCGAACCCGACCTTGTTTAGAAGTCGGGTCAATTCGGGTTGACCCGATTGACCCGAATATGATTTTTGACCCGAGTTGACCGAACCCGGTCGGGTTCGGTCGGGT
The DNA here is from genome assembly GCA_021014915.2 of Artemisia tridentata subsp. tridentata. Lineage (NCBI taxonomy): Eukaryota > Viridiplantae > Streptophyta > Magnoliopsida > Asterales > Asteraceae > Artemisia > Artemisia tridentata. The sequence goes on along the minus strand of CP139506.1, from coordinate 46,102,693 downwards.
CGGGTTCGGGTCGGGTTTTATGACACCCCTAACTGGGAGCCACTTCCCAAAGACTATTGTTAACACATCCTAACCTCTAGCAATCGCATTATGATAATTACATAGTAACAGTCACGCAGCAGGGCATATAAGTATAAATGTTTTAAGCTCTTGTATCCATATGTAAATATAAATTATGTTTTCCAATAAAGCAAGTAAAGTGTTTTGACAACCAAGTAAAATATGTAAGTAAAATGAGCATGTACCTCCCCCAAAGAGTAAAGTAATTTCAACGAGAAAAAGTGAGGCTATGACTCACCTTAGTAAAGTGATAAGCGATGTGAAAGAAAAAGTAACGAATGTGCCAAGAAAGTCCTACGATTAACCTAAAAGTATACGTTGCGTCTTAGGTTCTAAAGTAACATCGTGTATATATATAAACATGCCTTACATAGTTATTATATTAATTATGCTTGGATATTTAACGTTTGTAAGTAAAAGTAGTAAAGTATTGATATTCGTCACATTACGGGTTTTTATAAATATAATTATTCTAACTTTATGTCTATGTTATTCCTAACGCATAAAAGGTCATGAATCGGTTTTTATGTCTTTGAAATTGTATTTGAATGTATATATAATTTCTAGTGACCTTATATCCTTAATTATATCATAACATGAGTTAAATTTCTAATTTAAACT